>LPNX010030380.1:9070-242831 GCA_001517045.1 Pseudotsuga menziesii | reverse complement strand
ACTCAACGGTCAACCTTCAAAGACACCCCTCCTTATCATTCTTCAAAGTCACCTCACCTCATCTAATATGAACATTTCCTTCTTTTAAGGAATATTTTTTTTATATTTTATTTTTAAATGGGGCCGACCTACTATAAAAATATTTTATTATTTTTTAATAAAACTTTGACTGAGCTGACTTTGTGTTTGACTGAGCTGACTTATAATTTTCGTTGAGTCAACTTAAAAAGTTAATATCTCATCAACCATGAGGAACCACGTGACGTGCCACCTACCGTTGGAAAGGGCATGACAAGGGCTATCATCTTATGAGGGTCTTGCTTGCATTGACAAGATCCTTTACTCAACTTTTCTTCAATTTGTGCAGGCCATCATAAAATGACTTGAATTGCCAGTAGTGGGCTCCATGACCTTTGCAAGGTCATCAGGGTCTTCACCAAGGGTTCCAAGAATTCATGGGCTTCTCCATTGTCTGCCAAGGCTTCAGGATTATCTCTAGGGTCTTCAGCATCATCAATAGGGCTTCTTCAAGAGTTCAACAAAGTGGTGATATCGATGACATCAAGACCATGTTGGCATCAATGACAATTTCATCAATATCAGTTGCTACAGAAGAAGAGCAACCTCAACAAAAGAGGTCTAAGGTTGAGACCAAGAATCCAGGTCAAGGAAAAGAATATTACTTGGCCTTAACACTTTCAAGTCCCACCTTCAACTTTTTAGATTCCTGGTGGATAGACAGTGGAGCCTCTAAGCATATGATTGGATTTAAGGAGACCTTGGTATCTATCAAGGTCAAGCAGTTCCACAAGAAAGTGGAACTTGGAGATGGAAGTACCTTTGACATTAAAGGGGTTGGTTCAACCAAGATACAGCTTGATGCAGGTACGTTGATTAATGTTGAGGAAATTTTATATGTTCCTGGTCTAAAGAAGATTGTTATTTCAGTGACAGTTTTAGAGGACAAGGGGTACTCTGTAACTTTCTCAGAAGGAAAAGTTTTGATATGGTCTAAAGGTAGAAGTATAAACTCAGCCATTGTGATTACAGTTCGTGAAGGTGACCTCTATAAGGTCCCAAGACATGCTATTGAAACTCTATACCCCAGTCAATATTTAGAGATCAAGAGGGAGACATCTATACTCTCTAGTCCCCAACCAAGTGGGGTTGCAGAAGATGAAAGAGTGATCTTCCATCAGTTCTCCAGTGACTCAGAGATGGAATCTTATAAGACTTCTTGCTTAGAGAAGTAGAGGGAGAAGGCCAAGAAGCCTACGTTTGATCTCATTGAGAAGCCTATTGAAAAGCTTCAAGGTTGCCCCAGTGAGAGCCATGTCATTGATTTAGTTTACTCCTATTATGAGGAGTTAGTCCAACAACGGATTTGGAAAATTGATTTGCGGAAAGTAATTCTCAACCATCAAGGGAAGTCAACTATAACTTCCAATAAGATCTATGAGATCATGCTTCATGCTACGATGGAGAGTTGTTTGAAGTTCTCAAGAAACCCTGTATTTGATGACAGGCTGAAAGACATCGAGATGAGTTATCACAACGTAAGGGTACAATATGTTATCGATGTGCTGAGAATGTCCCTCTTGCTGAGAGGGAGTTTTAAAGTTAGTGCAGCTGCGAGACCCATTCTTAGAGAATGGTTTCCTAGTCAGTTGACTAGGACAGAGTAAGACCCTAGAAGGTACCCTAGGGCCCCCAATAGTCTCCTAGGGTTCTTGGTCTAGGACCAAGCAGGTTGATGCCATGGCAAAGCCCCTAGCATGTGGCTAGGGCCCCTATATGCCTCTAGGGTATTTTGGTCTGGGACCAAGGATGTGATGTCCAAGTAGAGCCTGTAGGTAGAGACAGAGATATATTCTAGTATAGGACCAGGGACACGATGTCCAAGTAGGTCCTGCAGGTAGTTGATCAAGTTTCAGTGTGAGACTGAAACTCAGCTTAGTATTGAGAACCATTCTGCGAGAGAATGGAGGACCTGGTTAGGTTCCAGGGATTGATCAACTTGATTTAGTGTGAGACTGAAACTCAGCCTAAGGCTGAAAACCATTCATTAAGAAAGGAAGATAATGATGTCGCCTCTCCTACTCGGTTATTGCTAGGTTGATTCTCAAGGGACTGGCCACCCCTTGACGATGTCCCTAGTTCCTAACCCTTAGGAGCAGTGTCAAGGACAAAATGATTGTACCATCCGTTTGGATCTTCCCCCTTATATAGTGATGAAAAAATATATAAAACTGTGTTTCTTGAGAGAGAGAAAAGTCTTTGGTGTTGTTGGTCCTAAATGTTGATTGTCCACTTTTATGGTTCACCTGATCTTATGGTTGTTGGCTCTTGGTCCTATTCCTATTTGGTCCTAGCCCTCTCACTTGTGTGCACCTTTGACTATGATGTCTCCTACTTTATGGAGTGTATTTACCCAATGGTTTATTAAGGACCATATATTGTTATGGTTACCTTATGTTCTGTTAAAGGACCCTTGACCCACTTATGGTTTTGGTTTATTTACCTCATGTTGGATTTTTGGACTTTCACTTTATTATAAATACATTAAATAATTATTTTATAGTCTTATTAATAAAATCTTATGATTTTATTAATAGACTTTTGGACCATTTTACTCTTATGCTTAAAACCTTTTACTTTATATAAAACCTTTTACTTTACCTAAAGTACACTTATGTTATTTTTTTTGGGACGAGTTACTTTATGATTTTATTATATTTATTATAATAAAATCTTATGTTATTTTTTTTTGGACCAGCTACTATATGATTTTATTATATTTATTATAATAAAATTTTAGACCTCTTTTTACTTTTACTTTAGGACCACATTATTTTATTTAATCTCTTTTGATTTTTATACCGTAGCCTATATAAACCAAAGAGCTATCCTTCAATACGCGTGATTTTTCCTCACGTGGATGTTTACGGTGATCTCTGCGATTTTGAAGATTTTGAAGGATTTTTCCCTCACGGGCTCTGCGATTTTTGAAGTATTTTTTGCCTCTGCGATTTTGAGGTGTTGTGGTGACCTTCACTGATTTTTCCCTCACGGGCTCTGCACGTTTTTGCCTCTGCGATTTTGAGGTGTTGTGGTGACCTTCAGTGATTTTTCCCTCACGGGCTCTACACGTTTTACCTCTGCGATTTACGGACTGTCTGCACTCTGTCTGCGGGTTTATTGTTTTTCTCTCACGGGCTGTCTGCATTCTTTTCCTCTCATGAGCTTCTGCAATTTCTCTGAGTGAGAGTCTCTGCAATTTGGTTATTCTGCTATTTTTGTTTATCGTGACTCATCGATATTTCTCACGGGATCTACCTGATCTCCATCTGCAATTTCTGAAATCTCAATCTTTGCCATTTGCCGAACTGAGTCTTATCTCAGCGTGTTTGCGATTTCCCTCTGCAGTGATTCTTCCTCAGCCTTTTTGTTTACGGGCTTGACTTCCCTCTGTTGCATTTGATCTCTGTGTGAGTGCTGTAGGTGATTGCTTATGGTCTTTTCTCTAGACACGTCTCTGGGATTGAACTCTGTGTGAGTTCTTATAGATGGGTAATTGCTTACTGGTTTTGCAACACTAATGTGTTTTTCCTTACCCATGGTCACTTGCAAGTTTTTTTTATTGAAGCACCTGAGATCTGTTTAGTCCTACCTAAACCCTCTCTCTCTCAAGGTACGTATATAGTTTAACCAGTTTGACTTGTCCTTTCAGTGAGAAGATCAAACTCAGAACTAACTGAGTTTAAGGCGGATCCAACGAATGGTTATGATTCTTTATCTTCTGTAGTTTATTTGAGATTTAGTTTACTGCACATGTTATTTATTATTTTTCTGTACATGACATTTGATGAAACATTTCAATGATCAGCTTTAACGCAGTGACCAGCAGAGCGTTAAGTTGAAAGAAATGAAAGTTATGTTTTTATGTTTCCTTATAGTTTAAATTTTACCTCAGTTTTTATATGTTCATGTATTGAAGTTTAGTACTTGTATTAACACTCATCTAACCTGCAAAATTCAACAAATTTGGTCCTGAAACCCCCAGATCACCTGGTGCACCGGTATGGCATTGTACGAACTCTGCTGTATGGTTTGTATAGGCAAAGTCACCGGGTTCAACTATTTTTCGCATTGAAAATCGAATTTCGGCAAATTTTTGAGACAACCGAATTAAATTCGATTAATTTCGTCGATTTTTTATAAACTGGCAAAAACATCCTTACAAAATCGGCTTTTCCCTCTTTTCTGGGCTGGCGGGTAAAACCTACCCTCCCCACCAACACTACCTCTGCGGGCGAAACCCCCAGTCTACTGGATCCGCCAATTCTCGATGATCGTATTCATGAGTGAAGTTGAAGAATTGGTCTTACTATTAATGTGAAGCCTAGGTGCCTAAAGCCGGATGTCTCTGTATGCTCTGCCTTTGTGCTGCCAGATTCCAAACCGTTATCCAATATCTGATCCGAAATCCATTGCATCCAGTGCCTTGTTGTTTCGTTTGTCATTAATGACTTACACATTGATTACTGCCTTGCCATATTCGTTCTTCCTTACTGCCGTCTTAAAGGGTTTCAAGATGCAAAAGAAGGTTAATGGGAATGGAACCAAGCCAAAGAAGGAAGAACCAGGGCCAATATGCTTAAATGGCGACAGAAGTATACCTCAAGGGCGGAAGAAGTATACCTCAGCTACCCATGAGTCACAAGTCTAAATATTTAAAAATTTAATAGTTTTTGTTTCAAATGTATATTTTTAAATGTGAAACTGTGTTCTTTTAAAATAAACCACATTTTTTTAAAATATAAATGAAAATAAATTATATAAATAAAAACGAATTATATAATATTTGTATAAATGAATAAATTATATAGCATGTAAATAATTCAATATATCATTATTATATTAAATAGTATATATAAAATGAAATATTGTTTAATTTCTAAAATTTGTAGTCACTCGAACTTCATGTTGATTTTTTTGTTGAATTTTATTAGCTATTCTTTGCCGATTTTTTGTCGAATTTTAGGGTCTCCGAATTTGAACACGAACTCGAACCAGGGGAATTAGTGTATGGGTTTGTATGACCTGCTGTACGGTCTGTACAGACAGTACAGACTACTGCTATGACCTGCTGTGGCTGTTCGGTTGTCAGCTGCGTTCTGTACAACCCTGTGTGGTGGGCTGTACGACTGATCTGCTACTGTACGAACCTCTAGGAAGTAGTACAGCCTCTTCGTTGTTGAAATCAACGCCCAAGACACACTGACACACCTGTTGGCATCAATGGCAATTTATTCAACAGAAGCATGCAGCAGACGGAAGCGTGGAGAAGTACAAGGCATGCTTCGTGGAAAAGGGGTTTTCACAGAAGGAGGGTATTGACTATGAGGAGACCTTTGCCCTCGTTGCCATATATTCTTCTATTTAGACCATTGTCTCATTAGCAACAGAGACGGGTTGGCGCGTTCATCAGATGGACGTCAAAACTACCTTCCTCAATAGAGTTATACAGGAGGAGGTATTCATGGAGCAACCCAAGGAGTTTGATGTGGATAACAGGGAGACGCATGTATGCATGTTGCAGAGAGCTCTTTACGGGCATGGTACTCGAGGATAGACAACTATCTACATGAGATGGGATTCCAATGGAGTGAGGCAGACATCTGAAGTTAAACTAGTGATCTCCAGCTGTGATTTTTCCACATTGAGTTATCTAAATAGTTAGTTACCACAACCTGTACTTCTTGTCAGGTGAGGTGCCTCTCATACTGGTACTATATGTAGATGATCTCTTTCTTATAGGAGATGTGAGACTGATTGACGACTATAAGTCCAGCCTTGCAGTTGAGTTTGAGATGAAAGACCTTGGGTTGATGCAATACTTCCTAGGGATGGAGGTTTGGCAAAGAGGTGGTCGCTTCTTCATTGGACAAGGGAAGTATGCAGTGGAGATCTTGAAGAGATTCAGGATGGTGGATTGCAATCCTATGTCCATACCTCTAGTTTCCAACTGGAGGAAGATTGATACATCAGGGTTAGATGGGTTTGATCCTACATTGTATCGCCTGCTTATCTGTGCTATGTATCTGGTCAACACACAACCAGACATTAGCTTTGCAGTCAACTCTTTGAGCCAGTTCATGGCGGACCCTCGAAGAGTACATTGGACAACTGCAAAGCACGTGCTTCACTACATTAGAGGTACAGTGGAGTATGGGTTGGTTTATGAGCGCAGTGGGAGTGTACAGTTAGTAGGCTTCACAGATGCTAACTGGGAAGGATGTGTAGAAGACCGGAAGAGCACTTCAGGTTGCTGCTAAAGGATTGGGTGAGGGGCTGTCTCTTAGTTCAGCACGAAGTAAAATTCAATCACATTAAGGTCGACAGAGGCCGAGTACATGGCAGCCAGTTTGTCTGCTTGTGAGGGAATGTGGTTGAGGAAGTTGCTTTCAGGGTTGTTCGAGTGTGAGCTAGAGGCTACAGTGATTCACTGTGACAACCAGAGTGGCATCAGGCCATTTGAAAATCCAGTGTTTCATGACTAGAGCAAACACATAGACATTCAATATCACTTCCTGAGAGACTATGTGTAGAAAGGGACCATTCGGTTGGAGTACATTTAGACAGATGAGCAGGTGGCAGACATTTTCACCAAGTCACTTTGCAGACACAATTTTGTGAAGTTCAGAGACAAGTTGGGGTTGCTACCGAATCCTTTCCTTGTCGTGAGGTTGTGTTAGAAAGTGGCAACAAGGAAGGTCTTCTATCATTGCATGTGTCATTGCATGCCAGAAGACATTAAATAGGAAGCCAAATGTATTAATGTGATTTTCTTAAGGTTAGCCTTGGGAAAATACATTAATTAATCTAATTTGATGTTGACTTAATGGAATCACTTTTATAAAGTGAAAAGTGAAATAATTTAAGTGATGGCTAATCTAATCTTAGCCATTGATCTCGCTGGAGGATCACATCCGTTGATCCATAGTTAGCGTTAGGGTTTTTGCTTAGCCATTGACTTAAAAGAAGATTTGGTGGAGAGCACACACACAGGGACAGAGAGAAGTCAGACATAGAAGTTTGTTGAGAAGACGAAGGATCTTGATCCGAAGGATTCGCAAGAAGATTAGACAAAGCACAGGGGCTGTACACATTCAACCAGCAGGAGGCTGTACTGATTCGGTAGAGGCCGTACAACAACAGTCGTACGGATCCATACAAATGATGCAAAGGGCCCTACTGCTGACGTAGGAGGTTGTACAACTGCACAGGGGGCCGTACTGTTTCAGTTTGGTTTGCTCAGTGAATTTTGCAGAGGCTCTATTTTTCTAGGTTGGGCGTATTCCTCTACTGGATTGTAATTACTCTATATCTTCATAATTAAACTTCATATATGACTGCTGCATTGGTTTTCCCATCTTGGGTTTTATCCGGGGGCTTACATGCCCAAAACACTACGTCTATATTGATGTGATTGTTGTTGATGTTTCTCAATATTTACTTTCCCCCGCATTACTAGTAATTAAATATATACTGTGTAGCCCTGGTTGAGTTTTAAAGGAAATTTACAATATTCACATCTTCATACAACTACTCGAATATTACCTTTTTCTTTTGTATATTTCTCCTATGACTCTTCATTTCCCTACAACTAGATATTTACAATATTTACATTCTCACCATAATCCTGTAGGATTAGGTTTCCAACACTCCCAATAACCTTAGAATTACCATGGTGCAACTATAATTGATCCATATTTTCATGTTACACCCTTAAGGCTTGTTGTCGCCTAATTTGCACCAATGTTGAAAAACTCGGCCTCGGCAAAAAATCGACGAGGGTCTTGATTACAACTTCTCGGTAACATCGGCGAAAAAATCGGGAGAAATCGACAAAAATCGGTAAACATTAAAAAATAGAAAATACATGCATTTTTTTTAGAATTTTAAACATATAAAGCAATAATAACATCAGAAAAACATATTGGAACATAAATATGAAGAAAGCACTGATATATATCATCATCATGTAGTCATGCCAAATATAAAACGATACATCAAAGTTGATACTGAAAGTCTGAAACATCATAGTTGTCCAATCAAGGACTCAAGAGTCAAAAGTGTATAAAGTTTAAACAATACAAAATGACATAACATATATAAATGTATCTGAGGAAAACTAGCATCTAGCTATCTAATATCAATGCCCTCTTCCCCTTTTACGGGAAAATATCATGGGTCTCTTGTCAGGCCTGCCCCTAGCACTAGAAGTAGCAGTAGAAGGCCCTGAGCCTGCATCTAATACTCGACGCTTAGTGATGGATGGAGGACTAGATATATCAAGCGGTGTAGAAGGTGGTGGTGATGCCTCCATGGTGCCTCCAAACACTTCCTGCTCCTCCTCCTCCTCCTCCTCCACTTGCCCCTCCTCTTGCGCCTCCTCTAGCCATGCAGGTGCCTCCTCCATGATAGGAGTCTCAATCTCCACCCTCCACTTCGACAATATATCAATATTGTCTAAGGAGATGGCATTTGCATCAGGTTCTTTCTGTATCTGTGCCATCCACAAGCGAAGGTTGTAATGAACATACACCAAGTCATTAAGACGTCTAAACTCCAACTTGTAAGAGGGTATTAAAAAAAAATTTAGAGTCTAGAGGATCGTAGATTCATAAATTGCATTAAACATTTAAATGCAATTGCTTTGTTCAAAATTCAAATTCTAAGTTCTAAGTTTCTAACCTTCTCCGTCTCTTTGCATGTATTTTTTCAAATACACTCCAATTTCGCTCACATCCCGAAGCTGTACAGGTTTGGCTAAGGATTCTGATGGCAAATTTCCATAAATTCGGTGTTCTGAAACCATAGATTCACCACCAAGTGGCTACATGTCACCAAAGTTCAAACAAGAAATAAATATAAATAAATCATAATTCATCTTTCAAATAAAGGTGAAAACTTAAAAGTTAAAACGGTCTAATAAGTTAATAATTTACCTGGCATAAATTCGGTCCTGTCATGAATAGCATCAGCAAAGCCAAATACTCCAGTACCATCCCGATACACCTCTATCTCGCGATTGAGTGCATTGCGAGTGTCATAATCAGGTATCATCCTCCGAATACAAGTGAAAAGCCCCTCCAAAACCTCACCATCAAAATCAAAATTGCATTTGTAGGCAAATGCGGGGTTGAGGAAGAGTCCTGCTGCATGAATGGGTCGATGAAGCATCCCAGTCCATCGAGTATCAATCAACTCCCATAACAACATGTGCCTGTCATGCCCTGGGGTACCCTTTCCCACATAGAAATTCCGAATGGTCTCTTTGGCCCTATCCATGGCCTCATATAAATAGCCCATTGCGGGCTTATCACCATCAACAAGTCGCAGAACCCTCACTAAAGGTTCACTAACCGAGCACACTTCCTCCATTCCTTCCCAGAAGGCATCAATGTACACCAGCTTGGCAATGGTTTTCCCATCCTCTCTCCTGCTGTAAGCACAATCACGCCACTCATCACAAACAAACATTTACTTCAACTCAAACTGACATTGAAGCAAAGACTGAAGAGTAATAAATGTGGTGGCAAAATGCGTGATTACAGGACGCTTCAACTCCTTGTTTTTGGTGTGCCTCCTCATGAGACTAAGAACAAAACCATGGTTGTAAATGAACTTAGGGATGGCCCTAGCTTGATCATTCACCACTTTGATAAAGGGAATTTTCCCCATATCCTCCAACATCAAATCAATGCAATGAGCAGCGCATGGAGTCCAAAACAAAGAGGGATACCTATCCATAAGCATCCTGCCAGCAGCCACATAATTAGCTGCATTATCTGAAATAACTTGCACAACATTGTGCGCCCCAATATCTTGTATGAACCCATCCATCAACTCACATAAAAGTGCCGCATGTTTTACATGTGCCGATGCATCAACTGATTTCACAAACATGGTACCTCTAGGACAATGTACCAAGAAGTTGATAAGGCTTCTACCCTTACCGTCTGTCCACCCATCTGACATGACTGTGCATCTAGTGCTCTCCCATGACTGCTTGAACTCTGCCAACCTAGCATCGATGTCCATCTTTTCTGCTTGAAGGATTGGGCCCCGCAACTCCTCAAAGGTGGCACTTTTATAACCTGGCCCAACTACTGCAATGGCATCACACATCAGCTGCCAAAATGGATTGTTTTTAACAATGCTAAGAGGTATGTGACTCCAGTAAAGACACCTTCCCATTACCTTGTCCGCTTCTACCTTTTCTGATTTCTTTACAACTGACTTGATAGAAGGTTGTGAGCCTGGTCCAACATAGTGGGATGTGTGCCCTGCCCTCCCACGAGGTGAAGTTGTGGAGCCCCTCCCACTACCCTCACCGATAGTGGTAGATATAGATGCACCTAAACTTCTTGCTTGGCCAAAAGCTGCAAGCTCAGCTTTGTTTGCAGCGATCTCATCCTTCTTTCTCATTTTTTCATGGATGGCATCATGTGCAGCTCTCATGATTTCTGGGGTCACTGCAGTACAAAGGCCAACATCATGGCCAGGTAGTTTGGCTAAATGGTATTTCAACCTGTTAACCCCTCCTGCCATGTGACGCCCACATAATTTGCAACTCAAATTTTGCCTATTGTTGCCATCCTCGGGCTCACCATACTGCCAAAATGGGTCCAATGTCTTTGGCATTTTTGCAATTGGAAATTTGGAATGCTTCAAGCCTTCAACTCAAATGCAACCCTAGGGCACAAAAACAAAAAAAAAATACATTAAACTCCATTGGAAAATAATAGCAACATTCTAGCTTAAAAAATCGTACCTCTAAATTTAGATTTTAAGCCATGAAAGATAAGAAGAAGAGGGTGGCTAAGAAGTAAAAAAACAAGCATGCTATTTTCCATTCTAATTTTTTAAAACCCCCATTTACATTGGGACTGTTTTTCATTTTTTGGGGCATGGAAATCAATGGCAAAATAGTAAAAACAAATAGCAAAGAAATAGACAAGAAATAGGCAATGAAATAGTAAAACAAATATGCAAAAAATCTTTCAAACAGTCCATGGCAAAAGATAGAAAAACAATGGATAAAATGCACATACCTTCAACACTTGCTCCACAAAAATCCTTGGTTGAGATGCTAAATGGTGTTTGAAAGCCTCCAAAGGTGTTGGTGGTCTCCTCAAGCCCTTCTCCTCCACTTCCAACAAGCTCATTTGCCAAATGAGAAAAAAAAACCAAGTTTTCCCTTTTCTAAGCCGCGGGTTGCCTGCCTGGGTGCTTTTTTCAGTCGACTCACGCTTTTTACCAAAAAATCGCGCTTTTTAAGAAAAAATCGCGCTTCCAATTTTTTTAAAAAAATCGCGATTTTTCCTCGGCGAAAAATCGGCCTGAGGAAAAAATCGCGCTTTTTCTGATTTTTGCCGATTTTGCGGCGATTTTTTCAAGCTTGATTCGCACCTCATGTCATGTGGTGGAAATCTTCAGGCCACTTGGTGTGACCTTAGGGGCAAGCCAAAGTCAAGTAATGTCATTTGATCTTGACTCCTCCATCTAGGCTAACTCCTAGCGAAGTCCCTAATGAAAGAAAATCTAAGGTTTCTAATCTAAGAAAGGAAAAAACAACTATTCTTGGAGTTAATTGTTTTTAAGCACAACAACAATATAAAAAAAGTTAAAAAACTTAATTCAACATCATATAACATACATCATCATTATTTTGCATAAAGTGAAACCTTTATAGCAAGATAATAAGCAAAGACAAGACCAGTTCCCAAAGCAAATGAGTAAATGATGCTTGTAAATGTGAATGTTTTGTAAAGTGTGAGGATGTTGTGTTTGGAAAGTATTGCAATTGTCTCGTTGGTAAATTTTAGTTATTATTAGTGAGTGGATTAAGGAGTGGGTTAATTCTAGGTTTGGCCCACCAAAACTCACCTTCTTGAATTGAGCACAAGAGTAGCTTTACCAGGTGTCCAACGAGGAAAGAACGAATCTCATTAATGAATATTCGCCTGACTCTATGGTAGTCACTCTCTACGACCTCTCGAGTTCTAAAAAATAAGCTTTATGTGGATTGTCCTATTAGAGTGGTCACCTTAATCCCTTTCTGATATGACCAACTGATCGGACGAGCTGCAAAGGTCCAGAGCATATAGGGAAAAAAGTCTTGGTTTGTTTTAGAATTAACCACTTGTGAAGTTGCTTAACTAATCTAAGGACTGGAAATCTCTTTTCCCTTACTCGAGCATGCTCTTTTGGTACGTCAGGAATGCACAGTCTGATTTGTTACTTTATTTGCAAACTGAAATTAAACTAAAAAGGGTTAAACTGTTTGCGATGAAAGAAAATTGTTATCTAATTACTGTACTTCGGGAAAGCGTAGTTGTTAGTATTTTATTGAAAACAAAAAAAAGGAATTTGCAAGAAAAGTTAACTAAGCTAGCTAAGAGAAACAAAACAACTAATCTAACGATCACACCACACAAGAGACCACTTAGATCCCCCTTGGGGGATGGGGTGTGGGCGTTAGGTGGCCCACTTTCTCTTTTTATATATTTATTATTACTCGTTACAATCTCTTTTTTGGGAATGCTTGTGATCCTTTGAAGAACAAGATCACAAAGCTTATAAGTTTTGTGGAAAATTTGATAGAAATAGAAATATAAGAGAAAGTATGAGGCCCTTGGTTGTTCGGATTTCAAAATTTGAGCACATGCCTCTCTGGTTTGACAAGAGCAAAAAACCAGCAACCAAGAGTTAATAGAAGATGCCCCAAAACACTTTAAGAGTGTCTTAGGCAAATTAAATTTGCCTCAACTTAAGAAATTAAATAGAAAAACCATAGTAATATCTTGTAATAGTTTGCCAATGTGCTGACATATGCATGTAAAATCACTAAAGTAGGAGGTTGTTGGGAAATTTGAGGTTGAAGATAGATAGATGAACCAAATGGGTGCCCAAAAAGACCAAGTCATTGAGCAATTGGAGGCTAAATCAAAACCATGCACATCCATGAAATCGACAGGCTTCTCGTTGATACTATCTAAGTGACCCCTATAGATCTGACCAAATTGGAGGAGTGTTCTGACATGCAAACTTGTAGACTGAAAGTAGGGCTAAATGAGTATCCTTTTTCTTGACTAGGGGAATCGACAACTAGGGACCGGGATGGTAGTCGCATGACACGGGGTCTAGGGATCCAATCCAGCTACCACTATAACCCTAGGTGCATCCACAAGGCCCGAACCATGGCACACAAACAAATTTGGGGGGATTCAAACATGGGACCTTCCATTTACAACCATTTACAACATTTCAACTTTACCACTTGCTCTGCCCCCCACGGATAGGGCCAAATGCCTATCTAAATCCATTACTAGATCTTTAAAATATTGAGTATTTCAAACCCATGCATGTTCATGAAAATTAGGACTATAGAACACTAAGCAATCTAGCCACCACTCTATAGAAGTGATTTATCTAAGGCAATAGTTGTAACAAATATAAATATTAAATAATAAATAAAATTGCAAATAAGTAAAATAAATAATAAAAGCATAATTATATTTAACAAGAGGACGTGCCTCCTCATATTTAATGGCCAAACCATATTGATACAGTGTTCCACCAAGTTTTCGGGATGTGGGAGCGGGGAAACGCACATTGAGGACGTGTAGAGACATCTCGAAATTTTGGGGTATTTTGGGGGACAAGGGGCGGGGGGAGCATCGCGGTCTCTAAAATTAAAAAAAAATAGAAAATAAAAAAATATTAACCCCAACATATAAACTCTTATGTTCCCGAAGAGTTTAGTGTAATGTAAATGTAATCGTTATAGCATATCATATCAATGTTTGTCTCTTTTTATTTGTTTCTATTTCAATTTATAATGACCATTTAGCATAAAAGACTAAAATTTAAGACGAACCATTTTTGTTTTTAACTAAAAAAATTTAAAAATTCGAGGGAGGTGGGGCCCTGTGGAAGCCCCCCATTTTCAGAAGGGGGCGTGTGGGAGCACCCCAACCCGGGAAACTCCTAGACCTGCGTTTCCCCAAGTTTCCCAAAATGGGGGGCGCTGGGAAACGTTTCCCATGGAGCCTCCTAGCCCCCGGGGCGTGGGAAGCGTAGGGGGCATGCCCCCGACCTTGGGAGATGTGTCCTTGTGGAACATTGTATTTATAGGAGGCCAAACCATTTGTAAGATCATCATTTAATTTTTACATATATGATATTTTAGAGATGGATTCTCTCTCTAAGTAAACCTCGGATTTGGGTTATTACAGTGGTATCAGAGTCGATACATGGTTTTAAAAAGTTGTTTTCTTAGAAGGGGAAAAAGTAAAAAAAAGTAAAAAGAAAAACAAGAAAGAAAGCATTTGAAAAAAAGGACAAGTAAAACCACACGTGATTTATAAAACCACATGTGGTTTTATTTCTAAGTGTGAGACATTATAAAAATTTAATTAGTTTTAATAATACAAATTATTAATATTAAATATTATTATTAATAACCTTATTATTAAAATAGAAATAATTGTTAAATACAATAATAGTTAATTATTATATTTAAATTGAGTTGTGACAAGCAAAAATTCCAACTTGCACCAGAAATATGTCTAAAATGAAGGATCGTCTGGACAAATTGGAAAAAGACCAAGAACGAGACTCGAAAATTATTGAAGGTTTAAACTCCAGACTTGATCAATTTGTTAAGATCAACTTGAGTAATATATCAGTTAGGTAAAGTGTGTTTCTTTAGTATGCATTAGTATGCATTTGTAAATATTCTAATCCAACGGTCATGATATGTTTTAGACATAAAGTGATCCGACGGTTCAACTTCTCTTAGATCATACCTACCATTGAACTGTGGCTTAACACCCGATTGGTGCATGATCTCTATTTAAAGAGCATGGAGGGTCCTTGGCTAGTTGATCGATTATGAGAAGCTCATTTGTAACTTTCTTGTTTTGCATAGTAAATTGCTCCAAGTAGCTATTTGGCTGGGGCCGTGGACTATTTCCCTCTCGAGGGTTTTAACCACGTGATAAACATCGGTGTGTTTATCTGTGATCTATTTGTGTGAATTGGTTGCTCTAGGTGTTCGGTTTTTGGGACTACCTTGTGTACCTGAACAACTACCACATAAACTATAGGTATAGGAGTCAAGAATGGGAACATGGGGTGCATTATTTAAAGTTGTGTGAAGTTTAAAATCTTCATAGAGATTTTGTAGAGTTGAAGAGCTTGGTATGCCAAAATGGATAGCTTTCTCCTTGACACTGGTTTTTCTAGATGGCATTCTGACCCCAATGTCTATACCAAGAAAGTAGGAAACCATCTCATCACACTTGTTCTTTATGTTGATGATCTTATCCTTACTGGTAGTGACCCTAAACTTATAACCCATGTGAAATCCAGTCTTAAGCAAAATTTTGAAATGTCAGACTTGGGACATTTGCATTATTTTCTTGGTCTCCAAGTCTTGCAAACCAAAGAAGGAAGCTTTCTTTCCCTGTCTAAGTATGCTTGTGACCTGACCTTTCCTTTGCCATTGGTCGTGTTTCCCGTTATATGCAAACTCCTCATGAAAGTCACTGGAAAGCAGCAAAAAGAATACTTCGATATATTCGAGGTACAATTCAGTTTGGGATTCATTACAGTACAGGGGGGAAACCTTTGTTGGTTGGTTTCACTGATTCAGATTGGGCCGACGATCCTGATGATCGAAAGTCTACTGCAGGTTATGTTTTCAATCTGGGATCTGGACCTGTCACTTGGGCTTGTAAGAAACAACAAGCTCTTGCTTTTTCTTCAGCAGAAGCAGAATATCGAGCCGCAATTAATGCCAGTTAGGAAGCTTTATGGCTTCGACAAATCCTTTCAAAGTTTGGATTCGAGCAGCAACAGCCTACTCCACTTTGGTGCGACAATCAAAGTGCCATCAAGCTTGCCTAAGATCCAGTTCTACATCAACGCAACAAACACATTGAGCTACACATGCACTTCATCAGAAATCTTGTTCATGATCGTGTTCTTGAAATGCTCTATTGCCCTACAGATGATCAAGTTGCAGACATCTTCACCAAGTCTCTTACAGAAGCGAAGTTTTCTAAACTTCGATCTATGTTAGGAGTTCATGAATGTGTCCTTGAGGGGGGATAGGCACTAATGCCTCCTTCTTTCTTCTAATAGTGTCACTTTTGTAAATCCTTCAATCCCATCCCAAGTTGTTCTTAAGGGGGGATGTTAGGATGTTAAGATCAACTTGTGTAATATATCCGTTAGGTAAAAGTGTGTTTCTTTAGTATGCATTTGTAAATATTCTAATCCGACGGTCATGATATGCTCTAGACATACAGTGATCCGACGGTTCACCGTCTCTTAGATCATACCTACCATTGATTCGTGGCTTAACACCTGATTGGTCCATGATCTCTATTTAAAGAGCATGGAGGGTCCTTGGTTAGTTGATCGATTATGATAAGTTCATGTAACTTTCTTTCTTTTGCATAATAAATTGCTCCAAGTAGCTCTTTGGTTGGGGCCGTGGACTGTTTCCCTCTCGAGGGTTTTAACCACGTGACAAACATCGGTGTTGTTGTTCGTCGATTGCACACCAGCAGCAGAAATATTCCGAAAGCTGTCTCCTCACTTAGGAAAGTGGGAGAGGTGTGACCTTGGGGGCAGGCACAGAGCTAGGTACTGTCACCTACTCCTAGCTCCTCCGTTTAGGCTAAGTCCTAACGAAACCAAGGGGGGTAGTCCCTAACAAAGAGTTTTCTATGGCTCAATGTTTAAGTTAAATTTTAAATGTTTTCAGATGGAGATGGGTGTTGTTTAGGAATTATTGTGATTTTAGATGATTAATGTGATGAATTGAGCACAAGACAAGGCAATCCATGTTGCCATCACTGGAATTAAAAGATAGACAAATATTTGAGCAATTCACGAAAATAAATAAAGCATTCACAGATATGACTTATAATCAAACATTCAATGGACAAATGGCCCAGATTATCAACAATGCTAAAATATGGAACCAATGCCAATGGAGTAAAATTATCGGAGATGCTTCGTGTTTAGAAAGATGTGAATCCCAAAAGATGCTAGTGAATGTTAGGTTTTGCAAGTGCTCTTGGTAATTTTTAAGAGTTTTTAACTGTGGTCTTGCTTTAGGGTGTCAACAAAAAGGTTTATCAAAGCCGGGAGACTCTTCTAAGTCGCCTCCATTGAAGACATGTCGGGTCTGCCCAATATCCGAGGCTGATATTTTCAAGTGACCAGCTAGCTGAGAATCTATGCCAGTGGGAGGTTTCGGCGCCTCTACTAGGAAGTACTTTGGAAGAATCCCTACAACGCCGGTGCGTTGGTTACGGGGTGTTTAAGTGTTATTAGGTTACTCTTGCGGGGTTTAAAGATCCAGTGTCGTTTCTGGGTACTCCGATCTAGGATCGGTCAGAGCATACTCCGGCAAGGAGGGAGGAGGGTTAATTAATTAAAGGGGTGTGAGTTGCGAATTTTATTAACTTAATTAATTAGAACTCTCCGACAAAGAGCGCTCTTGACCTCGTCTTATGACAGTGGTTCAAGAAACTTAGCTAATCTAGATGATACTAATGCAGGGGTTGTGCAAACCTAAGGTGCTCTCCAATAGAGAGTGCTCTTGACTTGTGTTTTTGCAAGTTCAAGAGTCCTACTTATGGATGATTTGATTTAAACAAACACAATAATTAATATGAAAGGTGGTTGATTAAAACTCTTCGACAGAGAGCACTCTTGATCCACCTTATGGTGAGATTCAAGAGATTTTGGTTCTTCTTATGATTTAACAATTTATAACAAGATACCAACAAGCAATGATGAATCTAGCAATTAATAAGAATGAAACTAAGTCTAATCAAAGAACTAAACTAATTGCTTAAGGAAAACTATACTAAGTAAATCATGAAAATGAACACAAGACACACTTCCCCAAAATAGGGGAAGTAGAAAAGGAAGGAGACTTCCTCCCACTCAGTTCTTTTTATTAATCCTTTACAATGATGATGTGTTCTTTGCTTCTTGGAAGAACGGGGAAAGAAGGGGATGCAAGAAGAGGGATAGCAGTCTTTTTGTTCTTTTTGCACTTCTTGTTGGTTTGTGGCCTTTGCGCTCTCCTTCACCTGTCTGCAATATAAGAGCTCTAGACACACACTTGTTATGATACTAGTTGATCAAAAATAACTTGAAATTTAATCTATAAACTAGCTAAAAACATTTACCCAAACTCACCAAGAAGAAGGAAGAAAAGAGGCAAGAAAAAGGCAAGGCAAGAGGGGTGAAAGAGGGGTGGAAAGAGAGCAAAAGGCAAGTCAAAAGAAGGCTGGAAACTAAGCAAGAAAGAGGGTTGCAAAATGAGGGTGAAAAAGGCTGAAAGTACAGCCCAAAAGATGGTTGAAGAAAAGGATGGAAAAGGGCTGCAAAAAGTGGAAACAAAGAGGCAAAAGAGCGCTGTCCAAAAGGGTGAGAAGTGGGGAAAAGTGGACAGCGAACTAAGGGAAGGAATGGCTGCAAATAAAAGGCCTAAAAGGCTGAAAATATAGCCCAAAAGATGGCCCAAAAAGAGGATGGAAAGGGGCTGCAAAAATTGAAAAAAGGAGGCAAAAGAGGGCTGTCCAAAAGCGCAAAAAGTGGGGAAAAGTGGACAATGAACTAAGGGAAGGAAAGACTGCAAATAAAAGGCCTAAAAGGCTGAAAATAAAGCATAGGGCAGCCAACCGGGGCAAAGGCTAAGTGAATGAATGTTCACTTTAGCCCAAACGTGCCCTAATCCCAAGAAAATAAAGATTTTTTAATTTGAATGATGAATAAAAGCAAGGAGAGAATGGTCAAACCTATGGATCTTTTTAAAGCACTTGGATCTCATGAAGCATGCAATTACCAGAAAAACGTACTTGACTCCAAGATGCAGCTGAGCTCGAACTTCTACTTGGTTGGATGGAAGGATCTGCAAAATAACACTCATAGACTTGCCATACAAAGATTAGATCATGTATTGTTCACAAATTGAAATAAAGAAGAGCATGAACTACAACTGAATAAAACAATGCTCTTTTTTAAATTCTAGAAGTAAATCAATAAACAACTAACTTGCAAACTACAAATACCTGTTCTTATGTGCTTACAGAAGCCTTCTAAAGCATAACATCATAATCTCAAATAAACAAGAAAGAAAAGCATTAAAACAACATCACCTCATCCATTAAGTGCAATCATCCGAAGAATCACACCACATGAGCCTCCAAAACCTTAATTTTATTTCAATGGTTGCATAGTGTTGAAAATCAGACCTCTGTTCACTTACAGATTTTGTCAAACACTTCATAAACCATCAATATCAGGCCTCAATAGTAAACCACAATCAAGCACATTAATTAACCATTCAATGGAACTATCCTGTAGGTTGATAGACTGTTTATAAAGCACATTTAGCAGCGGAAAAACATAAATAGCAGCAGACTGTAACACATTTAAAGACACAGTATTTTTGGTCAAATTAGACCTTGGAAAAACCCCACACTTTGGGGAAAACCAGCAAGAGAGTAATTTTATTGTGGAGCTTCAGAAGAAAGTTTTACATGAAAATGTATAGCACTAAATATTCAGCATTAATTTCATAGTACTTATCTCACAAGTACCACAGTCCAATAGCTCGAAAACAGCACCAAACTTTGGAACCAGTGCCCACTACACTGTACGGCCCTCTCTCTGTCTTTATCTCAGCAATGTACCACGATTTCTGTGCACCCACTGCTTCAACACTACTACTGTACTGTACAGGTACACTGTACGGCCTCTCTCAGCAGCTAACTACTCCAGTTTCAGCAACAAAAACTTTTCCTCGGTATCTATGCCAACATATGACAGTACGGACACCACTCTACAGCAGTACGGCCACCTTCAACAGCAGCTGTACGACCAGTATTAATGTCTGATTTTTCTTGGGAAGCGTGCTCACTTTCTACCTTCAAAAGTGTGCCCCTTTCAATGCTGTACAAACTGCATTTAACTCAGCAGTCATTCTGGAAGTGCGTGCCCCTCTTCTCATCTGGAAAAGCGCCCTTCTTGTCTTCTATCTCAGCTCCACTGCTCCAAAATACCTCTCTTGAAATTTGTGCCCACAAGGAAATAGCTCTCTCCTCTTGAAAATCAAGCCTCTTCCTTTTCTCACCAAAACTCTCTTTTGGATATGTGCCAAAATGAAGTCTCGACACTTTTATTTACCCTATTAGGGTTATTCTCATGACTTTTCACCTTCAACGATCGAGATTAGATCTTTGGCTGGGATCTAATCTTTCACTCACTTAAATCTCCGAAGTGAACTTTACACCAAATTTTTTCTTTTTGAAAAGTCACATCACCCTAAATATTTAAAAGTACACTTTATGACTTAAAGTCACTTTAAAAACATAATAAAGTGAAACTCACTTTTAAATCATAAAGTCACATCAAAAAGGTATTTTAATAAAAAATACATTACTAAAGTCACTTTTCGAATATAAATGAGACTCCATAGTTAATGACCCTTGCACCTAGGCACCTGATGCAGGAGTGCCACCGAGCTATTAAAAACTAACACATAGAAGCAACAAGCAATTACAAAAGTTTCACCAGAGTTTCTCTACACAAAAATCCATCCTCAATAGAGCTGAAAGAGCCTCTATTTAACAAATGAGAGAGTGCGAAAACCCTAAAACCAAAAAACCAACCTTGCTGCATGGGAAAGCTGCCTGCTAGGTCTGGAAACCTACTTTGTTAGGTCTGGGAAGCCTACTGATGGTGTAAGCTTCAGTCTTCACCTCGATCAAATCACCGGACCAATGAGAGCTCTCCATCTCATCTTTAGGTGGAGATGACATGTCTGATAACTGATAATAAATTAATTGCTCTCTTAATGATGACTGAAGCTGAGTTATGATAACTCCAATCATCATAAGTATTCCATGAGATGTCATTTAGCCTTTTATTTTACTGAATTTGGATTAATTTGGAGAGTTTTAGTTTTCTCCAAAATAATCATTTTTATACTCAAAACTGACTTTTTTGAGTAAAAAGGCATTATGTATCCGATTGCTGATCTGGAAGCTGGTTCTGACTGGCTGGCTGATCAAGAATGATTTTTGGCTTAAGGTTAGAACCATCAATCACTGAATTCAGAGTCCGGATCACGAACGGGTTTTTTCCATTTAATTTATGGAAAAATTAACCCAAAAAACTTAGGAAAAGTAATTAAAATTAAAAATTAAAAAATAATTCTTCACTGTTCGAAAAAGATTTTTTCGAATTTTTTTTATGTGTCCAGATGACTTGGGACATGACCATGATCTATCTAAATAATGTCTAGTAGGCTTATAACACTCAGTTGGGCTCTAATAACCCCCAAAGGCCCAGAATTCAATATCGGGCATTCCAGCTTTGGAGGAAGCGAGAGAAAACCTTGTCAATTATACTCGGCTGAAGGCGGAGCATAATTGTCAAGGGCAAAAAACTCCCTGGAATACCCTATTTGAAATTCTACGTCTCAGGAGATCGAACCACTCAAAAATATCTTACTAGCACATTTTATTACAAACCCCCCGGGGCCATGGTCAAAATTATTCAAATAAAAAAGTGACTAGCCAATATTGGCTAGATAAGCAGATAGATTGACTGGTACACTGGAATCAGACTTTGATCAAGTCTGTCAACTGGCGGCTCCTCAGGTAACCCAACATATGGTACAAAACGTTGGATAACATCTGGCTCCAATTGCGGGACGTGTGCTCGATCTAGTCTCTTATGCGAGGAGAGCATACGAGAACCCTAGAATCTCTGGTTTCCACATCCTGTAAAAACATCTCAACTTGACAAGAAAACCTTAGTAGCACAAGTTTCATGAAAAAGAGCCACTGATCCAAAAGTTGCTTTATTCAAAGAAAAAATTTCACTGAAAAATTTATTTATGTTTAAGTACATAACGAAAAATGCTAAAGTAAATGCTCACTTTAAGGAGCCTATTTTCCTACTCTTATGTGTAATCATAAATCCAGTGTAGCCATCTAAGCATTTTATTAATATAAAAAGGTTTCGCCTTGTCTTCGGTTACCAGCCAAAGTAAGGACACAATTTCCAGAAAATGCAAACCTGCGTGATGATTTCGAATGGGCGGGCTGGATGGGGAATCATAGGCATGAATAATGTTGTCAAACTTCTTCCCACACTGGTAGATGCTCGTGTAGGCTGCTTCTATCCATGACTGGATAGCGTTGATATACAAATCGGGATAGTGCGGTAGGTCGACTACTCCATCATGCTGATCATCAAGGCTTATCAAATAATAACTCGTTGTATAAGCCCCAAGGTGCTCTAAAACATAAGGAACATCTATATGTGAAGACGATGGCTGAGAAAAAACTTCAACTAGTTGTATCCCATCTGATTCTTCACCGCACCGCTTTTTCAAATCCTTATTACCGATCCTTAGATACAATTCTGACTGATCATATAAAAACTTTGATTGCTCTTCCTTATAACTTTCATAAGTCTTAGAAGAACAACTCCCCTTGCTGGACATATCATAGATGAGATTCTCAAAAATATTCTCAAAGGTATCATAGGTTGGATTTTCAATAAAAGTCCAATAGTCATCATCACCATCTATGTCGGATATGAGAGATGCCTCATCACTGGTATCAAGTCCATGTCTATACTTCTCATTTTGCTCAAAACCATCTTCTTCAAAAAGCCGGGTTTCAAAGATATCACAGGGAACCCAACTTTCCAAATATTTGTCATCCGGTGTAGTGCATGGAGGAATCTCATCACATGAAACATCTAAGATTGGGTTTTTAATTGAAGTCTCAAAGTTATCATCCATCTCAGATGTAAGGGATTCTTCCTCACTTGTATCACATCTGATTTTATATCCCTCCTCATGATCATAGTCATCTTCTTCAGAAAAAAGGTCACAAGGTAGTAAACCTTCCAAACTATCATCATTATGCTCATTAGTAGGATTAGTGCTAAAGTTTTTAGTGAGATCATCCAATTTTTGACTATAATCTTCGACTTGACCCCGGGTTTCTGTGGTGACAGGATGGAGTTGTCCAATTGTGTTAATGTATTCAAGCTCTCTTGAATATTGTTTTGTCTCTCTCCAACTTTCTTCGGAAATATCATGCATATCATCTACATAGTTTATGTACTTAGGCTCGCTTGATGATGCTTTAGGACCACAACCCTCCGGAAAACCATGCTCCTGAACATAGCATGCATAATAACAAGAAGATTCTTCATGAAGGTCTTTACATGCCCTGCAAAATGGCTTATACTGCTCAACCATGTTAGCGGACTCTAGCTGATGAGGAGGCCTCTGTTCATTGTTGGGTGCCTTTCTCTGCCAATTTACTTTTGGAGGAAATGTTCTTGGGATAGGTTGTGATTGTGCTCTTTCCATACTAATGACCTTGTTCTGCATCTCTTTCATTTGAGCTAGATGTTCATCTTCCATTCTTCCAAGTCTTTCCTTCATTTCCATCATTTGTTTTCTGTAGGAATCCTCTTCTTTATGCTCATTTGACTTTAATAGAGTCGAGGACTTTGAATAACCAGGAAGGTTGGATTCACCTGAAGACTGCATATTTCTGTCTATTTTGACTGCCATTTCTTGTGTGTTTAGAAGAGTAGTGGGTTCTTTATCCCTGATCTGATATTGCATCTTCCCACTAAGTGCTTCAATGTAATAAAGCAAGATAGATGGTGCAGGTGGTTTGTAAATGGCAGGAATGGCATTGGATAGTTCTGTGAATCTTTGGTTGAACTCATCCATAGTCTCATTCTCTTTCTTTATGTTTGTTAAAGAAGCCAATTGATGCCTAGGTTCCTTCTTTTCACCAAACCTGTTAGTGAAGGCAGTCTTGAAAGCTTCAAGTGTAGAAAAGGAGTTGTCTAGTAAATTGCTATACCAGTCGTCGGCCTTTCCATCCAGAGATAGAGCAAATAACTTCATATACACGTCATCATGTTGGCTAACTAAATCATTGACATAAGCGTTGATACATCTAGAAAAGTTCCTGAGGTGCATGGCGGAGGTAATGGCATTAGTGCCTGTATACATCGGGAGCTTCTCGACAGCTATGTTTGGAAGACGGTGGGGTTGACCTGCTATCTGAGAAAAGTCAAGCTGAGTAAAATACTCGCCCATTATGCCAGAAGCAGTGGTATTAGTGTTTTCAGGAAATAAAATGTGGATGTCTGAAACAGACTCAGATCCAAGTTTTGCAAGGATCCTGTGAGAAGATAGTTTGTTTAATCTCCTCCTTAAGACCTTTTTGGGGTCAAGGATGAAATCGACCAAATCTACAAAGTTTCTTTTAGTAGAATACCTTGAGGTGTTAACTGACAGTGGAGTCGCCAGGTGGACTTAAGTCTAATTTCAGAGAGTGATTGGACTAAAAATCTACCAAAAAAGGATAAAAAGGTAAAAAACTAAAAGAAACAAAGGTTGTCCAGGAACAAAAAGATTTGTCCCCGGCAACGGCGCCAAAAGATGTTGTTTGCCAATTGCACACCAGCAGCAGAAATCTTCCGAAAGCTGTCTTCTCACTTAGGAAAGTGGGAGAGGTGTGACCTTGGGGGCAAGCACAGAGCTAGGTACTGTCACCTACTCCTAGCTCCTCCGTTTAGGCTAACTCCTAACGAAGCCAAGGGGGGTAGTCCCTAACAAAGAGTTTTCTATGGCTCAATGTTTAAGTTAAATTTTAAATGTTTTCAGAGGCGGATGGGTGTTGTTTAGTAGTTATTGTGATTTTAGATGATTAATGTGATGAATTGAGCACAAGACAAGGCAATCCACGTTGCTATCACTGGAATTAAAAGATAGACAAATATTTGAGCAATTCACGAAAATAAATAAAGCATTCACAGATATGACTTATAATCAAACATTCAATGGACAAATGGCCCAGATTATCAACAATACTAAAATATGGAACCAGTGCCTATGGAGTAAAATTATCGGAGATGCTTCGTGTTTAGAAAGATGTGAATCCCAAAAGATGCCAGTGAATGTTAGGTTTTGCAAGTGCTCTTGGTAATTTTTAAGAGTTTTTAACTGTGGTCTTGCTTTAGGGTGTCAACAAAAAGGTTTATCAAAGCCAGGAGACTCTTCTAAGTCGCCTCCGTTGAAGACATGTCGGGCCCGCCCAGTATCCCAAGCTGATATTGTCAAGTGACCAGCTAGCTGAGAATCTATGACAGCGGGAGGTTCCGACGCCTCTACTAGGAAGTACTTTGGAAGAATCCCTACAACGCCGATGCGTTGGTTACGGGGTGTTTAAGTGTTATTAGGTTACTCTTGCGGGGTTTAAAGATCTAGTGCTGTTTCTGGGTGCTCCGAACTAGGATCGGTCAGAGCATACTCCGGCAAGGAGGGAGGGGGGTTAATTAATTAAAGGGGTGTGAGTTGCGAATTTTATTAAGTTAATTAATTAGAACTCTTCGACAGAGAGCGCTCTTGACCTCGTCTTATGACAGTGGTTCAAGAGACTTAGGTAATCTAGATGATACTAATGCAAGGGTTGTGCAAACATAAGGTGCTCTCCGATAGAGAGTGCTCTTGACTCGTGTTTCTGCAAGTTCAAGAGTCTTACTTATGGATGATTTGAATTAAACAAACACAATAATTAATATGAAAGGTGGTTGATTAAAACTCTCCGACAGAGAGCACTCTTGATCCACCTTATGGTGAGATTCAAGAAATTTTGATTCTTCTTATGATTTAACAATTTATAACAAGATACCAACAAGCAATGATGAATCTAGCAATTAGTAAGAATGAAACTAAGTCTAATCAAAGAACTAAACTAATTGCTTAAGGAAAACTATACTAAGTAAATCATGAAAATGAACACAAGACACATTTCCCCAAAATAGGGGAAGTAGAAAAGGAAGGAGACTTCCTCCCACTCAACTTTTTTTATCAATCTTTTACAATGATGATGTGTTCTTTGCTTCTTGGAAGAACGGGGAAAGAAGGGGATGCAAGAAGAGGGATAATAGTCTTTTTGTTCTGTTTGCACTCCTTGTTCGTTTGTGGCCGTTGCGCTCTCCTTCACCTGTCTGCAATCTAAGAGCTCTAGACACACACTTGTTATGATATTAGTTGATAAAAAATAACTTGAAATTTAATCTATAAACTAGTTAAAAACATTTACTCAAACTCACCAAGAAGAAGGAAGAAAAGAGGCAAGAAAAAGGCAAGGCAAGAGGGGTGAAAGAGGGGTGGAAAGAGAGCAAAAGGCAAGTCAAAAGAAGGCTGGAAATTAAGTGAGAAAGAGGGCTGCAAAATGAGGGTGAAAAAGGCTGAAAGTACAGCCCAAAAGATGGTTGAAGAAAATGATGGAAAAGGGCTGCAAAAAGTGGAAACAAAGAGGCAAAAGAGCGCTGTCCAAAAGGGTGAGAAGTGGGGAAAAGTGGACAGCGAACTAAGGGAAGGAATGGCTGCAAATAAAAGGCTTAAAAGGATGAAAATACAGCCCAAAAGATGGCCCAAAAAGAGGATGGAAAGGGGCTGCAAAAATTGGAAAAATGAGGCAAAAGAGGGCTGTCCAAAACCGCAAAAAGTGGGGAAAAGTGGATAGCGAACTAAGGGAAGGAAATGATGCAAATAAAAGGCCTAAAAGGCTGAAAATAAAGCACAGGGCAGCCAACCCGGACAAAGGCTAAGTGAATGAATGTTCACTTTAGCCCAAACGTGCCCTAATCCCAAGAAAATAAAGATTTTTTAATTTGAATGATGAATAAA
This sequence comes from Pseudotsuga menziesii, assembly GCA_001517045.1. Lineage (NCBI taxonomy): Eukaryota > Viridiplantae > Streptophyta > Pinopsida > Pinales > Pinaceae > Pseudotsuga > Pseudotsuga menziesii. Next base: position 215,980 of record LPNX010030380.1, on the reverse strand, counting down.
AGCAAGGAGAGAATGGTCAAACCTGTGGATCTTTTTAAAGCACTTGGATCTCATGAAGCATGCAATTACCGGAAAAGTGTACTTGACTCCAAGTGAAGAAGATGCAGCTGAGCTCGAACTTCTACTTGGTTGGATGGAAGGATCTGCAAAATAACACTCATAGACTTGCCATACAAAGATTAGATCATGTATTGTTCACAAATTGAAATAAAGAAGAGCATGAACTACAACTGAATAAAACAATGCTCTTTTTTAAATTCTAGAAGTAAATCAATAAACAGCTAACTTGCAAACTGCAAATACCTGTTCTTATGTGCTTACAGAAGCCTCATAACATCATAATCTCAAATAAACAAGAAAGAAAATCATTAAAACAACATTACCTCATCCATCAAGTGCAATCATCCGAAGAATCGCACCACATGAGCCTCCAAAGCCTTAATTTTATTCCAATGGTTGCATAGAAGCAACAAGTAATTACAAAAGTTTCACCAGAGTTTCTCTACACAAAAATCCATCCTCAATAGAGCTGAAAGAGCCTCTATTTAACAAATGAGAGAGTGCTAAAGCCCTAAAACCAAAAAACCAACCCTGCTGCATGGGAAAGCTGCCTGCTAGGTCTGGAAACCTACTTTGTTAGGTCTGGGAAGCCTACTGATGGTGTAAGCTTCAGTCTTCACCTCGATCAAATCACCGGACCAATGAGAGCTCTCCATCTCATCTTTAGGTGGAGATGACATGTTTGATAACTGATAATAAATTAATTGCTCTCTTAATGATGATCGAAGTTGAGTTATGATAACTCCAATCATCATAAGTGTTCCATGAGATGTCATTTAGCCTTTTATTTTACTGAATTTGGATTAATTTGGAGAGTTTTAGTTTTCTCCAAAATAATCATTTTTTTAATAAAAATCATTTTTTTACTCAAAACCGACTTTTTTGAGTAAAAAGGCATTATGTGTCCGATTGCTGATCTGAAAGCTGGTTCTGACTGGCTGGCTGATCAAGAATGATTTTTGGCTTAAGGTTAGAGCCATCAATCACTGAATTCGGAGTCCGGATCACGAACGGGTTTTTTCCATTTAATTTATCGAAAAATTAACCCAAAAAACTTAGGAAAAGTAATTAAAATTAAAAATTAAAAAATAATTTTTCACTGTTCGAAAAAGATTTTTTCGAAATTTTTTTATGTATCCAAATGACTTAGGACTTAGGCCCAGAATTCAACATTGGGCATTCCAGCTTTGGAGGAAGTGGGAGAAAACCTCGTCAATTATACTCGGCTGAAGGCAGAGCATAATTGTCAAGGGCAAAAAACTCCCTAGAATACCCTATTTGAAATTCTATGTCTCAGGAGACCGAACCACTCAAAAATATCCTACTAGCACATTTTATTACAAACCCCGCGGGGCCATGGTCAAAATTATTCAAATAAAAAAGTGACTAGCCAATATTGGCTAAATAAGCAGACGGATCGATTGATACACTGGAATCAGACTTTGATCAAGTCTGTCAACCGGCGGCTCCCCAGGTAACCCAACTTATGGTACAAAAAGTTGGATAATAGGTGTGTTGATCTGTGATCTATTTGTGTGAAGCGGTTGCTCAAGGTGTTCGGTCTTTTGGGAGTACCCTATGTACCCAAACAATAAATGGTACATGTGGTGGAAGAAGATGACAAATGTATGTGCTTATAGCTGGGACACAGTCAAAAATGATTTTTTCAAAAGATTTGAAGATGTGACGGAGAAAGACTTTTTCACCAAAATCACAAGATTACAACGAAAATGCGACGTCGAAAAATACACAAACGAATGGGAAGCCTTAGCGACGCGAATACCGGAATTAATAGATGGTCAACGTCTCCAGACATACGTCTCTGGTCTTAAACCATATATAAGAGTGACTTAGAATTGCATAACGTATCCAACTTGGATAAGGCTAGGTGCAAAGTAAAAATTATTGAGAAGTTTAAAATATCAAGACAAAGGAACCTTGAAAGTTAATATTTGCGACAAGAGACACGATGTAGGTATTATGAAAATATATGGTCATTTGGTCATCAGTGTTAGAAATCTCAATTATATTGCTATGAATTCGAAAATGGTTCAAAAACATCAACCAACCTCTTTGATAGCGACAATAAAAAGAAAAAGAATACATGTCGTCAGTGCGGAGAAGATTGGATCCCAGGTCATAAATGCAAAACCCATCACATGACACATTGAAAAATAATAAATGGGAAGGAACAAGAGGTATCAAGAGAAGAATATACATTTGACTCTGATGCAGGCACAAACTCATCCGAAGTATCAGCGGCGACAATCACCTATATTCAACAAGCTTGTAAGAAGAAAGAGTTAGAGACCCCCAAGACAGACCACAACTGATAGAAGGAAAGTCAATCACTCACAGAGAGATACATTTTGCCTCAGTTGAGAAGTCACGACAACTTAAAAAATGAACAACTCCTACCTTGAGTAACAGAATTAAGGAAGTCATAACCAAAGAGATTACAACTTACTGTGACAATTAAGAATAAGGACATCACAATTTGGTCGATTCTGGAAGTACCCATAATGTGATTGAGATCAACGAGGGAAGAAAACTAAATCTTTTTGTGTTCCTTCCAAAAGGACTTAAAGCCTCAACCATCGCTGATCAACACATCGAAGAAGTGGGAAAATGCCATAAGGTTGTAGTGTAGATACAAAACTTAAACTTGCAACTCGACTATTATGCTTTTATCTCTCAAGGAAGTAGACATGATATTAGGTGTTGACTAGTTAAAATCATTGGGAACGTACTTTACCAATTTACAAAAACAATACATGAAATTTAGATGGAAAGAAAATAATCACTGACTGTATATCTCAGAAGGTTTTAGACCTAAGCAAAAGGAGTTGCAGCATGAAAAGGATCCAGATCATCATCAAATAAAAGAGATAAGTACAGAGCGCACATATCACATCAACATCCACAAAGATTCAGAATAAAAGGAAAACACTAAATTCAACTTTGAGGACAAAGCTTCCCTTAAAGAGGGTGGTGATGTAACAAATATAAATAATAAATAATACATAAAATTGCAAATAAGTAATAAATAATAAAAACATAATTATATTTGTAAAGAGGACGTGACTCATATTTAATGGCCAAACCATATTTATAAGAGGCCAAACAATTTGTAAGATCATTCAATTTTTACATATATAATATTTTAGAGGTGGATTCTTTCTGAGTAAACCTTAGATTCGTTTTATTACAGTAGTGATCGATCTGATGGGAGATACCTGAATAAGTGGCCAAATGGGTATCCAAATATGTGCTTAGAATGGATGGATTCCTTGTACAACAAAATATATGATATTAGTCCCTCAGTGAATGGGGCTGGATGCTGACCAATTGGCAATGCTATAAATATATCAGATAATGGGAGGCCGATGAGATTGCACTGCACTATAAGAATGCCTCTAGTGGACTAGTAGAAGTATACATGGATGCAATTGATTAGAGAAGTGAGTCATCATATAGTTAGTCATGAAAAACATGATGATATACCGAAGAACCATAGATCTTTTCAAACAGATTTCTGAGATAGATGATTTACAAACAAACAAATACAATATCAACATCAAAGCATTTACAAGGACCATAGTCCATATACCTGATAGAGTTGCCTCAGTAAAGCACATAATGCAAATAGGCCTTGCCCTGCTTCTAATCAAGCGTCGATAGTCCCAACAAGGATTACCTATCCTTCCAACCACTAGCCATTTTATTACTAGGGAATTTTTGGATCTCAGGAGAAAAGATTTCTCAATTATAGTTCTTCTTGACTATTGACAACCAACCACATGGATCTACTCGAAAGTGTCTTGTATTGATACAAAACAACAAATCCAAGACATAGGGAGAATATGGAGGCACACATGGTGAGAGACTTATAGATGGGAGGAGCAAGAATCAGCCTATGAATTTCAAACCCTTGGGATGCAGACCAAAATATGAAGTAATGTTGATGAAACGTGAGTGGCCAAAGATGGAACGGAAGAAGGGGATTAAAATCCTTGCAAAGACCAAAAGTCATCTTGGTTCAATGGTATGCAAGTAAATTAAGAATTCTTTACTCTCGTTAACCTATGGGAAGTACTACTACCCATACTCATCAAACAACCATTACATCGAGAGTAGCGAGCTGTTCTACAACTCAGTATGGGGGAGATGTTGTCACATCATGTTATGTAACATGACATATTTTAATAATAATAAAATAAAAATTAATATTAAAATAAAAATAAAAAAATGAAAACATGTGGTCTTAAAAAAATTACGTTCGTTGAAAGAAAATCACATATATATTATGCTAATTTAATCATCATGATTATTCATGAGGTGTAATTTTTTTTGGATATGTAAAAAATTTAAGATTAAAATTTTTTACGCCTCAAGAAATTGGATCCCTCTTGGTGCTTGATAGATCTAGGTTTAAGATGGATCTATGCTGGTGTAGCAACAACAATATGAAGTACAACATCAAATAATATATCATCATTATACATCATCTGACATGGTATAGCAATAAAAAACGACATATATACATGATCATCACATCAACACATCACTGGAATCATATAGAAGGCCCAACAAAAAGCAAAAATGGGCCACAATAGTTTGGATTACATCCTCATTTTGAAGCAAAAATAAGTTAAAAAATATGCCCATAGAATATGGAATAACGACATTAAAGGACGAGGACCTACTGCGGACTAGAAGCATGCTAAAGCACAAATTATTGTAAGCATGGATGAACAATGAAAAATAAAAGTTCAATGTAGGGATGATCTTTGTGGTTTTGTACAAGGAATTTGACATTCTCACAAGTTTACATGAAGCCATTGTAAAATGGGGACGCACTCCCCTGGTTGGGGGTGTATCCCCCACATTTCCAACATTTATGAGATGGGGAAATTCAGTGGGGGAATTTTCCCCACCTCTCCCTTTTAGGGAACTTGGGGAGATGTTTCATGCTTTCATTGTTTATGTTTGTGACTTGTCACTGTTTCTCATATATTTAATTTTTACTCCTGCATTCCCTCATCCTAGAAACTTGGAGAAATGGTGTATTTTTCTCTTTTTTGACCACCTAACCAATTAGGTGGGAAACCATGTAACATGCACTTGTACCATGTACCCTGAAGATGATCAAGATGTAATTAACAAAGTTCTTCGAGCGAGACAATTTTTTCTCTTTCTCCTTTTAACTCTTCTCCATGAAATTTTCGAATCCCCGCGGGGGAAATTTGTAATGAATGTCAGCATGAGGGTCAAATTTTGTAAAGCTTAGTTACTGAGGACTTTATCATTAGGGAAGTCATTTCATAGTGTTTTTTCCCTTGGATAATTAAAATTCCTTTTTAATTATTTTAGTTATCTGAGTTTTTCACTCAAAAATTCCTCCAAAGTGGTGAAAGGCATTCTAATGATCGAGTCCATGGGGTAATTAAGGTGTAGGAGCGTTGTATATTACCATGCTAGACATTATCCGGAGTCTTGCGGAATTTCTTTAAGTTTTGCTTAAGATTTTTAAAAATTTTGGTCATGAAAATATGTCCCTTGGCATAAAAACGTTATAATGTAAAGAGGGTTAAGTGGCACCTAATAATTATAAACAGGGGTATGGGTACTCAAAATCAATGGCATGAGATCCCCTACACCCTTAAACCAAGTTTTGGGTCAAGAGTGTAGGGGAAATTTGTAATGAATGTCAGCATGAGGGTCAAATTTTGTAAAGCTTAGTTACTGACGACTTTATCATTAGGGAAGTCATTTCATAGAGTGTTTTTTCCCTTGGATAATTAAAATTTCTTTTTAGTGATTTTAATTATCCAAGTTTTTCACTCAAAAATTCCTCCAAAGTGGTGAAAGGCATTCTAATGATAGAGTCCATGGGGTAATGAAGGTGTAGGAGCGTTGTATATTACCATGCTAGACATTATCCGGAGTCTTGGGGAATTTCTTTAAGTTTTGCTTAAGATTTTTTAAAATTTTGGTCATTAAAAAATGTCCCTTGGCATAAAAACGTTATAATGTAAAGAGGGTTAAGTGGCACCTAATAATTATAAATAGGGTTATGGGTACTCAAAATCAATTGCATGAGATCCCCTACACCTTTGGACCAAGTTTGGGTCAAGGGTGTAGGGGAAATTTGTAATGAATGTCAGCATGAGGGTCAAATTTTGTAAAGCTTAGTTACTGAGGACTTTATCATTAGGGAAGTCATTTCTTAGAGTGTTTTTTCCCTTGGATAATTAAAATTCCTTTTTAGTGATTTTAATTATCTGAGTTTTTCACTCAAAAATTCCTCCAAAGTGGTGAAAGGCATTCCAATGATCAAGTCCATGGGGTAATTAAGGTGTAGGAGCGTTGTATATTACCATGCTAGACATTATCCGGAGTCTTGCAGAATTTCTTTAAGTTTTGCTTAAGATTTTTTAAAATTTTGGTCATTAAAAAATGTGCCTTGGCATAAAAACGTTATAATGTAAAGAGGGTTAAGTGGCACCTAATAATTATAAATAGGGGTATGGGTACTCAAAATCAATGGCATGGATCCCCTACACCCTTGGACCAAGTTTTGGGTCAAGCGATTGAGTTTTGATAGGGTTTTGGACATAATTGCCCAAGTTAGTCAAGAAAATAAGGAAAATGACCATTAATTAGAATGACAAATTTTTGTATTATGCTTAAAGTCACTTAGAGGGGGGGAATTTTGTTTCCTAAAGTCATGTTATGTTCCTAAGGTGACATTAGAAGCAAAAAGGGGCCCTCCATGCAAGTGTTTCATAATATTGAAGTTGCCCCCCCTCTTTGAACCTCCACTAACTCATGTGACAAGTGTCACACATGCAAATGGGATCTCCTTTCACCCTTTTCCTTTTTAAGGAGGTTTCTCCTCCTCATTTTGGTTACATTCTCACAATCTTTCATGCGCTTGCTCTCTCTTCTTGCTCTTACTTCCATTTGCTCCCATTTTGGGGCATTGTAATTTTCAGCCATTTGACTTTGTTAATAAAATTCTTTGGAGGAAATCTTGTGTCCATTGGTGTTTTTGGGTGATTTTCTTCCATGCTTTATAGTTGCTCAAGTTTGGGGAGGCCAAAGAAACAAACTTTGCTTTGGTAAGATTTATGGTATTTTTGCCATATATTTTGTGAGTTTTCATTTTTGTAGTTAAGAACTTCACATTTTTCTTGGTTGAAGTTTATGATTTCTTGGCTCATCATATGAATCTCACCTTCTTTTTAGTTGTGTAACAAAGATCTCTCAAGTTGCAGGTTGCTTGAATTTGAGAGTGGGATTCCTCGGTTGGATGCCCCACTTCTTCAAACTTTGAAGAGCAAAGGGCATTTTTCTCCATTTCCAATTAATTTTTGCACATTTGTTTTATCTCATCAACATTTTAAAAATTGTTCAACTATTTGTATTCACAAATTCTTTGAAGCTATTTACCTGGTAAATTTTGTACATATTTGTTCACCAACACCCATAGTGCCCCAAAGTGATTTTGGGCATTTTTACCATTGTTTTGCTTGCTGGTTTTTAGTAGGTATATGACAGAACAAGGGGAAACTCAGCCAAATTTTGGTCATAAAAGGGTGCAAAGGCTACCCAAAAGGAAGGACCTCAAAGCCATTTTCAAGAAGGGGTGAAAGGTCCACTTTTCCTACCTCTTTACTCTCATATCTTTTGCTGAAATTTCTTTCATTGTAACAAGTTCAAGGGAGTCTCTGAGAACTCTTGGACTTGATTCTCTATTTGTTTCCCAAGTTATATTTGAAGTTATTTATCATTCATCCCTTGCATGCAAAGGAGGTTGGGCTTGCCCACTCTTTACTTCTATTGCTTGCCCCATCTCTTCCTTAGGAAGAGGGTCGTGTGGCTAGGTTAACCATTCATTTTCTTTTAAGTTGCCATCCATTGCTTGTAAAGAAAGTTGGGTTTTCCCACCCTTGTAAGCAAAAGAGGAAGGTCTAGGATTTAACTTATTGTTTTAAATCATTTGTACACTTGTTGTGCCCACACCTTGCAAGTGAAGTGGCTTTGCCATCCTTGCAATATCGTGTTGACTAGTTTTTTCTTAAAAATTCAAATAATTTTTTCAATTCAAGGTTAATAAACTCTGCCCATCTTTGCCCAGTATTCACTCCCCTTATAGAAATTGAAGCTTTGATACTATGTGTAAACACAGGATGTAGATCTAGCTACAAGATATTTCTCACAAGCATGCACAAGAAAAATAGAGAGAGGAATAATGAGACTGAATCACATAAATAAGTGAAGAATGATTGGAGAATGTTCTATATGTTAGATTTTTATCCATTAGACAATATGATCTTAAGATCTTATCTTAGAGAATAACATGCACAGCAATCAATCACAAGAGACAATAGACACAAAGATTTTCCTCGGGGAAACCGTAAAGGAGAAAACCACGCAACTTCCTCAGAGATAGAATGAGCACCAATGGCAGCAGTAAAACCCAAAGACAGAAAGATGATCTCCAACCACTGTTCTCTCTCTCACTTGTGTGAGCTCCTCTTCTCTCACCTATGCGCTATAGCTGGGTGAGTGTGTGTCTCAAATAGAGAGGCTCACTCTCTATTTATACTAGTTTCGGACTTGACAATTACTTACTAGGGCCGACTTCTCTAGGAGAGTCTAATAAGCCTACTGCCCCACAACTGTGGGGACTTTGCCCCCCGATCAACAAGGAGGGTTAACCTTTATGACTTTACATGACTTGATTACATTAATGATTCTCCCGATAGGAACATTGGAGACCAATGAAATACAATATATGAAATATACAAGTGAATACATTCCGAAGTTAAAAACACATCAACACTCCCTCCTAACTAGGAAGGTATTCTCTTGACACAATTCATCAGTACAAGTCTTCGTCGTTGGATCATCATCAAAGCTGGATCATCACTGGATCATCATCAAACCTGGATCATCACTAGATCATCATCATCACTGCTCCCACTATCTTGAGCAAATGGTGCTATCTCTCAATTCTACTTGTCATAGGAAGTTCTACAGAGCCAACCCTCTTTCATGTTGGTTGTAGGCCTAGCCTCCATGTAGGTCTTCATCTTCTTCAACGCTTATATCCGACCATGGGAGGCCCAGCCTGCCACCATGTCGGAAAGGCTCGCCCAACACTTATATCTGACCATGGGAGGAACACATCTAACATCCATGTCAGAATGGCACGCCCAACACTCACATCTGACCATGGGAGACCCATCCTGCCACCATGTCAGAAAGGCCCAACACTCACATCTGACCATGGGAGGCCCAGCTTGCCACCATGTCAGAAAGACTCATCCAACACTTATATTTGACCATGGGAGGCCCAGCCTGCCACCATGTCAGAAAGGCTTGTCCAACACTTATATCTGATCATGGGAGGCCCAGCCTGCCACCATGTCAGGAAGGCCCAACGCTCACATTTGACCATGGGAGGCCTGACCTACCACCATGTCGGAAAGGCTTTGCACTTACATCTGACCATGGGAGGCCCAACATGCCACCATGTTAGAAAGGCTCTGCACTTACATCTGACCATGGGAGGCCCAACCTACCACCATGTCAGAAAGGCACACAGACTCATCACTTCCTCTTGGAAGAAACCTTGATTTGGAGAACACCAAGCTTCTCTCTGGCCAATGGCTTGGTTAACACATCAGCTATCTGCTCGTCCATCGCAACATACTGGAGCTTCACTGCTCCTCTTTGCACCATATCCCTGATATAGTGATCTTTGATCTTGATATGCTTCGACTTGTCATGGAACACTGGGTTCTCCGACAACTTCACACAACCCTAGTTGTCACAATATATACAAGTAGCATCCAACTGAAGATCAAACAAATCAGATAGTAGCTTCCTTAGCCACACTGCCTCACAACTAGTCGAACAAGATGCGATATACTCTGCTTCGGCTGTACTCAGTGCCATGCAGGATTGCTTCCTGCTAAACCAAGAGATCACACCTGATCCCATACTGAAGCAGCACCTTGAAGTGCTCTTCCTATCAATGGCACTGCTCGCCCAATCTGAATCAACATAACCCTCCAGGTTAATCTTTTGATTCACCTCATACTTGAGCCCATAATCAACTGTACCCTTCAGGTACCTCAGAATATGCTTTGCAGCAATCAGGTGAACATGTGTCGGATCCGTCAGGAATTGGCTCAATGTGTTCACAGCAAAGCAAATATCTGGTCTCGTATTTGTTAGGTGCATCAAGGACCCAATCATCTGACGATACATCGTAGCATCATTCGACTCTGATGAAGCATCACTCAATAGCTTCAGGTTCGATGCCATAGGTTTGGTCATGGCCTTGCAGTCCATCATCTCGAACTTCTTCAGGATCTCTACTGCATACTTCCCTTGTTCCGGGGAGATTCCATTTGCATTCTACCACACCTCCATGCCTAGAAAGTAGTGCATCATACCCAAGTCGTTCATCTTGAACTCTACAGCAAGCTTCCTCTTCATATCAGCAATCAACCCATCCTCACCTATTACAAACAGGTCATCTACATATAGTAGGAGTATCATAGGGTTCCCTTCCTCAACCTTATAATAAAGGTTGGCATATGCTTTACTCTTGGTAAAGCCTAATCCAGTCAGGAAGCTGTCAATTCTTCCATTCCATGTCCTGGGTGCGCGTTTCAAACCATACATGGCTTTCTTCAATTTACACACATGAGTTTCCCTGTCATGTGTCTCAAAACCGAGTGGCTGCTCCACATACACTTCCTCTTCCACTACACCATTCAAGAAAGCAATCTTGACATCCATCTGGTGTATCTTCCATTTCATTACTGCAGCCAGAGCAAGTATTGATCTGATGGAAGTGTATCTAGCTACAGGTGCAAAAGTTTCTTCATAATCTATTCCTTCTTTTTGGGAGAAGCTACGAGCCAGAAATCTTGCTTTATATTTCTCTATGGTGCCATCTGCAGCATGCTTGATCTTGTAGATCCACTTGGAAGTCACAACAGACTTCTCCTTTGGTCTTGGGACAACATCCCAGACATCATTCTTCATGATCGACTGGTACTCTTCGATCATAGCATCCTTCCATTCTTTCTTTTCTGCTGCTTCTTCATAGTTGGAAGGTTCTTTACCAATGATGTCACATAATAGGGCTACATTTCCGGAGTAGGACCTAGATCTCTTCCTTTCTCTGTGCATTTCTTGGGGAGCCCCATATCTTTCTGCACCTTGGATAGGCTCTCGTACCCATGCAGGTTTCCTCTTGTGAGGATTCTTTTCTTGTGGTGGATCTAGAGGTTCTTGGGGTTCTTCTATTTCTCGATCTTCTTCTTGAGTTGCATCGTTCATAGTTGTATCTTGAATCCTGGGTGCTTCTGTTTCTTCAGGGTCTTCAATAGGTCTCTTTTTGGATTTGTTGTATGCTGAGTCTTCGTCAAATGTTACGTCTCTGCTGATGTCGATCTTCTTGAATCGTGGGAAGTATATTCTTTAAGCTTTCGAGCTTTCACTATATCCCACAAATATACCCTTCTTTCCTGAAGGATCTAACTTTGTCCTTTTTTCTTTTGGAATGTGTATGTACACTGGATAGTCGAATATTTTGAGATGACCGACTTCTGGTTTCTTGTCGAAGAAGACTTCTTTAGGTGTCTTGTTCTCAAGTACTTCATGCGGAGTACGGTTCTATACATACACAATTGTCCTAGCAGCTTCTTCCCATAGATGCATGGGAAGATCTTGATCATGAAGCATTGCCCTTGCAGCTTCCATGATCGTTCTATTCTTCTTTTCTGCAACCCCATTCTGTTGTGGATTATATGGAATGGTCAACTCCCTCTTAATTCCTGAATCTCTACATAATTCTTTGAATTTATTTGATGTGAATTCTCCGCCATTGTCTGATCGAAAGGTCTTGATTTTCTTTTGTGTGGTTCTCAATGAAGGCTTTGAATTCTTTGAACTTGCCGAATACTTCATTTTTGTTTTTCAAGAAGTATATCCATGTCTTCCTAGAAAAATCATCAACGAAAGAAACATAGTATACATACCCACTCAATGAATTGGATGACATCAGACCGCATACATCGGAGTGGATGATTTCCAAGATTCCTTTTGCCTTGCTCTACTTGTAAATGTCTTCTTTGTGTTCTTTCCTTTCGCACATCCTTTGCAAACACTTTCATGCTTTGCCTGTATTTATGGAAGACCTTCAACAACTTTGCTTACAAGTGGTAGTGCCCTATAGTGCACATGTGCAAGCCTTCTATGCCAAAGTTCATTTGGCTCTACTGAGTCATGGACCAAGGCTTGTTTTGGTTGGCCCTTTAGCTTGTATAAGCCTCCCTCTTGCTCTCCAATCACTACTGCATCATCTATAGTCTTTCTCTTTGGCCACATAAGGACTTGGCCATCTACAAATGCAATCCTCATGCCTTTTGCATCTAATGCAAATATGGAGAGGAGATTCTTCTTTAGTCCTGGTACAAACAAGACATCCTTCATCTTCATAGACTTCTCAGAGTCTAACTTATAAGAGGATTCACCACTACCTTTTATTGGATACTGGTAGTCATCCCCAAGTTTTACTTTATGGGGTGATTCATGTTCAGATAGTTTCACAAAAGATTCCTTGAATCCCGTCATGTGCTTGGAAGCCCCACTGTCTATAAGCCAATCATTGCTTCCATGTTTGACAGTTCCCGTGAGGGCAGAGATTAGAACATATTCTTCATCACTTGAAGAATCATCACTTTCTTGTTTGATTCTCTTTCTGAAAGGTTCATCATCCTCTGCAGTGTGAGCATGATGTCTTCTTTTGTTGTCCTTCTTGTGAGAGCCATTCTTATTCTTGGGACAATCTCTAGCAAAGTGTCCTCTCTCATCACATGCAAAGCATCTGTATTTAGATGTCTCTGTTAGATTCTCTAGGGTTATCTTTTTGGTGAGAATGCTTACCTTTGGGATGATGATAGTCCCTTCTGATTTTTTTGGAGTGTATTGTGAGAGCTTGATCTTCACTTCCCATCTTTTCTTCTCGGGATACTATTCGAGCTTCTTCTTGTGAGCATTCTTCCCATAGTCTACTAAAGGTGACTAGCTTTCTTCTAGCACAAATCCCTTAAATGAAGGAGTCCCATGACCTGGGGAGACCATTCAAGGTAGTCATCACAATTTCTGCATTCTCTACTTCATCTACTGCTTCAAGTTGTTCTTTGATCTCGGAGACCCTTGTAAAGTATGATCGTATGGTATCTGCATTTTGGATCTTCACATTCTTTAATTGATTTCTCAAGGTCATCTTTTGATTTATGTTCTTCCCTTCAAATAGCTTGGTCAAAGCATCAAACATCTCTTTAGGTGTCTTTAGGGAGGACACCTGTGGTATGAGGTGATCCTTGATTGAATCAACAATAATCCTCTTGGCCTTGATCAGGTTCTTCTTGTGTAGGGCCTTAGCCTCATCTCCCTCTGGAATTGGAACCTCTCCACTGATGTAGGAGTCCAATTCATTTTCTTCAAGAACTAGTGAGATCCTATACTTCCATGCTCGTAAGTTATCAGCTCCCTCAAGCTTTTCATCAAGCTTGGTGTGATAAGAGATCTTAACTGAGAACCTCAAATGGAAATACAAAAGATTTAGATCTTACCAATTTGAGAAGCTGAAACTGGATCTGGAGCTGATCTTCTGCAGTGCTGGTTTTCTGGTTCCAGGGCAAATTAGGGTTTGAATTTCCCCGAGTTCTACCCAACCAAAAACTCTAATCTTGATCTCTAAACTTCGATTTTGAGGAGGAGAGTAAACCTATGCCGGGCCCACTAAAAAATTCGACTTCTATGAAAAGCCCTAATTTCCCGATGTAGTGGTAGGTCAAAAACTGAAAGTGCTCAGAATCAGATTCTGCTTCGACAGAAATATGCGTCCTTCAATGGAGAGTTAGCCTAGCCTCCTTTGGCTGATGGATTGTGGAGAGACACCCAAAAAGTAAGAAGCCCTAACTTTTGCAGCTGCACAGTGTCTTCTTCTCAGGTTAGCTCTGATACCATGTTAGATTTTTATCAATTAGACAATATGATCTTAGGATCTTATTAGAGAGAATAACATGCATAGCAATCAATCACAAGAGACAATAGACACAAAGATTTTCCTCGGGGAAACCATAAAGGAGAAAACCCCACAACTTCCTCAGAGATACAATGAGCACCAAAGGCAGCAGTAAAACCCAAAGATAGAAAGATGATCTCCAACAGTTGTTCTCTCTCTCACTTGTGTGAGCTCCTCTTCTCTCACCTATGCGCTATAGCTGGGTGAGTGTGTGTCTCAAATAAAGAGGCTCACTCTCTATTTATACTAGTTTCCGACTTGACAATTACTTACCAGGGCCGACTTCTCTAGGAGAGTCTAACAACCCTAGTGCTCTACAACTGTGGGGACTTTGCCCCCCGATCAACAAGGAGAGTTAACCTCTATGACTTTGCATGACTTGATTACATTAATGATTCTCCCGATAGGAACATCGGGGACCAATGAAATACAATATATGAAATATACAAGTGAATACATTCCAAAGTTACAAATACACCAACACTATATATCTTTTTATGCGTTATTGATCTACATGGTGTACATAAATAATACATCCTTGAGAGGTAAAATCGAGTTGCTAAGGAGACAACTCATGCTAGCTCATAAAGTAGACTTACTAAATATGTTAAACCCCCTTAGGTGTGACTAAAGCACTTTCCAAATTAGTCAAGGAGCTCACGAATTGGCTAAAGCATGAGCGAGTGATGATGAGTGATGGAAAAACTTGCTAATCATGGAATCTAGAGAGAAAATTATGGAGGATGTGTTGGCCACAAAAGATAGCAGTTGCCTAGTTGACTAGCTTTACCTTATCCTATGAAAAGCAGGGAAAAGATGTCTAAAGGCAAAATTGGGAGGAAGGCGCAGTTTCTAATTTGGGCAGTCGATAAAGTTGGCAGAATCTAACCATAATCAGTGTGAGGGCACTCCTGGGGTATATATGGCAAGTATTGACCAAGTGGTGCAAGTGGATGCCAACTATCTAGGTTAGTCCATAGGAAATTAACTAGAAACAATTAATTATTTTTATCCCAAGTATGATGTGGGTTATAATATTCTAATACCCCCTTTAAGTCTGACTTTACGATGGGATATCTGAAACAATCTGAAATATAGATGTATATAGGGCCCAACAACAAGGCTATGGTCACCCTTTACAATATTTTTGTCCAGAAAAGTGAGGAAAGAGGTAAAACCACATGGGGAAAATCCTCCCTCAGGAAAACACAGGGCACAAAATGAACATCTTCATTATGTTTTTTTCTTCACTTGAATGAGCTGGTGAACTGCTTCTTTTGAAAGAACTTAATGAAGAAGTTGTGAACTCCATGATCATGCGCTAGAGTGTAGTATCTGCAAAAAACTAGTGAAGAGGCTTCTTGTAGCTCATCATCTGATGAAGGAGGAGTATTACCTGAATGCTTCTTGCTGCTAACATACTTTGATCTACAAACATAATCTGAAAAGGAAAAGAGATCTGTGCATACTCCTTCCCAAAGAGTGAAAAATCCAATACAATCAGTTCCTTGTATAGCTGCAAAATGGTGAAATGGACCATGTATCATCTTTTCAAACTGTTGTAGCACCTTTCCAATTTTGAAATAAGGCTGAAAAGACTCTGTAATATCAGAAATAATATCATATGGAGCAAAGAAAACCAGAGGTATAGTGTCTCCACAAGAGTATTGGGCCATAGTAGGAAAATGATGAGCAACTGGGGAAAAATGATGGATGTGTAAATCTGAATAGTGTAAGGAATTGAAATCTGAACCGTAGGTGTTAGATCAGTTCCAAGCATGTGTAACATAAGTCCAAAGATGACCAATGACATAGCTAACCAACAAGTGAAAAATAGACAAGACTTGAAACCAACAGAAATTAACACTGCATGGAATTCCAATGAGGAATCAACTAGTGAACTTGGGGTATGTATAGTCTTATGAGTATTAAGAGGATGGGTATACGGTATGGATGGTGTCATAACATGCATATCAATACTTCTAAATCAGATTCATAATCATTTGAATGAAGTGAGGAAGAGCTGGTTAAAGACAAGTCAGGATCTAGCGAAAAAACTCAAGTATTGGGAGATGGATCTAGTAGACTGATAGGTGAATTATCCAAGAAAGACACTAAGATTTCTGATTTTGATATATCAGAAAATGAATCTATATCAGAGATGTGAGACAAGGATTTAACTTTGGCACTCAAGGCATAGTTGTTATTACCTTGGGACTACGCACTATGACAATGTTTTGAGGATTCAACATGCTTCTCTAGTTCATCTGGTACATCAATGTTATGCTGCTCAAGCAACTTAGGCATGATGTCCATCTTTTTATTGAAACATTTTTTCTCAGAATGAAAACCCTTGCTGCAATAAGAACACTTGGATGTGCTCGCCTTCTTCGTGACTTTCTTCATTGAATTCGAACCTTCATCAGTAGGATTCAATCCTTCATCTTCATTATTTGACTTTGGCTTCTTCTCTTTCACATTTTGCTTTTCTTTTGACTTTATCTTTCACTTTTTGACTGAGATTCTAAGAGCTCCCATTTGGATCAATTTATCTTTCTCTTTTGTCAGTGAGTCAAAGAATGTACTCAAAGAAGACATTTTCCAATCCGAAATAGCAATTCTAGTAGCATGCAAAGTTGACACAAAAACTGAGTATTTGGGACCCAATTTTGAAAGGTAAAATCAAATTTTTAAGGAGACAACTATGCTAGCTCATAAAGCAGAATTACTAAATATGATAAACCCCCATAGGTGACTAAAGCACTTTTCAAATCAGTTAAGGAGCTCATGAATTGGCTAAAGCATGAGTGAGTAATGGAAAAGCTTGCTAAGCATGGAATCTGGAGAGAATATCATGGAGGATGGTTTGGCCACAAAAGATAGCAGTTGCCTAGTTGACTAGCTTTACCTTATCCACTAAAAAGCAGGAAAAATCCGTCTAAAGGCAAAATTGGAAGGAAGGCGCAGTTTGTAATCTAGGTAGTTAATAAAGTTGGCAAAATCTAACCAGAATCAATATGAGGGTGCTCCTGGGATATATATGGCAAGTATTGACCAAGTGGTGCAAGTGAATGCCAACTATCTAGGCTAGTACATAGAAAATTAACCAAAAACGATTAATCATTTTTGTCCTAAGTATGGTGTGGGTTTATAATATTCTAACACCCCTTGCCGGTTTGTCCTATCCTGGGTGATAAGAAAGGGAAAAGATTTGTGTTGGCTAGAATAATAGACACTCAACATCTATCTCATTAGAAATTGAGAAAATAAAGGTTGACTTGTCGAGAGAGTGGGTTGGAGGCAGTTGGGAGCCTTGTGGCACTTTGAGTCCTTCTGTTGAGCACCCGAAAGTTTTTGGGATTGATTTGTGGAGCTAGAAGGTAAACCTTATGTTCTCTTGTTGAGCACCCAACATTTTCTCTCAAATCAAAAGAGATAAGTGTTTGGGGTAGACACATTAGCTAAGCTTTTGCATTTTTTCTTTCAACACACACTAATTCCCTAAGTTAAAGTGAGACCTAAAATCATTTAAAATTTACAAGACCACTTGCTAAACATTTTGATCATTTGACAATTTACAAAGCATTTTATTTCAAGTTCTTCATTTCGAGTCAAGCTATTTGCAAGCAGGCTTATTTTCATTGTTTACTTCTTTTGCAGAAAATTCTTTTCAATAACTTCAATGTGAATATTGATTACTTTTGGAATGTGAATTGTTTAATTTTATTTGTATATTTGGTAATTCTACTTCCTTTGTTATCAAGTACAAATTTTTAAATCTGTGACTCCATTGCCCAAATAGAATAGGCACTGGTTTAGTGAATAATTGATTATTTATTTCTTGTAACTTTATTTGGTTAAGTTTCAAAGCAACGTTTGCCTGTCATTGAACATTTTGCATATTGCATGATTGCTTGTCATTGAACAGTTTGCATATTGCATGATTGCTTGTCATTGAACATAAATAAGCCTAACTGAGTTTTAACTCCTAAAACAAGACCTTTGAAAACTTAGTAAATAGGGACTAGCCCCTTTGACCTTTGGGAGTTGGGTCCTAAATCGAGGTGACCGTGGGTCCTAAATTCATAGTTGCCCCTCAAGAACACACCTAGTGGTTGGAAGACTTTTCTGTGGTTGAGTGTGTTTTAGGCGGAAACACTCTCTACCATTTTCTAGAAAATTTCTGCCCAGTTATAAAACATACATACATTTAACATTGTGATATAGCTTGAGGATATGCAAAGATGGGTGCTACAAGGGGTTCTTTACCTCCCATTGTTATCATTAAAGAAATGCATTTAATTCACATTTTATTGTACATTATTAAAGTATAAATACATATTTTTTATTATAAATATAGGAGAGATATGATAAGAGTATGTACATATTTTACTTTGATAAAAATTCTAAATATAATTTTTTGGAGACTTTCATATAGCCAGAGGAAAAAATCATGCTTTCTGTAATATTCTATTTCAAAACACATAAAACCTTATTTGCTGTGTTGAGATGATCATATGTTTTTGGGGTTGTCATTTCCTTGCAGGTTCGTCTTCTCAAAAAGTTATATTATAACCAGATTGGAGAACTTTATCATAGCCTGCCTTTTGATATGATTGAATTTGTGATGGAGGAATTCAATTGGTGAGGAACGTTTTCAATATTATTTTGGATATTTTCTCAGTTTGTTGTTATGCCAGCTAGTGTGCATTGTTTGAAAACCATACATGGTGCTTTAGAAAGTAATAAAGTACATGAGTTTTAACTTTAAAATTCTTTGTATGAATCATGTTTTAATTTTATGATTTTTTCACATATTGCTAGCAATTCCTACACAAACTTCTATCTATATGAAAAATTTGTGCATGAACTGAAAAAAAACTTATACTTTGGTTTAACTGGTTTATTGCTTATTTAAAACTGTCATCCCTGGAAGCTTCCATAATCAAACTTGAGTTATTTGTATAACTGGAAACCTTGTTTCATGGCAATCATTTCAACTTGTGCACATTCTATTAAACCCGCACTTCTTTGGATTCTAGTAGATTAGTACATTTAATATAGCCATTAAACAATTTGTATCTATATCATTTTTTACGATTATCTGTGTAGTGTAAGTCATTAAGATATGACCCATATCCCATGAGTATAGTCGCAACTGACCAATTTCTCATGGTTTTGAATAGTCCACTTAGCACTCATTGCATCGGGTGATGCTCAAGGGGGTGAAGAAGTGGGCTTGGTAACACATCAATGGTAACCAGATGGATCATTGCCTATATTGGAATCATATTTATCAATAGCACCCTATGCCTCCCTCCTCTAGGCTTTAGCCCTTGTCTCTACCTCGAATCTCAAAGTTGATCCTCCAAGGACATTAGTCAATGACTCACCCTACAATTTTGATGAAACTTCCTAATCCAATCATTAAAATAAGGTAGAGAAGCTTCCCATGCTTATTAAGTGATTTTGTTCGAGTATTCAGAGAACATTTTTTAAGGTCATGATAGAGGAGTTCAACAATCAACACCTTCAACATCAATGTACATAGAGGAGTAGATGTGCTTGAAGCCTTGATTAAATGCCAATCCCATACCCTCATACATGATAGAATTTGGTGGAAACTTTGCAACCCTGAAATCCTGAAAACTATAAAGTTTGTTGAATTCGGAATGGGATCTAAACTTCTACATTTTGCATATGAAGTCCGATGAGGTTGGAACCACTCTCAAACATCTTGAAACAATTAATGGCAATGTTAAAAATTTAAGAATTTAATATTACCATTTAGTATTGCCAATCCCTAATGAACAATGAGGATATTTTTTTACAGGCAGAGCAATAATTTTATGGAAACACGGCTGTACGAATTTCACCCATACTAGAAATGTGTTTCCATACTGACGAAACACATTTCCAACTCGGGAAAGCTGCATAAGGTTTTCTTCTAGAAAATATGAAGATATACATGAAAATAGTTTACGAAGGAGTATAGATTAGAGGATTCCTGATTAACAACCATATTCCTCATTCAATGATGATGATCCTTTGGTGTCGCGAATAGTTATCCTTTCTAAAAATAAGTCTTTATGAATGCACAAAGGAGCATCTGTAAGGAAACTGGGGGTTGATGCTCTATATTGGTACACGTTTTTGGTTTGTATTCCTTCCCCATGGCTTGGTGATTGGGCCTTTTTTGAAGTATAGTTTGTGTATGATACGATGATGTAGTACACATGATAATGTTCAAAGTGTTTTGCCCTCATGGCATGTTAGGATGTACCCTGTTTTGTTATTTACAACAAGTCTATCATGCATTGAAAGCTGTTTATAGGCCCCTGAACAGAAATATAGCTTCATAAATGGATAGAGAAAAACAGATCTCTAAGATGTGAAGTGTGGTACTGATTTGTTTTCCTGTAGTGTGGCATAAATATTCTGCACTGTTTTTGGAAACCATGATTACATCATGGTTGGATAATTAGCTTTGCAAATTATTTGCTCTTTTCTTCACTCACTTCACTTATTTTGTAACAGCAAGATCACTGTTAGTCTTTCTTATGACGATATGAGAAAAACAGATCTCTAAGATGTGAAGTGTGGTACTGATTTGTTTTCCTGTAGTGTGGCATAAATATTCTGCACTGTTTTTGGAAACCATGATTACATCATGGTTGGATAAGTAGCTTTGCAAATTATTTGCTCTTTTCTTCACTCACTTCACTTATTTTGTAACAGCAAGATCACTGTTAGTCTTTCTTATGACGATATGTGCTCAGAGTTGCCAACTCGAAGCAAAGTACTTGCATGGCCTCTTCTCAATTCAAGGGCCATGGAAGGAGGTATTGGGAGACAAGGATGTAGATCATGGCCATCTCATCTTGCATATGCAGAGGATGCTTTGAGGACAATAAGCTTACCCCAGGGTAAAAAGCCTTTAGTCTGTCATTGCATTTAAAAAATTGAAAGTTGATTTGTATGCAGGGATATTTAACTTTATCTAATGAGATTGAATTCTTTTTGATTTCCAGCATATGCAGAGATTGGACTCAATTTGCAAGGCACTCTACGGCATATTTTCCAATCTTCAGGAGCACTTCCTGTTCGTTCTTCCGGAGTGGACTAGGCATCTTTATGTTGATACTGCAGCACAGATCCTTGGATTGTTAGCTGTGAATGTACTGTAACTTTAATGACTTTTGGCCATTACAGAGTTGAAGTAATTCATTAATAGAGAATGTGGTGAGGAAATTCTCCTTTGACTGTAAAGTATTTGATTGAAAACAAATTAGGGAGGTGAATCTGATTTTATTTGTAACATATATAAGTTGAATCTATGCAAGCATAACATGCATTGGTACGGTATTCATAAATCATTCCAAGTCATATTCTGATCTCAATTAAAATGGAGAATCTTTATTACATTGCAGGATGGAAAGCATAACGAATTGTTTTATGAAGCCCAGTGATGATGTGCACAATTTAAGTTTTTCTAAAACCATTCAGCATGTATGCATTTAAGTTTTCCTTGCCACTTAATTTTTTTTTCTTTCTAAATTCAGTGTTGCACATGAAACATTGTCAAACTCATCTAACAACTTAATTTCTAGGGCTTTATACCTACTAGGGTTGAACATAGGTCTTTAGCATGGTGACACCCCATCTCAACCACTAGACCATAGCCCAATGAATCCTTTCTCACAAATTGAAATGGTAGAACCTTAAATGCCGTCTATCAATGGTTTGATGCCCTTGTTTTTGCGTTATGGCAAGAGATGTCCAGGGTTAAACAATGTGTATTGTTACGGTCTAGTTCTTATTACTATTACTATATTAATTATATCTAGTTATAGATAGGGCGGCCTAGTAGAGTAGGAATGTCCTAACCCTTTTTATCTTATAATATTTAGATTAAGGAGACTCATTTGAACATTCATCTTGTGTTATGTATTTGGATATCTTATAATAGGGGCTTTCCCCTTCAAAGAGTCCTTATCATTCATTCACTTATCCACACTATTTAGGCATGGCATTGCTGAATTGGTAGTTTCTTATGCACACTTTTATTCATAACTATTCCTAGGTTATCCAAATTCAATGAGACTCAAGTGTTGGAAAGAAGATGGGTTGTACTATATCTGGTCCGAATTTCAGCAACAAAGGTGTTGGAATTATGGAATAACAATGCATGCAAGACGGGTTTTGTCCAGTGCTGAATCCTTGATAAATTAGCGAGGTTCACAAAACCAAACATATCTTTAAGATTGCAAAGTCTAATTGTAATGAGACCAGTTGCTTTGGCAAAAAGACATAAAGGGCTATTTCAGGTTAACAATTTAGATCTGTTACGGAAAAAATTGCTAGAGGCGTCCAGTGCTGAATCCTTGCTAAAATTAGTGAAGTACACAAAAACAAGCATATCTCAAGATTGCAAGGTCTAATTCCAGTGAGACCAGTGGCATTGGAAAAAAGACATAACAGGGTATTTCATGTTAAAGTTCAATCAGATCTGTTCATCTGAGATCTGTGGAATTTTGGAGTGGACATATTGGGCGGTTTCAATCCGAAGTTTCAGATTCATTGGCACCTAAATCTCGGAGATACATCAGGGTAAGCTCACCTTGTAGAGCACTTCCCGCAGAACAGCCTAAAATGTAAGTGAATTAAAAATTTTCGTAAACTTTTGATGGAAACGTCTAAATTGAGTTTATTCAAAAGACATTAGAAAGAGGAAAAATAATAAGTCTATTCATAAAACATTGACCCATCATAGTGAATATTCGAATATGTTGACAGTTGCAAATAGGTGGAAAGGATCAAATGTCGCATGAATATTCGAATATGTTGACACTTCAAATAGGTGGAAAGGATAAAATGCCGCGTAAAGGACTCGATGAAAAGAATAAGATACGACTAATTAAAGGTGGTGGTAGCTGGAAAGTAGTAGAATGTTGTGAAAGTTTAAGGTGATGGAGCTGAATATTTTTCAAATACAAATAATGATTGATGCACTTTCTGCAAAAATTGACAATTTATATTCCCAAATTCACCAACAAAAAAAACTATCTTTGGTGGGAATAGTAAGCAAGGAGGGGCTCTTAAGGGCAAGCACCTTCCAAATGATGACATAAGAAAGTTTGATGGGAATGATGTGTTGACTTGAGTGAGCCAAATGGAGCATTACTTTGATTTGCATCAAATCAATGATCATGATTAAATGATAGCTTTGCAACACTTCACCTTGAGACCAAATAATATAGAATATTGATGTTGATGGTGGATTCCTTGGTCTTTCATGATATTATAGAGAATTTTGTCAAGAACTGTATTTATGCGCAGGTACACCATTAGATAAAGTTAAATAAGTCGGTAGTACGCTAAACAACGAGAAGTAGTATGTAGCAATTTTGAAGTCAAAGCTGAGCAATGTGATCTAGACAACTATATACACAACCATGTATACACATTGTCTTATTACATAACTCTAACAATGTGATCATACTTGTACATGGACCTGGTTTGAAAGACATTAGAGGAAATTTGGGGTCTAAAATGAGCCTTATAAGAAAACGAGCCATTGATGCATCGGAATTCAAGAACCAATATAATTTGAAGAAAATGAGTCAACCACAATGGTTGACTTGGTATATTTGTCATAAAAAACTACTTTTTGTTTTCGTATTTTCAACTTATCTCGTTGTGGTTTTATTGAAATTTCCAGCGGGAGCACTTGTTGGATGCAGAATTCAATTCTGCATCATAGGAGTACCCACAATGCCTACTTTTGATGGACCTCGCCTCACAAAAAATGAGAAATACATTAAGAAACATGTTACTTTCAAGTAACACTTTTCCCATACAACGATGTTTGTGAGATGGGTGATGATAGAGTTTTAACTTCCTTAGGATATACTAGAATAAAAAAATGTTGTTAGCATTAACTACTTGTTGATACTTTTGATTGAGATATGATTCCATTAGTGATAATGCATGAGCCTTTATCTATAATTGGATCTATAAGCATTGGTTTTCCAATTGACACCTTGTCGATGATAGATAAATCTTCAATCGTTTTTTTATTTTTAATTACATCTATGAGATTGTTGCATTGTAACCATCATAGATCCATCTTAAACATGGATCTATCAAGCATATAGAGGGATCCAATTTCTAGAGGTATAATTTATTGTTTTACTTTAGATATTTTACACATCAAGAAAACAATTACACATGGTGAATCCAATTTCTATAGGTGTATTTTTTTTAAACCTTAATTTTTTTACACATTGAGAAAAAAATTACACATGGAGAAATAAGATCCCTTTTTCTACTTTTATTTTATGGGTTGACATGGATTTTAATTATTATTTTCATTTGGTTTTTACTTTTTATTTTATGAGTTGATATTTTATTTATTGTAAATAATTATTTTCAATTGGTTTTAATTTTTTATTTTATGCACCAATATGAATTTTTTATTACTTTTTATTTTTGGTAACATTATGTTACCTTACGTTACAAGATCTACCCCATACTGCGCTGTAGAGCACCTCGCTCCTCTCGGTACAACTAGAGATTGTTGAAATAAGACAAAACTACCTTTCAAATGCTAGTTTTCCCATTTTTTTAAGGATAAACACGATGCCCATTGTGTCTTGAATGGTTTGAATGTTTCTCCGTGTTCTATAAACGATGTGAAATTTTTTGAATAAGAATTTTATGAGCTTCTCTTTATCTTAATGGCTTCTTGTTTATATTAATTATGTGGTAATTGTTAGGTTAATCATGGTTGAAGAAACAAAACAATAAGATGTTTGGAGTGTTGAACAAAACTATCTTACTGTGAAAGGTTTAGTCCACCCTAATTTGACCATCTACATAACTATATGGTACAATATTTTAGTAGGCTTCTTTCACTATGATTCTTGATATACCTTTGGAAGCAAGTCAAATTGGCATCTTCATAATTATGAATATACATAGTTTTTTCAATTTATAATTTTCCATAAACGATATTTGTGATTTGGGTGACGAAAGAGTTTAACTTCCATAGGTTGTACTAGAATAAATTTTTGTGTGTTAGTATCAACTACCTTGTTGATTTTTTTCGATTGACTCTATGATTCCATTAGTGATAACACATGAGCCTTTATCTGTAATTGGAACTATAAGCATTGGTTTTTTAATTGGCACCCTGTCGATGATAGATAAATCTTCAATTGATTTTCATCTTTAATTGCATTTGTGAGATTGTTGCATTGTAACTGGAGATTGTCGAAATAAGATGAAAAAACCTTTCAAATGTTGGTTTTCCTAGGGTAAACACAATGTCCATTATGTCTTGAATGGTTTGAATGTTTCTCTGTGTTCTATAAAGGATGTGAAATTCTTTGTATCAGAATTTTATGAGCTTCTCTTTATTTTAATGACTTCCTAGTTTATATTAATGGTGTGGGAATTATTAGGTTTTTCTTGTCTAGATCAAAGAAAGAGTGATTGAGATAACCTTGATTTGGTCAAATAGGATGAAGCCTAGTTAAAGGCTTCATCTGGGGGTATCAACATGTGATGAAGGCTAGTTAAAGGCTTGGGTAACTCCATTGTAACATGGTTGTGTGTTGTTGGTGATGGTCAGAATGGTCAAGCATAATAGGTCTACTGATTGCTAGTTTTCTTGATAAAGGGTTTTTAGGGGAATTATCATCTTCACTGTGTGTGCTTTCTCATTTTTTGTGCATTATTATTTTGAACTAATAACATATCTTGGTAGGCATGGACTCATTAACATGAGTGGCTTGGGATGTTTGTAAATCTGTTGATGCCACGTGAGGTGCCGTGTGACCAAGAACCTGCTACTAATTGCAAGGATGATGTCATGAGAAACAATTAAAAAAGGGAATGAGGTTCTACTTAAGGGTTATATCTATTGTTTCCAAATGATCAATTTGGCTAGGAAGTAGATCTTTTTGTTGAACTTGGGTTTAGGAATTGGTAGACGACGATGAAGGTGATTGTGTCTCTATTATTGTTTTGTATCTAATGTGTAGTGACCAGCAATAGCTTTCCCATGATGGAGACCTTCTTGGGGATTTTTTTTATTGATACTAGTTCTTATAGGTTGGAAGATTTCATCGAAAGGTTGCTTGTGTGATGGCCCTTGTGAGAACCAAATCCATTGGAGAAGTTCAAGCACATTGAACATTGACTTCGAAGCATTTGTGGGTGTGCACAATGGGGCTTGGGAAGGAAGATGTCAAATTTAATGCCAAGGAGAACACATTGGTGATAAAGGGGGAATCCTTGTCAAATGTAGAGTTGGATGACAATAGATAAAAATACAACAACCACATTGAACTTCCTGTGAAAGTGTACAAGCTAGACCAAATCATTGACATAGGAGGATCATGTAGAGGAAACAAACAGTTGCATGATCATATATGTGTATGAAATACATGAGAGGTCGAATCATGGGTTTGATTTCAAAGGGAAATGAGCAGAGGAGGATCAGGGTTCTTTGTGTGGTTCTGGGCATTTAGATCTCAAGTGATGAGCCTACATTTAGTTTGGAACATGAATCACTATGGTCTTCTTGTGGTCCCAATGTGCTCATACATTTGCTAGTGTGAGTCACACTGTGTTATCAATTACACAAATATTGATAGAGGGTTGTGCTATTTGGGTCATGTCAATACACATGGTGGAGTTGCGTTGTGTTGAGGCTAGACATTGAGCCTACATAATGAAAATGACAACTCTAAATGAAAGTTTGGTTGCACAAGCATGGAAATGCCATAATTGGTTAGATTGTGTGTTTAAATTGAATAATGGTCAAGCATTTTGAGAAGTGACTTTTTGTGTGCATGATGTGACCACTTGGCGTAATTGCGAACTCATGCCTATTTTGGATGAGTGATTGGTAATGAGCATGATGGGTAGTGGTGTGAATTGGACCATGACATTACTTGGTAGAGTTTTTGTCTCCATTGCATTATTTGACCAAAGAAGAGATTAGTGACAAATCAAAGTCATGATAAATATGCTACAATTTGATAAAAAGTAATAGCATTTGAGCAACTTATTAAATACATGAGTATTTGAGATAGCAAGCAGAGTATCAAAAGAAGTATATGGAAGATAGAGGATGGATAAGTAATTAACTCTTTGTGTTGTAAGTTTTTTGATAGAGTTGGACTTAATCACAATGTTAATGACCTATTTAGGCATGTTTACCCCTGGTTTATTGATTCACGAGTGTAAATTCTAGTTGTATACTTAGGTGGTAGTGGGTATGTTGTATTTCGAGAAACATAGTTAAAAATTTGAGGCGTTTGGTGCTTACCTCAAGTCAAGTTTAAAAGGGGGAATGTTAGGTTAACCTTGACTCAGTTAAATAATAACTTAGATAACCTTGATTTGGACAATAGGTTTACCATTGGTGGTTTACAAGCCCATGATTTTGGTTAATTCATGGTATTTTCCCATGGTATTAGCATGTGATTAAGCCTACTTAAAGGTTTGAATAACTCCATTGTAATTTTCCTATGTGTGGTTTGCGATGATTTGATTGGCCATGTCTTGGCTGGATTGATAACGGATAATAGATACATTTGTTATTGGTTTTACCTTAAAGGGTTTCTGTAATAAAAACCTTCTTCATCGTGTGTGCTTGCTTCTTTTTTGCAGTGTTATTTCTATTAGGAATTAAATTTCTATTGGAGATTGTAGATTCACTCCATATTTCATTCTCCTTATCAAATAGAGTCTTCCAAAAACTCCTCCTCTTGACCTTTCATTCATTATGAGCTTAAAAAATAAAGGACTTTACTTACAAAACTATCACAATTCTTTAGGAGTTCCTAATTATTTTTATTTTAAATGCTTGTTTACTATTTAAAGAGACATGGTGTTTTCCTCATTTGTCCATGGCTTCCCATATGTTGTTTTAGTCACCTTGATGGTTGAACAACATTTTTGAGAGAATTCCTGTTCTTGGTAGTGCAATTTTTCCTTTAAAATTCAACTAGGGATGAACAATACATTTAAAATTCAACTAGGGCTGTATGAGTTACACCAACATGGATGATTCAGTCGACCGTTTCGCAACGAATGGATGAGTTATACCGACATGGATGATTCAGCCGATCGTTTTGTATCGACTGGATGAGTTACGCTAACATGGCCGTTTCGGGAAGACTGGATGAGTTACGCCGACATGGATTACTGTCTTTTATCCAACTTTGGAAGATGATGTATCCAGAGCATGGTTGACAACACGCTGATTTTATCTAGGCAAACTTTATCCTGGGTTTTTTCTTTGTCATTACTAAGCTTCTTTGACATCAATGAAAACCGTACTCAACAACCACATCATCTTCTTTGACATTAATGACAACTAAACTCAACATTCTCCCCCTTTCGCATTGATGGCAACAACTCCTTAATTCCCCCCGCCCCCCCCCCCACCCTTTGACATTAATGACAAAGGATTCCTTTTGATAGCTCCCCTTGTCAACATATCTCCCCCTGACATGCTGCCTTTTCTTCTTTTTGACCAATTCCCTTGCCAACATGTCTCTTCCCTTTGTTAACTGGGCTTGGTATTAATCATTGCTTGAAGAATGATAATCCTCATTTTCCTTCTTGTGGCAAGTCTTTGAATGATAACCTTGGTGATAAATTCATAGAATCCCCCTATCACTGTGCTTCCTTCTGCTCCATTATTGAGTCTCTCTCAGTCTACTTCCAACCAAATTTATGCATCTTTCCTCTATGTCAACCATGCACTAGTATTATCATTTAACCTTGACCATCTCTTGTTTTTGAGGAAGATAACTTTCATCATACCTCAACATTGGATACCAATTGATTTTTTCCTTGGATATCATTTGAAATTTTCCGAATTAACTCCCTCGGAGTATATGATCCCTCATAATGTTATTTTCAGGGTTCTCTTTAGATCACGAGAGATCTTAGAAAATGATTCCACAATCACTATATCCTTTTTCATCACCTTCATCTTCATCTTCATCGGTGTATTCTTTTACATCTCCATCTTGCTTTTCCTCATAATGAATGCCATTTTTATTTTTGGAGACCTCATTGATGTTTGAAATTTGTGTTTCTTCCGAGTCTTTGTAATCTATCTTTTTCTTCCAAATCTTCCCATGAGGTGTCCTGCTTACTTGACTTCCACCATCTTCTATGTTTGTGTCTTGTTTCCTTCTCAAACTTGGTTCTTTTCCCTTAGTTCTGCACTCAACAACCTTATTACCAAACTTATGGTAGCAATAGCAATAACCATAGAACTTTCCTTTGAGGAACCTTTGATCTTTTTGCTTCCCAACTTCCATCTTCTTCCACTATTTCTGAGCCTCTATTGAAACATTCTTTCTTAGTCTACATTCTCTAGCCATATGTCCAAAGTTATTACATTTGAAAAACTCTATGTCATATCTTTAAAGAGATTCAAAACGGTTATGATTTCTTTCCTTTAGTTTATTAGGTGCATCCTTCTTGTATTCATGAACCTTTCCATAAGCTCTGCATTTCATGGCTTTATGACCAAAATTATTACAAGAGTAACAATGACCCAAAAAGACTTGCTAATTTCTATTTGTCATTGGTCTCTTAGACACCTCAATAGTTCCGTTTTTGTCATAAAAGGATGGAGCAGATTTCTTTCTTTCTTCCTTTTTAATTGGACTCTTTAGTGCAACAACATAGCTTTTTTTATTTCCACATTGGTTTGTGAAGGAAGAATATTCTGGCTTCTTTTCTTTGTCAAAAACCAAACCATATTTATCACTTGATGGTCTTTGGTTACTTAGGATATAATCTAAAATCCTTGAACTGTTCTCATACTTTGATTTGATAGATTCTTCATCAAACCCTTTTCTAAATTGAATAATCTCTTTTTCAAGTTTTTAGAATCTTGTAATCTCTTCCTCAGCTGCACTACTAGGTCCTCTTCAATCTTCTTGGCCTCTTGAAGTTGGTTCTTCAAGTCAATAATAATTTGATTTCTCTCTTCTTGGTACATTGACAGTTTTTCTTTCAAACCTTGTTCTTTCTTCTACATTTTTCAATTTCATCAACAACAACCATGTATTGAGCCTCCAGGTCCACTTCTGATTCTTCATATGATTCACTATTATGAGTTTGAGTATCTATTCCCATGAATAGGATTTCTGCATCTACACTTTCATCGCCACTATCTTCTTTGGAATAGAAGTTTTCCTTCTTTTTCTTAAACTTCTTATCCATGGCCTTACACTTATGATAGCAAGATTCTTCATGAACAATATCCTCTTGTTTTGGGTAATGACACTTGATGACAAAATGTCCAATTCTTCCACAGTTAAAACATTTCAAGGGTAACTTTCTTTTATATTTTCCAGTACCTTTCTGAACTTTTCTGATGAAGAGGGCTTCTTCATCATCTAGGTTCTCTAATTGATTCTTGGATAGGGCTTTAAATGCTGCCTCTTTTCTTGAAGGTTCATTCTGTCCCATCCTCATCTCATATGCAGTGAAGATCCCATGTAGTTCATCTACTGTTACAATATCAAGGTCATTTCGTTCTTCTAAAGTGGACACCTTTGAGTCATACTTCATTGGCAATGTTCTTAGTACCTTATCAACTACTTCTCTTTCCTTTAATTTTCCTCCAAAGCCTCTAATATCATTTACAACTTCATCTACTCTTAGAAGGTATTCTCCAATGTTTTCTTCTTTTTTCATTTTTAGGCACTCAAACTGCCCTCTATATGTCTGAAGCTTGGATTCTTTGACCTTGGATGCCCCTTCATAGATAATCTTTAACTTATCCCAAGCTTGTTTGTCAGTTTTGCATTGCATGACTTTTACAAATACAGTGTTTTTCAATCCACTTAGGATGACATTTAAGGCTTTTGAATTACCCTCATATTGTCCTAGCTCCACACTGTCTGTAGGTAGGCTGTCGTCTGTTATTTTATATTCTCTTTCAGTTGCTGCCCAAACCTTCCATCCAAGAGACATCAGATTGCACTTCATTCTCACATAATTTTCAATCCACTTAGGATGCCATTTAAGGCTTTTGCATTACCCTCATATTGTCCTAGCTCCACACTGTCTGTAGGTAGGCTGTCGTCTGTTATTTTATATTCTCTTTTAGTTGTTGCTCAAACCTTCCATCCAAGAGACATCAGATTGCACTTCATTCTCACACTCTTGTATGCATAATTTTCTCATGTGAATAGTGGTGGTCTGTTGGTGGCTAACCCTTCTTGTTGATCCATAGTGGTTTTTATTTAGGATCTTCCTTCCAGTGGTTAAACTGTAATGAAGAAACATGCTTTGATACCAATTGTTGGAATATTGGACAATACTAGTGGGGGGGGGGTGAATCAGTATTGTTAACTTTTATTATTTAAAACCTCTTTTAACATTAATCATTAACACACATAATCAACAAGAAACATAGAACACAAATTTTATCGTGGAACCCAATTGGGAAAACCACCAATACGTCCTATTAGTGCAAAATTATATTTACAAATAGTTCCTTCCTGCTACAACAGACAATAATGGTACCACACCCTATTTACCAGCAATTATTGGAAGGAGGCTACAACCCCCTAGTTTTATTAGTTGCTGCTAAAAATATGCTACAAAAGCCTATTTACCAGCTATTATTGGAAGGAGGCTATGACCCCCTAGTTTTATCAGCTACTATTGAAAGGATGCTACAACACCCTATTTACCAGCTACTACTGTAACAAGGATACAACCCCGTGCAGGCATGTAGCCTTCCCTAACACCACCCTGCCACCCTAGTATGTTTTTATATGCTTTCTAGATCTTCTTTACGATTACTGTCACCAATTCTTCTTTGGTCTTTGTCTGCTGCTACTGCTGCATTAATCTAGATCACAAAGACCCTGTTCTTTTTCTACCTTTTATGGCCTTTGTTCTGCGCATGTGCTCATCTTTAATGCACAGAGGCACACTCTCAACTTCCTCGATTTGCAGATTATATATCTCTTCAAGTATACTTTATGAACCAACACACCCTTTCAATGAATTAGTTAACTCTGCTTTACACTCATATCCTTTTACCATCACGTCCTTTCTAACAGAATATATCTCTGATTATTATTTACTAACAAACCCTGGTTTGTTTGTCAGTCACGCTCTTTCCTTAAAACTCCGTTTTAAATTTATTATAACTATGTTTAAATGTTTTATCAAATAAGCTAACGAATTTGATCACAGCTCCGACCATATCGACAAAAAAACTCGAGTTACGTCGATTGTATCGACGACATTGTGAGCTCTTCTCTAGAGTCTAGCGATACGACCGTTTCAAAGAAGGCTCCCAAGTCCTTTTCAGCTATTTTGATGACATTCTTTAAGTCATATTGACTATATCGACCGCCTTATCCCCCTTCTTCCGATTTCGGGGCATGCGACTGTTTCGGTGAAAAACTCCGTGTTAACCCGAACACTTGACAACCTTTGTTATTGACAGTATTTTCACAATCTCTTCAATTATTTCAGTGCCCTCTCGCGAGTCACCCACGGCGGTGTCGGCGGATCGACAACCTTTATTATCGACAATATTTTCCCAATCTCTCTGATCGTTTCAATGCTCACTCGCGAGTCACCTCCGATAGTGTCAGCAGATTTCTTTCAATTGTGCCAAAACGACAACCTCTCCGATCGTTTCATAGCTCGAGTCACCTCCGATGGTGTCGGCGGATTTATTTCAGTTTTTCCAAAACAATATTTTCCCAACCTCTCCGATCGTTTCGGCGAGGTTGGATGAGTTACGTCGACATGGATGATTCAACCGACCATTTCGTGGCGACTGGATGAGTTACGTCGACATGGATGATTCAGGCGACCGTTTCACATTGACTAGATGAGTTATGTTGACATGGACGTTTCAGAAAGTCTGGATGAGTTACGCTGACATGGATTACTGTCTTTCATCCAACTTTGGAAGATGAAGTATCCAGAGCATGGGGGACAACATGCTGATTTTATCTATGCAAACTTAATCCTAGGTTTTTCCTTTGTCAGTACTGAACTTCTTTGGCATCAATGACAACCATACTCAACAACCACATCATCACTCCCTTTGAAATTAATGAACTTCTTTGACATCAATGACAACTAAACTCAACAATTATTGGAAACCACAGATGAATTTCTTTTACTAGTATTGCAGTGGAAAGTAAATACTGAGAAACATCCGCAACATCACATAAACATAGACATAGTTTTTGGGTATGGAAACCCCTAGATAAAACCCAAGATGGGAAAACTAGTGTAACAATCAGATATGAAATTTATATTAATATATGGAACAATTACAACGAACAGATAAATTCATCCAACTTGGTGAAATAGAACCTCTGTAGGCACACTGGAAAAACCCAACAACCCAACATGACCCTTGTGCAATTGTATGACTCATGCGTCAGCAGTACTACCTCCTCTACGCAGCTGTACGGATCTGTACGACGCTGATCTGTACGACCCATGCGTCAGTTTGTATGGATTCCATACGGTTGTACACCTGCCCCTGCTGAGTAGTAAGACCCTTTGCGTGAACCTGTACGACCTCTAGCGCAGCCTAGAAGCTCAATGATTCTGTTGGGGGAGTGCTCCTTTGTCTTCTCAGCAAACTCCTATGTCTAACTTCTCTTTGTCTATATCTCTCTTGTGTATGTGTCCTCTCCACCAAATCTCCTCATAACTTAATGGCTAAGAAAAAACCCTAACCCTCACTATGGATCAATGGATGTGATCCTCCGGTGAGAACAATGGCCAAGATTCATTAGAGAAAATTTCAACTCAAAATGGGCCTCCTAAAAAAAATTAATAAAATAATAGTTAAAATAATAAAATAATATTTATTAAATTTGGAGGAAGAAAAGAAAAAAAAACTATTTTTTTGTTTGTATTTTCGACATATATCCTCGTGTTTTTACTCAAATTTCGATCGGGAGAGCTCATTGGATGCGGAATTAAATTCTGCATCCAACAAGTACCCACTTGGCATACTTTTGACGGACCTCGCTACCCCAAAAACAAGAAATGACATCATCATCATGTTTTTTCAGGTATTTCTTGTTTTTGGGGTAGCGAGGTCCGTCAAAAGTATGCCGAGTGGGTACTCGTTGGATGCGGAATTTAATTCCACATCCAATGAGCTCTCCCGATCGAAATTTGATTAAAAACACGGGGAGATATGTCGAAAATACAAACAAAAAAATTAGTTTTTTTTATGATACATATCCTCAAATTTATATTAAAAAATTGTTTAAGACCTATACGGTATTTCAAATTTAAAGCAATTTCATTGGCTAACACCCGATGACATGGAATTTGAGTTAAAGTTAAAAGGCCCATTTTGAGTTGAAATTTCCTCTAATGAGATTAGCCATTACTTAAATTAAATTATTTCACTTTTCACTTTATAAAAGTGATTCCATTAAGTCAAAATCAAATTAGAATTATTAATGTATTAATATACAAGAAGGTCATATGCCCACCTCCAAGGACTCCATGACCTCATCAAGAGTATCAAGGTCTTCATCAAGGGTTGTTGTATAGGACAATGCACCCTTGTAACCTAGGGTCTGGGGTTACCAACTTACTAATAGACTTGTAGACAATCAACTTTTACAGAAAATGAAATAGGACTAGGAAGAGAGTTTGGATTACCCAGTTTATGACGGTTGATCCAAGCTTGGTCTTCTCCTGCTTCAATCTTCTCCAAAGCTTCTAGGACTGCTTCTCTTCACCTACAAAGACCTAATTCTTCAAGAAATATCTCTCTCTCTCTCTCTCTCTCACACACACACGCACACACACACATATGAGGTTAGATGAGATGCATATTAATAATATAATTGACATCATTCATTAACCAATATACATGAGAAAAACACAATACAAAGATTGGAAGAAGAATTCTCTTTATTAACAAACAATGAATAGGTGAGAATACAACCCAGCTTCTGACACAAGGACTTCTCTGCAACCTAGGAAATTGAGTTCTGCTGCTCCAAGACTCTGAATGTATACCACTAGCATAACTTTGCTCTTTTAGAATTCCCTGATTAGCCCCATCCCAAGGCCTCTATTTATACATTGGTAAATAGAGTGGTTTCGAAGGTTAGGATGGTTGAGACAGTTGAGATAGTTATGGATTAAGGCCCAACTAATCTCATCTAATCATGATTTATATTTTTTAATGTCGAATTAAGGTACACGCGAGTGTTTATACAAGGAAGACACGTATGAAACACCTGTTTCTCAAAGGGAACTCGCGTGTTCAATGTACATGCAGGTTGCAATGCACATAGTTGTGTGTGACACACGAGTTGTAATTCAAATATGAGCGTGTGTAACCCTAGAATCAGAATAAAAATATATCAGGCTGGTTTGGAGATCATGCATCAATAGTCATGCACATCTATAGTGTTTTGGCCACTTCAATCTTAATTGTCCTTTTGTGTATCGACATAATGGATGTCAACACTCGGACGGAAAAGTTCCATTTTGGTTGATAACAGATGCCCCCTAACATGTGAGGTCAGAGGGAAGCAATGGCCGAAATACATTACAATATTTATCTTGGAGAACTCAAATGTCCAAGGCAGTAGGGGAAGTACTTGAAACAAATATATATCAATGTCATATACAAAATCATATCTGAGGATGCCATGTTCAATATACTGGAACACTAGCTCCTTTAAAATATTTGATTACATCATATGATACGGGTACAAGACCATGTATATTACAAAGGTGGATAGAAGTCACAATATACAATGATGAGTCTTCAAAATATGGAAGCTGTGTAATTGATCCTAACATAATCTTACACAACTTAGGTTATAAAGGTGAACCTAAGGTCTTCATTGAAATCCAATGGAACCTGTACAATCCCTACGATGTGAATAGATGTGCTGAAGTCGAACATGGGAAGGACTCAACAGATTGTCAATCAATAGGTGAAATTGACAACTAAAGCAAAGGAGTTCACCAATAATGGTAGTGAATCCTAAGGTACCATCGTCAAAACTCTAGGTCTTCGTCTTCAGGAAGTGCTGATGAGAAACCATACTGTGATGAGGAAGGCAATAGATCCTCCAACGAATCACAAGAGTGACTAGGAACTAGATACAGGAAGGTAGACACAAATGATACTAAGATAGGATAATGATGGAATCAGGATAATAATCAGATGCAGGGATAGATCCTTGAACAGTAAGCACGATACTGAGATTACCCAAGGTAGCTTTTAACTTTGCAGATAAGACAACTAAACTTATCTGTCATGTAGGAGACATGATCAGATTCCCCATGTATAAAGGACAAGTGGAGGAGTAAGAAACTCAAAGTAATAGTTGAGCTGAAAGTGTAAACTGAAAAATGAGTATTGGAAAATTCAGAAAGTGCTATGTTCAAGGAGGACATGCTACCACCATTTGAAACCCAAAAATAATACTTCTTCCTTATCTTTCTTGTTAAATTTTAACGAGTCCATGAAAGTCAACTTAGGTCTCTCTTCATTTTTGAAAAGCTTGAAGAGGGGAGAGAATAATGCTTGATAAAGTCACTGATTCGTGGATTTTATGAGCCCGAACTAGTACATGCTCCTTGGTGTTTTCATATTTTGAGAGTCTGAAAACTCCGGAGAAGACTCCAAAGGGATGCTTTTTCATCCAATTTAGTCTCTTGAGGCCGGAAAAGTATAAAAGATACCACATAAGAACTCTCTTAGCTTCCAAAGAAGTAAGGCGCACCTTTTTAGTACTTAGTCAGGGAGGTCCGAAAAAGGTTAAATTAGCACCTACCCAACGCCCCTTCAAAAGCAACATATAGCTTGAGTTTTACGAGTGTGAAGGAAAACAAGATCACTCGAAAAGATCCATTTGGTTATGAGAATGGGGCTTACAACAATAAAATCGATGCTTTGTTCTTTAGGGTTTAACGAGCATGACAAAGGCATAAAGTACGCTTAGAATATTTTTCATGTTTAGATCCAGAGCATGACAAAGAGAAAACTAAGCTCATACCGGGAGATTCTTTTCCATAAATTTAGTCCCTCAGATCCGGAAAAGTGATAAACCTATACCTGAGAGTACTTTTCTCAATTCCGAAGAAAAGAGTGTTCATTTTTCGTATTATTCCACATTTGTCTGAAAAAGTGATAAACTACCACCAATGTGGATGCCCATTCACATATTCTTAATGAGCATGAATGGACAATTTTACTTGCCAGTCAAGTCTATTTTGAGGAGTTAGACCTGGGCCTAAAGAAACTCCNCTTATAAAGGGGATAGCTTGTAAAAAGAGACCAAAACGAGGCTCAATTTGGCATGAAAAATAGCTAAGAAGGCTACCCTGAACCTATGATAAATGTGGCATGAGTACCAAAAGACAACAAGGTGTTCTAAACTAGGGTACTCATGGAAGGAAGGCCCTATCCATGTAAGAACAATGGTATAAACAAGGTAACAATGGTTAAACACCATAGTTGGTGGTCAAAGAAGTGATCCTAGGGTTAAATAAGATTAGGTATAGATGTAAAAATGCATTTGAATGACCAAAGTCCTACCCTATATGAGTGAATAACGACTTTAAATGACTTTGAACCTGTTGCATTAGGAAAAAATGACATGGCATTAGTTCAATTATAAAACAATTTTTAAACTATAGGCTAAAAACCCACAATTTGAAAATTTTCCTATATATAGTCCAAAAAGAGAAATCAAATATACCATTTCATGTTTTTTACCCAATTAGGAAATTTTTACCTCTGACTTCAATCGCTCGGTGTGGACAAACTAGTGGACGGTTTTCGATTCCACAAGTTCCAGGTAAGCTAGCTCTCCTTACTCTTCCATTTCAATCGTTTCAATTTTCAATTTTGTGCAAAAATTTGATGTTTAAGCCTTCCCTAAGGAGGCCATGCAGTACACATGGGTAGGTGACTTACATAGTCACGTACACGCGTTTTACATGAGACCTGCCCGAAGGCAACTTGCGTGTCACATGTAACATGTCTAAAAGACAGTCACATGTACTGCATGACATAGGAAAATTGAAGTTAAGGCCAAAATCATATAATTTTAATAAATTTTAATGTTTGATAATGGTTCAATGGATAGGTTTAACCATTGTGTTGAAGTGGAGGGAGCGAGAACATGAGAATATTGACCGAGATGCACTCTGCAGTGCCCCCACTATGCAAGCATTACGGCAAAGTGGGCTACTGAAATTCTTCTGTACTTCGCCTATGCGGGTCAATGTCCGTTTGCTCGATGTTTTGATTGGTTATTGGGACCATGACCTTGGGGATTTTGACCTTCAAGGTGAGATCTTGGAGGTGCCTTTGGAAGACATATACTTCATCACAGGTCTATCTCAACAGGGAACGCCTGTCAACCTCGAAGGTATTGGCAGGGGCGATGACCCCATGAGTGTTCAAGATTATGTAAACACTTACTACACGCCTGGGAGTTAGAAAAAGGGATCATGCATCCCTATTGTGCATATTAGTAACTTCCCACTATAGGTGTTAGTAAGTATTATAGTGAGGGTTGCATGATCTTGATCGCTTCATCTTGCTACTCAGAACCAAATGAGGATTGCTGTAGAGTGCTTATAGGGAACCATGTTTGATTGGTGATTGGGAATATTCCCAATTATAAAAAAACAACTCATTGACTGCAAGAGAGACCAACGCAAGAATTTTGGGTATTCAAGTGTATTAGTGGCCTTCTGTTTTGAGAGTGCCCGCAATCAGCCCTGCGGTACCACTTCCAACATTCTCTCCTTGTCATCCTAGACTTACTAGGTGGGGAGAGATTTTCCTTCTCCAGGGCGGCGATGGATCAATTCAGAGTGTGTATGATGACGATTTCTACTTGTGTTGGGGGCGGCTGTTGCCAGCACTAGAGCAGTTTCCATACGCTGGTTTAAACTTTCGAGGTGAAAATGATCTTGTCCTCCATACAGGAGGAGTATGGGGAGCGTTAGGTATTCTACTTTTAAATTTTTTAAATTTTTATGATGTATAAGAGTTTTGAATCCATTTTAATGTTGAAAATGCAGATATTGGGCCTGTTCGCCCTGATGGGCATCCCAGGATGTACGTACGACCAGTGGCAGGGGAAGACCAGGGTTTGATGAGGGTACTCAAGGGGAAGCTGGCCAGGCTTACCTACAGAGTCTCAACCATACAGATTGAGAAGATCCCTGCCATCATGCAGGAACTTGTTGTTAGAATTCCACCTACTTGGATACACCTTATGCGAAGGGTAGCCAAGGCTGTACTAGTCTATATAGAAGCCGTGGAGGCTGCTGTAGTTGAAGAAGCTGAAGATGTTGGTGATCAGGGTGACCAAGGTGAGCAGGATGACCAGGGTAGTCAGGATGACCAAGGTGTTCAGGATTAGATCTAGGGGCATTTTATGGATTGCGATCCAAATTTTGTATATTTATACAATTATGACTGAATCTGAGGAACAAAACTCGACCTATCTTATGGACATATTTTTACACACACACACACACACACACACACACACACACACACACACACACACACACACATATATATATATATATATATTGCCAGTTTATTTACATGTGTTCAAAATGTATCTGTTATGTATTTTTATAAAATGTGTGTTAAGTGCCAATCTAAGATATAGTTCGTGTATGTATCAGTTAATGAATTTTGATTTCGTGGAATATGATTAAATGAAATACAATCAAAATTTCTTTCAAGTAATCTAACCTGCAAAAACTAACATAACAAGATAGGGTTTCGCACCTGATAAGCTTGATCGCGCTGGGAAACCACCAGTTGAGAGTCAAGTATGAATTCCAACTGAGTGATGCCATGTGACAAGGCATCCCATAAAAACTCAATGACATCCATGTATTTGCCCACATTATTGGCAGCAGGACCTATGCAAGCGCCTCCAAAGGCCACTAGCTGTCCTCAGGGTGAGTAAATGACCCATGCGGCTGAAGCCAGGTTGCAAGTGTGATGACTAGCGCCATCTGTAAAACCTATGAACCACTCGAAAGACATCTTTAACAACCAACAGATGATATAAGAACACGAACCAACTAACTATTGTACATAAAATTACATACAATAAAAGTACACGAAAAAGTGCTAAGCCTAAGCATAGTACTTCTTCCGTCTTCGTCGAACAGGTTTAGAATCAAGGTAGGTTCGGATTCCATATTCAACGATATATGGATCTATGCCTAGTAGGGAAGACCAGGCACATGCATCACTGAATTCCTTTAACAGGGCAGTATATATGGTAGCCTTTTCCGAGAAAGAGTTTGCATCAATATGCATAGTTTCAATGACGTCAAGGTTTGGAAAGATATTGGTAGAACCAACATCTTATACCAGTCTCATGTCAAACTCCTAGTGCTTGATTCTACTCAGTTCTGAAAGGGAGTTGGATCTATGGTGAAGATCTTCGCAGATCTTATCTTTCCTACTCATTGCTTAAAAAATGGTTTCGTCTAAAGGAAAAACCATGTCTAAGTAGTCAACGGAATATACAGAGTTCTCTGCCTAAGAGGGCAGATAAGATTCTTTCGACTCTTCGGAGACTGAAAAAAGATTCGGAATAATGTCAGCAGTGGTGTCATCGATAGCTTGACAAGTCATGTCCACTGCTGGTAAGGGCACTTCAGGTTCATTACGGGAAGGAAGAACCCAAGGATCTATTCTATTGACAACTATCTCGACAGATGTTGATCCCAATTTTGTCATCATTTTTGGCAGTTAAATTGCATGTTTAAACATATGTTTTGTCATCTTTTCACATATTTTTTGTCATGTAGATCATTATTCAGCCCCAAGTACGAATGAATTTAAGATTTATGAAAAATATGTTTATTATTATCATTTCACGATTTTATAGATTAAAATTGACATTATTTGGAGTGCGTTTGGTATATTGATATAGATTAAAATTGACAAAGAAGGAACCACATGCCACATCACGCACGCTAAAGAGAACCGATTCACGAAGGAGAAGGAGAACGATGTGCGTTGGTGTTTGATTAGTTAGACATCATGATGGTTGACTAAATTTAGAGAGCGGTCGACCACTAAAGGGTCGACCTGCTCACCTCTGTAAACATTGCATATATAAACGCCTCCACGCGAAGAGCTAGGGAGTTGATCATTTCGTTAGTGAGATAGTTAGCTTTTAGAGAAGAATTCTGTAACTCTGTTCCGTATTTTTAATAGAAGCTGTATGTTTTGTTGTTCATGATTGCGTTCGTGTAAGCATTAACCAGGAATCACCCTTGATTGCTGAGAGGGCTCCTCAACAACCAGAGGTTTCTTTTCTTGTGTAATTTTGTTATATTTTCTTTTGTAGTTAATTTGATTTCTAGTTTGTTTTTATTCAAATTACTGTAAACGTTTATTTCATTTGCTTCCTGTAATGCATTTTATTTCCAAAGTTAAATAGCTAGTTGCGCGCATAGTTTTC
Organism: Pseudotsuga menziesii; assembly: GCA_001517045.1. Taxonomy (NCBI): domain Eukaryota; kingdom Viridiplantae; phylum Streptophyta; class Pinopsida; order Pinales; family Pinaceae; genus Pseudotsuga; species Pseudotsuga menziesii. Next base: position 174,256 of record LPNX010030380.1, on the reverse strand, counting down.
TTTCAATTTGCTTTAAGTCATTTCATTTCCAGTTTTACTATTCAGTTTTATTTGCAAGTAGATAGAATATATTGCTTTTATCAAGTTATAATAGATTCAATTTTGTTCATTTTCTTTCTGTTATAATCTCATTTAAGTTCAATTTCACTTTGTTTCTTAATACACAATGATTTCTTTATATTTATGAATTAGTTTAATATTATTTCGCTGTCAAATTTGATTATTAAGTAGGTTTATTTACTGCCTTTATACATTGTATTTGCATGTGCACAAATTCAGCTGAAGATTAGATCATTTAGGTTATTTTCTATTATTTTAGCTGTGCGGACTATGATTCAGACAACCTGTTTAAACTGTCATTCAGACACCCCTTTCAGACCTGTAGTTCAGTCTATCATCTAGTCCGTCGTTTCATTTTTAGTGTTTTGGTCCTGTTTATTGCTCTGTTTCCTTCATTTTCGAAGTATGCTTTGACTGTAATGGTTAGATGAGTTCTATTTAACATTAAGGATAAATTTAGATTGTTTTAGATTATTTATTAAAGTTTTATCCTTTCACCTTGAACATGTTTTGAGTTATGTTATGTTTTGTTTCTTTTGTTTGTTTCTAATTCCTTTGACTAATACTATTTTACTGTTTTGTAATCATGCCTTTGGACCGATTTATCCATTTTTCATGTAAAACTTAGTATTAGAAGTGCTATCCTTAGGAAAGTATACTAGTACCTTGTAGATTGTCAATAGTAGTAGGAGCTGTTCTTTTCACTATATGATTACTGAAAGAAACTTGTATAATAGAATTCAAAGTTATTTTTATGAAGTTTTCTACTTGCTTCTTTTCAAAGTTATTTTTATTAAGTTTTCTACTTGCTTCTTTATTAAGTTTTCTACTCACTTATAAGTTAGGTCTTCCTTGCATCCGAGTTTCTCACTTGAAAAGTTAGTTTTTGATAGCATCCTTTTTCAGTCTTAAGTTATTTTCTTATAAAATAAATTATCAATCGAGTTGTTGTACTTATGTTTCCAATATAAACTTTCTTTGCATAGTTAGTTCTTGAAAGTATTCAAATAAATTTTACTATAAATATTAGTTTACTGTTGTAGAATAGTATTATCTATATCTTTATTCTTTAGTAATTGTTTATAGAGTAGAGTAGTGTATTTTTGATACTCTGGTTTAGTATTATGTTCTGGTTCAATTACTTGAATTGTTGAATTCTTAGGAGTTTGGCTTGGTTTTTCATTTTAAAAGATCTTTCGATCTTTTGTTTGTTAAAATATTTCCACGACACTATAGGAATTCCTCTACCTTCGCATATATTTTGTATCAACTCTAATCCTACCAACCCCGGTTGATAATTAAATATTAGGTGAATTAATCAAGACGATATAACACGCAATATTTTGGAGCCATTGCCGGGGAGTTGTTCTGTAAGGTAGAATAGATAGAATTCCTTATGAAGTTTATTAATAGGCTGGTGGTGGGGGAGCGGTAAGACGAGAGGTAAGAACCTGTGTATCTGTTATAACAGGCACCCCCAAATCCAGCAGTAGCATAGGATTTTATCCCTTTAGTTTAAAGTTTTTCATGAGCAGACTTAGAGATCCTCAAGGTAGATTTGTTAAGACAAGAAAACTTATTGAAATTCCTACTAACTTTTACAAGGGATGTAATACCCCAACTACTAACTCAGCAGAAAGGTATCGAAAGACACCTGTAGGGAGTAGTTCTACTCGGAAACCTAAGGAGACTCTCTCAGGAGATCTTATCGGGGAAGCCATAGAAGGAGAAGGAACCTTGGCAGGAGGTCCTAAGGACCTCATTCCTGAGAAAGTACAAGAGGATCAACCACTAGGAACCTTTGAACCTCCACTAGTCTTGAATCCAAATAATACAACCTTTTCACTAGTAGGAGATCTGAATTTCGTTGATCCTGACCAGGTAAAAGCTCTATTTTGAAACCCCATAGATCCAGTTATCTCACAAATTGAAACATCCACAGTAGAACCTACTCTCCCTCTAGGATTCAATAAAAACACGGTTGATAAGAGGAATATCTCTCCCAAAAAAGAACGTTGGGACGCCCCATTATCACCTCGAAAGGAGCCCCCTAGGTATATTTACGTTAAAAAGCCAGCTCATATGGGGAGATGGTGTTAGAACGAAGATCATGATGAAATTATAAATGACGAAGGAGAAGGGGAAAATCGAACTGAGGCTACCTTCGAGTTTCCTATTTTAGACACTATACATGATGTAACCATGAAAAACATCCCTCCTTCTTCCTTACCTACTTTCTATGGAAAAAGTAATGAGGACCCGGACACATTTTTGTTCGAGTTAGATATCCTTTGTAGGAGCTATAATTATCTACAAGATGCTCACAAACTAAAACTCTTTCTCGATACACTAAAAGATTCTGCCTTGCGATGGTTCATGGGATTAGGCGAATCCACTATCAGGACTTGGGATGATATGAAAACCTCATTTTTGTGAAAATATCAAGAGTATTGCAAACCTAAGGACTCTCGATATGATATATTCAAGATACAACAACTTGAAGATGAAATCCTAGAATATTATCTCGAAAGGTTTGTTTATAAATTACATAAATCAAAATATAGTGACCTCCGAGAAGATGCAGTACATACACTTTTCCTTAAAGATATCTCCGAGGACTTGATAGAAAATATTAATCTCATGGCAGTTGGAGATATTTCTTATAAAACCTTTTCAAAAATCAGTCAGATGTGTAAAAATTATTCTAGAAGTAGGGGGAAAGTTGGGAAAAATGTTTGGGAGCCTTATAGTAGAAATGTAAGAGGAAACATTCCTAGTTCAGGTGGAGTTATAAGGATAGAGTTAGGAAACCTATTGGAGAATTTCAAGACTGATATCTTAGGAGCCATGTGTTCTCAACTAGATGATTTACAAGCCAAGAAAAGGAAGGATGAAGAATGAGCAACAATGAGCATTTTTTGTCCAATATGTAGGACCAAACATCCCCAAAGGGAATGTCCATTAAACAACATCTCTATATGCCACATCTGTACAAAAGAGCATCCAACAGATAATTTCCCATCCTTTCCTGGGTTGCAAGCCATATATAAGAGTGGGGATGTAGGTGAAACATCTAGGAGGCGTCATTGGAAACCTAGAGACCAACCAACATATCAGAGTTTCCCACCACAACCCCCACTTTATTATCCTCCATGTTAACCACCTCAACAATGGAACAATTCAAGTTTGCAGAATTGGCCACCTCAGTACCCTCCTCCTCAATTTTTGAAACATCAATATTGGTCACAAGGGTGGAGAGGAAAACCATACCCTCAGGTGCAACTTGTCTCTGCACCTAATCATCCTTATCCTTAGTACCAAACAAATTTCCAGCAAATTTCGCCTGGATTTGTGCCTCCAGTTCCTCTCATTGTACAACAACCTCATCACTTCCAGAATATAAATCCTCCATGACCAAAATTATTACCTGCACAACTGATACCTAACCCAAATAATAAACTAACTCAAGCTCTTAATAGCATTGAGTTGCAAACTCTTCCATCATACCTTATTTCGACTGAACCTGTACATGAGATTCAATTACGATATGAAAGAGCTGTGAATGAAAAACCCAAGTCATTAGCCATCATTCATGAGGAAAATAAAGAAGAAGAGGATTCAAATGAACCCGTGAATGATTCCATTTTGGAGGATGTGAACATTTCAAAGATTCCAGTACACACTCCTCCGCAAGAACCCATTAAGGAGCAAAGAGTTCCTCCATTTCCGGAAACACTAGTAATAGAAAAACCTGTAGTTAATCCTGCGTATGATATTTTGAATGAATTAAAGAATATATGTGTTAAAATTACTCTATTACAAGCTATCAAGGACATAACAATCTACAACAAGATAATAAAGGAATTATGCATTAAACGCCCAGGGAAGAAGCAAAAGGATCCCCTCAAAATTCATGTTATAGGAGAGGTGTTTGAATGTATGACAGATCAGTCTCAGATTGCAAAATATACAAATTGAAGAGCCCCAGTAGTGACTGTAATTGTAAACAATACCGCCATAAAAAATACATTAATCGATTTAGGCTCCTCCGTCAACATGATGACCACCGCAGTTTTAGAAGTTTTACAGTTGAGACAATTTCTTCGACCTACCCGTTCAATCCTAGAATTAGCAGACCGTACTATGGTAAAACCTGCTGGAGTCTTGGATGAAATTATTGTATCAGTAGCCTCATGGGAATACCTTGTTGACTTTATGGTCATAGAATCAAAGGATCCTTCTAAAGGGCATCCTATTATCTTGGGAAGACCATGGTTAGCTACTGCAAATGCTTTTATAGGATGTAGGGATGGAGAGATGACCATTTCCAATGGGTTGTCTACACAGAGAATTATTTTATACCCTCCATCACAACCATTAACTGAAAAATCATGGTGGCTAAATTGTTCTTTTGGGGACGAGAATTTTGATGACCTCTTCCTCCCTAGTGATTTCTCCTGGGCACTTCAGGAGCAGACCACTGAGAATGTATTAAACCAATTTGTTTCTTCAACAACTTGTATAGATTTTCCTCAGTATTTTGCTCAATTCGATTGGATTTTTGTAGACAAGTTCTAAGATATTATGGCTCTCTCAATATTTACGGAGATACCTTGTGTCTTCACAATTGAAGAGCATACCGAAACTTTTACCATACCTTGTGAAGTTGGCCCTGAAAAGTTTCTACATATAAACACAGGGTTACGTGAAAACCAACAAGCACAACTGATTGAGGTTCATAAAAAACAATCTGGAGAATTTACATGGGAATACACTGATATGAAGGGTATACACCCTGACACTTGTATTCACCATATTTATATGGATCCAAACATTTCACCTGTAAGGCAGCCTCAGAGGAGGATGAATCATGCTCTAAAGGATATAGTAAAAGAAGAATTACAAAATCTCCTCAATGATGGTTTCATATATCCTATCTCTGATAGTAAATGGGTATCTCCTCTAGTAGTATTCCCAAACAAAGTCACAGGGAAATGGCGCATTTGTGTTGATTTTAGAGAGCTAAACAAAGCCACTCTTAAAGACTACTTTCCTTTACCTTTTATTGATCAAGTGTTAGATACTCTGTCAGGTAAACAGTATTTTTCCTTTCTTGAAGGATATAGTGGATACAATAAGATTCTAATAGCACCTGAAGATCAGGATAAGAACACTTTTACATGTCCTTGGGGAACACATTCTTATTGAGTTTTTCCATTTGGCCTATGTAATGCAGCTGCCACTTTTTAGCGGACAGTCTTATGAGTTTTTTTTGATCTTATACATGATTGTGTGGAGGTCTACCTAGATGATTTTATAACTTATGGTAATAACTTTCAAGAGGCTCTTGACAACCTTGAAAAGGTCCTGATCCGATGTCAAGAAACGAATTTAGCCCTTAGTCATGAAAAATGTAAAATGTTATTGACAGAAGGTATAGTTTTAGGACACCATATTTATTCTCAAGGAATCAAGGTAGATCCTACTAAGATCGAAGTAATTGTTGGCCTTCCCTCTCCAAAAACTTTAAAGGAGGTAATAATCTTTCTTGGTCATGTAGGATATTACCGCTGCTTTATTGAAAATTTTACTAAAATAGCTGCACCAATGTTTAAATTGCTTACAAAGGATGTAGAATTCCAGTGGACAGAATCTTGTCTAAATGCTTTTGAAATTTTAAAAGCTAAACTATCGGTGGCACCAATACTCAGGGGTCCTGATTGGTCCCTTCCTTTTCATATGTCCACCGATGCCTCTAATATGACCATAGGGGGAGTCCTAGGCCAAAAAGAGGGCCAAGCACTTTATGCCATTTATTTTATTAGCAAGAATTTGACTCCTGCTGAACTGAATTACACTATTACTGAAAAAGAATTTTTGGCAGTAGTTTATTCTATTAATAAATTTCGTCATTACATTATAGGTTATGAAGTTTTTGTGCATACTGATCACTCTGCCATTATATTTTTAATGAATAATCCAAATTACCAATGGAAGAGTGACCCGATGACTTCTTCTATTGCAAGAGTTTAACATCACATCATTGATCGACCTGGTAAATAAAATATAGTAGCAGATTTCCTCTCTCTCATTCAACATGATGATGGTGCTAAACCCATTGACGACATTTTTCCTGATCAACATTTATTTGCTGTGTTTGTTCAAACCCCTTGGTTTGCAGACATTGCCAATTATTTAGCAACTTAGAAATTACCAAACCATTTGTTCCCACACGAGAAACGTCGTATTATAGTTCAGAGTTATAATTATTCTTGGGTTGATAATGACCTCTTCCACACTGGTCCAGATCTTATTATTCGATGATTTTTGCGGGAGAATGAAATGACAGACATCCTCCATGCATGCCATGATGGACCATTGGGAGGACATTTTTTTGATAGGCTGACAACATACAAAGCATTTTCAAAGATGCTGCCAAGTATGTTAAAGGATGTGATAGTTTCCAAAGAATGGGTAGACCTACATCATCTGATCAGATGCCCTTACAACCTCAGGTCATGATTGAGCCTTTTGAGAAATGGGCTCTTGATTTTGTAGGACCAATTTCTCCCCTGTCTCGTAAAAATAAGTATATTTTGGTTTGCACGGCCTATGTTACCAAATGGATAGTGGCTAAAGCTTTGTTTAGAGCTACAGAGAAATCAATGGTAGAATTCATATATGAAGAAATATTCACCCGGTTTGGTGTACCTAGAGAAATTGTCACAGAGCAAGGTACCAAATGCACTTCCAAATTAATGAAAGAACTTACTACGGAATATGGCATCCGACATTGCAAGTCTTCACCTTATCACCCTCGGGCCAATGGCCAGGTAGAATAAACCAATAAAGTATTAGAATCCATTTTAACCAAAACCATTCACTTACATCATAAGGATTGGGCAGATAGACTCTTGGAAGCCTTATGGGCCTATAGGATAACATGGTGAAACGCTACCGGACATACCCCCTATGGGTTAGTGTATGGACACCAAAGTCATTTTACCTATTGAATTTCAAGTTAATACCTTTCGTATGGCAGCACAATTAGGCATGGATTTGGATGAAGTACAGAAACAACAAGTGTTACAGATTAATGAGTTAGATGAAATTAGACAAGATGAACTCCAAAGAACCATGCAAATACATAATCAACAAAAGACATGGCATGATAAGTTTATTAAGCAAAAGCAATTTAATACTGGAGATTAGGCGCTACTATTCGACTCACGATTTAAATTTTTTAAAGAAAAGTTAACTACCCATTGAATGGACCGATATGAAGTAGTTACAGCTTTTGACAATGGGTCAATAGAAATTAAAACAATTGATGGTTCACAAGTTTCCTTTGTAGTAAATGGACATAGACTTAGATTTTATCACCAACCAACATCTAAACAAGATTTCATACATAATGTTTTGCAGCAAAAGGAAATGGAATTGGTTGAAGGGGAAGTTAATCCTCCTCCTCCTGATCCTTAAAAAAGTATTTTGGGTTATCATCACTTGTATATATGTAAATATGTGTTTGTTTCTTTGAATAAATAAGAGTCATTTTTGACAAATTGCTTATAAGGGACTCTTTTTATTTTTTTATATGTGTTTTTATGAATAAATTGAATCATATAACAAGTGGTTTTTGCAGTTGATTACAAGTACTTTATCTCTATAAGAAGCTCATGGAGTATTGCTTGGAAAAGGGAGGTACGCCAAAACATTCATAAGGTGTCTTAACCTTTCTTGGGGTACGTTTGAAATTTGCAGCTTATAGTGACAATAAAAAAAACAATTCTCTATATATCATTCTTAACCATCACTTCTATGATTGATATGGTTTTTGGTATTTTGATTCAGACATGTATATTTCTGATTTGTTCTTCTAGACAGTTGCTTGACAAACCTACTTTCATTATCATATTTTTCACAATCTCATCTTACAACTATGGATTACTAGTTCATCCTATACTTGTTATCAACACTTGTCTCTCAAGTATTTTTGTGATAACTTGAAAGTAAGTGGAATTTTTGTCTGTGGGGAACATTACTTATCTTTTATAAAGAAGAAGGATTGTAAGGACAAAGAACATAAGTTATTCTCTTTTGACATGATCTATGATTAAGGCCATTATGAAAAGTTACTTATGAGTTTACTTTACAAAATTGAATTATGTTTTTAGCAGGTCTTAACACGCTCTAGTACCAATTGGCTTCCATATATTTAATATCATTATACAAGGAAAACCCACCGGGGTACTGAATAGGCCTGCTGGAAGCGGGTCAATGCTAAGTAATAACCTAAAACAAGGAAGCTCGATAAATGCAAGTAAACCCGTCGTGGTATTGAACAAGCTCGCTGAAAGCGGGACTATGCTTGCATAGTACCAAGGTAAACCCGTCGGGGTATTGAACAGGCCTGCTGGCAGCGGGGAAATATCGGGTAAAGAGATCTGGTTAATGCACCACTATGCACATGGTTTGTAGAACAATAATAATATAAAGAAAAATTTTCAGCATTTATGAATAAACATGTCAAGGCCAATTGCTATTAATGTCATTTGAGAATGGCTGAAAGTTGGGCTTGGGCCCGTCCATCTAATTCAACAAATACCTAGGATGTCATTATCCTAGAAATGGGACCCGTAACTATAAATATCACACACTTCGGGTTAACTAAAAATATTTTGTGATGACAAGATATCTTTAAAATGAGACATGGATGACTAGCTTTTCCTATGGCATTCTTTTGGTTATATTACCATCGTTTAATTGGTCTTTTTAAGCACTGTTATTTTTATTATGAATATACATATCTGAATCATGTCCATTTACTAGTTAGTTTTCTTTTTTCTTACAAAATAATAACAACATGATAGAAATCTTTATTTAATTATTTGGAACAATCAATTCTTCTCTCTTTTATGGATCGAGGACATGCCATATCTTTGGTTTGGGGGAGGATTAGGAAAGATTAGGTTTTTTTTATTTTTCATTATTTATGAGAGATCTATTTATCTCTGACAAATGATAAGTGTTTTTAGGATAATGTAAGCAGTGGAACTTGGTTATCGCATGAAGCATATTTTCACATAAAAATCAGTATGGAGCACTGTATAAAGGATCGAATGATAGTACAAATGAAATACCAAATGACGAATTGAATAAAACATTGTCATATCACAACACTAATAATTAAAGTTTGTCAACCAAATTTTGGTTTTTTTGGCAAATAGTTTTTACCTCCATGTGGACGCTTTGACCTTAAAAAATCTTTTTAGTCATCATTTCACTGTTGGCAATCCTATCCTCTTACCCAATCACACATCTAAACTATCAAATGACCGATCTTCTTGTTAATCAAGGTTATTGAAAATGTGATTTATGCCTTCGTGTCATACGTTCAACCTATCCAAAGTTTTACTTTGGACATGGTTGAACTAATTACAAACCTTATAAACTCACTCATTAATGCATATGCCTGTTGATGGCACACGTCTCAAGGTTCGCTATGATAGTGTGATCTCTTAAAGCAAGCCGAACTTCTTGCTATTCCATCGTTTTCATCACCATTATTTCTATAGATTTGTTTCAACCACTTTCTTCTTACATCCTCTACAAAAAGATCTTGTATCATAACTGTTGAACAATGTCGAATTGTTTCAAACCTGAGAGCTATCAAATTAAGACTGTTGAAGAACTCAACAAAGCCATTAAATCTACATACAATGTTTGACATGAAATACATGCTATTTTTAAAGCACAAGCCAAAAGGATGAAGTTTAAATCACCTCCTTCATCTGCGAAGTTGAAGGCAGCTGCTAGTGCAACTCCGCCTTCTTCCTAAGTTATCTTTCTTTTTGCTCAGTGGGACCTGGTATTTCTCCGGTTTGGGGAAATGTTGATCCTAGTTTTGTCATCGTTTTTGGTAGTTAAATTACATGTTTAAACATATGTTTTGTAATATTTTTCGCATATTTTCTGCATGCAGATCACTATTTAGCCCCAGTTACGAATGAATTTAAGATTTATGAAAAATATGTTTATTATTATCATTTCACGATTTTATAGATTAAAATTGACATGATTTGGAGCACGTTTGATATATTGATATAGGAATGCATTTGTTTTCAAGTTATGACCTATTGGAAGAGCTAACGAATAGACAACACGTCCACCCTAGATATACGTAGAGCATATCCAGCTCACCATTATACCCGCCGAACCAACTGCGCGCTGTTAATGATAGATTCCTGAGTGTTAGTGGATGGAGAAACTTGAAACTGTTTACTATCCATGCATTTGGGTGATGCAATGGCTCTCATTCTAGAAGAATCGCCAGTGCACTACCTCTGCTCGACACTACACCATCAACCACGCCAAAGAAGGAACCATACGCCACATCACACACGCTAAAGAGAACCGATTCACGAAGGAGAAGGAGAACGATGTGCGTTGGTGTTTGATTAGTTAGACGTCATGATGGTTGACTAAATTTAGAGAGTTGTCAACCACTAAAGGGTCGAATTGCTCACCTCTGTAAACATTGTGTATATAAATGCCTCCACGCGAAGAGCTAGGGAGTTGATCAATTCATTAGTGAGACAATTAGTTTTTAGAGAACAATTCTGTAACTCTGTTCCTTATTTTTAATAGAAGCTGTATGTTCTGCTTTTCATGATTGCATTCGTGTAAGCGTTAACCAGGAATCACCCCTGGTTGCTAAGAGGGCCCCTCATCAACTAGAGGTTTCTTTTCTTGTGTAATTTTGTTATCTTTTCTTTTGTAGTTAATTTGATTTCTAGTTTGTTTTCATTCAAATTACTGTAAATGTTTATTTTATTTGCTTCCTGTGATGTATTTTATTTCCAAAGTTAAATAGCTAGTTGCATGCATAGTTTGCTTTCAATTTTCTTTCATTCATTTCATTTCCAGTTTTACTGTTTAGCTTTATTTGCAAGTAGATAGAATAGATTGCTTTTATCAAGTTATAATAGATTTAATTCTGTTCATTTCCTTTTTGTTATAAGATCATTCAAGTTAAATTTTAGTTTGTTTCTTAATATGCAATGATTTGTTTATATTTATGAATTAGTTTAAGATTATTTTGCTGTCAAATTTGATTATTAAGTAGGTTTATTTACTGCCTTTATGCATTGTATTTGCATGTGCACGAATTCAGCTGAAGATTAGATCATTTAGGTTATTTTCTGTTATTTTAGTTGTGTAGACTGTCATTCCAACAGCCTGTTTAAACTGTCATTTAGACACCCCTTTCAGACCTGCAGTTCAGTCTATCATCTAGTTTGTCGTTTTGTTTTTAGTGTTTTTAATGTGTTTTGGACATGTTTAAAGCTCTATTTCCTTCGTTTTCGAAGTATGCTTTGACTGTAATGGTTAAATGATAGTTCTATTTAACATTAAGGCTAAAGTTAGATTGTTTTAGATTATTTATTAAAGTTTTATCCTTTCACCTTGAACATGTTTTGAGTTATGTTATGTTATGTTATGTTTTGTTTCTTTTGTTTGTTTCTGATTCCTTTGACTAATACTTTTTTACCGTTTTGTAATCATGCCTTTGGACTGATATATCCATTTTGCATGTAAAACTTAGTATCATAGAAGTGTTATCCTTAGGAAAGTATACTAGTACCTTGTAGATTGTCTATAGTAGTAGGAACTGTTCTTTTTCACTATATGATTACTGAAATAAACTTGTAGAATAGAATTCAAAGTTATTTTTATTAAGTTTTCTACTTGCTTCTTTATTAAGTTTTCTACTCACTTATAAGTTAGGTCTTTCTTGCATCCTAGTTTCTCGCTTGAAAAGTTAGTTTTTGATAGCATCCTTTTTCAGTATTAAGTTATTTGCTTATAAAATAAATTATCAATCTAGTTGTTGTACTTATGTTTCCAATATAAACTTTCTTTGCATAGTAGTTCTTGAAAGTATTCAAATAAATTTTACTATAAAGATTAGTTTACTGTCGTAGAATAGTATTGTCTATATATTTATTCTTTAGTAATTGTTTATAGAGTAGAGTAGTGTATTTTTGATACTTTGGTTTAGTATTCTGTTTTGGTTCAATTACTTGAATAGTTGAATTCTTAGGAGTTTGACTCGGTTTTTCATTTTGAAAGATATTTCGATCTTTTGTTTGTTAAAATATTTCCATGACACCCTAAGAATTCATCTACCTTCGCATATATTTTGTATCAACTCTAAGCCTACCAACCCTTGTCGATAATTAAATATTAGGTGAATTAATCAAGACGATATAACACCCAACAACAGACTTTCCAATACAGGTAGAACCTATATAGTTTATAGGGGATGGGTATTCAAAAGTTCCCATTAACGATGAATACATACCAACCCCTAATATTTCATTAGTTGGTTTGACTTGATCAACCAATGGTACGGCGGACTCATTAGTTTCCATACAACCCTTCCCAGTGAAACTGAGTTGGTCAACAGTGACCAACTTCCCTTTGTGTGGAAAGACCACCACTCGAAGAACGGCCGAGGCAATTACACACATAGAATAAGTCTATCTTCTCCCCAGAAGCAAGTTATAATCCAATGGGGCATCAATCACCTCCACTTCAACAGACACTGCCTTCCCTACCAACTTAATCTCAAAAGCTGGTAGGATACCATGCAGACGGAATGACCTTCCATTGATAGCAGTAAGTAAGGTGTTCGATGGAACTAGATATAGAGATCCAAGAGCCTTCCAGCAAGATAAAGACATGACACATGTGGAAGCACCTTTGTCAACAACTGTCCTTCCAATGGTATTTCCACCATGGATGACATCTACTGACAAAGCCACATGATACGACAGGTGAATCTTAACATCAGACAAATTAATTTTTGCCATAAGGCGCGATGAATCCATAATAACTAAGGATTCTAAGAGTGCATCTCACTGGGCGGGACAACTTTGTAACACCTCCAATGCCGACATTACAGATGGGGTTTGGGACAAATCTTCAACTAAAGAGTAGTTGGTTGCATCCCTCACGTTGGGATTATGCAATTCTTTCTTAAAGACATCGTTTGGTATCTTGGGCATTGGATCAACAGGCTTCTCGATTGTGAGAGGGTTAGAAGTTTCACGTATAGACTTGCCCTTCTCTGGAGCCTTCATCTCATAGTTCTTATTTCTAGTCTGGAGTAATGCCTCAGATCGCACCAGGTTGATATAATTTTGGTCAGGGGTACTAGCAGTGCCCCCAACTACATTAGAAACTGAGGATGCATTATGTCCTTAGGGAAATGGATCCTTCAGGACAACTGGTTGTTGATTTTTGAGCAAATTCTAGGCTTGATCAATAATAGGGCATTGATGGGTCAGGTGATCTTCTTAATAGAACTTGCAAGGAAACTTCACTCATTTCTTATCTTTCTTGCCCCCATCAGCACTGTTTGCGGGATATGGCTTGTTTTGATTTCCCTCACATGTCTTCCCCTTCTTCTTCTTCCCATCGGGCTGCTGATTTCCATTTTGTTAGGATTGACAAAAAACATTTGCATTCTGGGGTGAGGGGGAAACCTTTGCTGCCTCCATTGTAGAATGATTAACATTCAACTCATGGAGTTTCTTAGCCAAAGACTCTATAGTGGGAGAATTCATTGAAGCAACCACACCATCGACATGGGGTCCAGGATTAGGTTTTTTGACACTATGTGTAGGTCGCGATGCCTCAGGTATGATTTCATATAATATCCTTGATTGAGAGTATATCAAATCTAACTGCTGGGACCTGAGGATGGCCTCTTCCTCATTAGTCACTCCTAAGGTGGATACATCCTTAGATATATATGACAATAAAGACTTAAGGAACCACTCTAACAAAAAATCGATAAGGATCGTGGCCTTGATGATCCTCTTCTGCCTTCGCCACTCTTGGATATGATCCGAAATGTGAGTGGATTTGTCCTGCCGAAAGGTGGACAATAAATCTGTACCGACATCATACCAGACAGGAAGTTAGAAGTGGTTAAGAAACACATTGGCTAAGTCCCAAAAACTGTCAAACACAACAGAGGGTAATTCAATATATCACTTTGCTGCAACACCAGTCAGAGTCCTTTGGAACAACCTCAACTGAACGGTGTCATCGTTCAACGCGTTGGAAGAGCACCACAAGTGAAAGGTGGTGATATGAGCACTTGGGTCCTCACCAAATTTTCCCTCAAATTTTGGAACGTCTGAGGGTAGTTTGGTAGGGACAGCTGGCCAAGTGGCATCATGTTTTTCTGAGTCATTCATTAACTTGGAAAAATATGGGTAGTTTAAAGTTTCCAGGAATGGAAGGTTCGGCCTAACTGGAGCCTAAAAAGTACGAGCTTGGGAGGTAGAAGGACTTGCCCCCTAGTTACCAAATGTAAAGGCAGGGTTTCCCCCAGCTGTCGGTTGTGAAGTAGTTGGACTAATTTGAAATGGATTCCACCCATAAGCCAGTGGATTATTTGTGTGCATGCAGTGTATGTGTTTTTAGCCGCTCCAGTTGGAACTAGAGTCTGGAAAACAGGAGCAGGTATCCCTCTACTAAAAAGTGAGAATGGAAAGCTTGTGAATGGGGCTGAAACCATAGTTTGGAAACCGTGACCATAAGAGTTAGTATTTCCAAACTGCATCCCCACATATGTAGGTGTAGGGCCTACATAAGGAGTGGATGGGGGGATATGCCCCCCATTCCATAGGAAACCCTGGAAAAATGAAGAGGATCCAATAGAACCACTCTGAGTAGTATGTGCAAAAGAGGGTGAAGCAAAAGGTTCATTGGGAATATGAGTGACTACTTCACTAAAGGAGCCTACTGCATTCATGGAAGCCGGTGGTTGAACCACTCGACTAGTTGGAGTAGCAGGTATATTTGTTCTAGGAGTACCAATCGGGGGAGGTGGTACTCCTTCAGTTAGAATGGATGAAATGGGGGTAGATGGACCCTCTCCTGAGCTAGCGTTAAGTATTCTCATGGGAACACCAATCATAGGTGAATCAAATGGAAGAACCTGGATGATCATAGGATCGTTTAAGTCAGTAAAAGGTGAATTAAAGTTTCTTGCAAACTCGTCAGCCTGCAAGTCTTCTATCTATACTGTGGTTGTATCAACCTGGTTTGTCCTAAGTTCTGGTTCACCTGGAAATTCACTGATTCCTACCAGTTCAAAAGAACTGTCTGTATCTAATCTCTGCCTTTGAGGGGGCAATGGAGCCTCCATTTTAGTAGATGGAGGAATTTTTTGCAACCTTCTTGACCTTGTAAGAGGTTGGTTCTCCACGGTTGAAAATTGACTCTTCACACACCCTACGACTGACTAAACACAAACAAACCACACAACGCTCACTACAAATTTTCCTAAAGCCAAAGCATACATAAAGGGTATAAGATATGCTTTCCAAAAGAAAGTTGAGAGACAGTTACTTGGCGTCCATGTAGATTTTCTTAGGAACAAGCAGAGGAATCACCCAACTGCCCTCTCACATCTTCTACCAGGGTTACCTTCCAAGCTCGTCCAAGGTCAACCAGAAATAACCTCCCAGTGTACCTGTGTATGAA
The DNA here is from genome assembly GCA_001517045.1 of Pseudotsuga menziesii. Lineage (NCBI taxonomy): Eukaryota > Viridiplantae > Streptophyta > Pinopsida > Pinales > Pinaceae > Pseudotsuga > Pseudotsuga menziesii. The sequence goes on along the minus strand of LPNX010030380.1, from coordinate 158,629 downwards.
GCCTAGATGTCAAAGAGACTAAAGGCTACCACAACTATACTGACAGTCTGGAGGGACAGTCACAAGCTTGATTCGTACGCATGGGTAGGTTAGAAAATCCCAAAACCTTGCCAACAACGACACCGCACGGGTCCCAAGAGGTGGTATTAACAAAAGTCCCTAGATGCACAAAAACCTTGGTCTATTCTTTGACAAGGAATCAGAGGGTTATCTCCTCACTCCAATCCTCCACGCGGTCTCGTGCTTAAATCCTGTTTGAGAAAAGCTTCCCTAATACAATCAACATAGAAGAGGATTTACTTATTGATTGGCCAACTACGTATGAAATCAAACACATGTGGAGAGTTGAAACTCAGAGGGAAATACAGTGGTTTCGAAGGTTAGGATGGTTGATACAGCTGAGATAGTTATGGATTAAGGCCCAACTAATCTCATCTAATCATGATTTATATAATTTTAATGTCGAATTAAGGTACACACGAGTGTTTATATAAGCAAGGCGCGTATGACACTCCTGTTGCTCAAAGGGAACTTATGTGTTCAATGTACATGCGAGTTTCAATGCACATAGTCGCGTGTGACATGCGAGTTGCAATGCAAACAGGAGCGTGTGCAACCCCTGACTTAGAATAAAAAATATCAGACTAGTATGGAGATCATGCACATCTATAGTGTTTTTTCCACTTCAATCCTAATTGTCCTTTTGTGTATCGACATAATGGATGTCAGCACTCATATGGAGAAGTGCCATTTTGGATGATAACAAAGGTCCCAAGTCTTCATCAAGCAATTAATGATCACATCATCACATTTAAGGGGAAAATCCATCAAATGTGGGTCCAAGGACTTCTTCAAGGCTTCTTCATCAAGTAAGAGGCTTCATCAAACACCTCAACCATAGAAGGGCACCTCTAAGGGTCAAGATCCATCATGACATCACCTATGGGGTTGCCAAACCTCCTCTTGGGGTACCATGACACCATCACAACATGAATGACCATAGAATGGGTCATTGATGCTTCTTGAACCCATTTAGGGTTTCTCCATAATCTATAAGGGCTTCGAGACCATCTCTAAGGTCTTCAACACCATCAACAAGGTCTTCAACATATTCAGCAAGGTGGTGGAATCAAGATCCATCCTTGTGGGCACAAGGACCTTGTCAACTGGGTACAAGGTGCTTCAAGGCACAAACCCACTTTGTAAGGGATTCAAGACACTGCAATTGGGACTTGGTGGCATCAATGACAACCTATGGGGCCACTGCAAGTCCATGTTGTCATCAATGAAAATTTCATCAACATACATATCTGTTGATGTAATTGTAAATTTGGAATGTATTCACTTGTATTTATTATCTATTGTAACCCGATGTTTATTCCAGGATGTTATCATGTCATGTCATGCCCCGATGTTCTGATCGGGAGAATCAATAATGTAAACAAGTCATGTCAAGTCATTCTGGGTAACCCTCCGTTTGTGTAAGGGTTAAAGTCCCCGCAGTTTCGGGGCACTAGGGTTATTAGACTCTCCTAGTAGAGGTTGGCCCTAGTAGGGTTTTAGTCATGTCGGGATTAGTATAAATAGAGAGCTGGACTCTCTATTTAGCATACATCACATACACACTCAAGTGTAGTGCGTGGTTGAGGAAGGAGAAGACACTAGGGCTAGAGAAGAAGAAGGTTACTACCGTCGGGAGAGCATCTTACTGTTTTGGGGTTTTACCTTTTGTGTTGATTCTATCTCTGAGGAAGTTGCAGGGTTTTCTCCATTTATGGTTTCCCCGAGGAAAAACATTGTGTTCATTGTCTCTTGTGTTTGGTTGCTGTGCTTGTTGTTCTCTCAGTTAAAGATCCATATAATGCTAGCTTAAATGTTGAAAAACTAACATGGTATCAGAGCTAACCTGAGAAGAAGACACTGTGCAGCTGCGGGAACTAGGGCTTCCTACTTTGTGGATCTCTCTCCATAGATTTTCAGCAAAAGTAAGGTGGAATAACTCTCCTCCTTTGGGCGCATATTTCTATCGAAGCAGAATCCAATTATGAGGTTTTTCAGTTTTGGACCCAACATTGCTGCCAAAAATTAGGGCTTTTCACAGAAGAGGAATTTTTTAGTGAGCCCAGGCCTAGATTGATCTCCTCCCCAAAATCAAAGTTAGGGATAAATTTCAAAGCATTTGGTTGGACAGAACTCCGAAAAAGCAAAACCCTAATTTTCTCCTAAACTAGCTCTATAGGATTTCAGCTCAAAATTCAGATCCGACATCTTGACCTGGTAAGATATAAAATATTTTGTATTTCCATTTGAGGTTCTCAGTTAATATGTCTCATCATACCAAGCTTGATGAAAAGCTTGAGGGAGCTGATAACTTCTGAGCTTGGAAGTATAGGATCTCCCTAGTCCTGGAAGAAAATGAGTTAGACTCCTACATCCATGAGGAGGTTCCAGTTCCAGAGGGAGATGAGGCTAAGGCCTTGCATAATAAGAAGTTGGTTATGGCAAAGAGGATCATTGTTGATTCTATCAAGGATCACCTTATCCCTCAGGTGTCCTCTCTCAAGACACCTAAAGCTATGTTTGATGCCCTAACCAAATTGTTTTAAGGGAAGAACATAAACCGAAAGATGACTCTGAGAAACCAACTGAAGAATGTGAAGATTCAGAATGGAGAAACAATCCAGTCTTACTTCACAAGAGTCTCTCAGATCAAGGAAAAACTAGAAGCAGTAGATGAAGAAGTGGAAAATGCAGAGATTCTGATGACTACCTTGAATGGCCTTCCTAGGTCATGGGATTCTTTCATCCAAGGAATCTATGCTAGAAAGAAGTTAGTCAAGTTCAGCAAACTATGGGAAGAGTGTTCTCAAGAAGAAGCATGGACAGCAGCTCGAGAAGAAAAGATGGGAAGTGAAGATCAAGCTCTCACGGTACACTCCAAGTCAACCAAAAGAATATCTCGTCACCCTAGAGGTAAGCACTATCACAAAGATAACACTAGAAAAGATTTGTCTAGGGTCATATGTTATGCATGTGATGAAGCAGGACATTATGCAAAGAATTTTCCTAAGAAACCAAAGCTATCAAAGAGGAGCAGCAAAAGAAGACATCATGCTCATGCTGCAGAGGATGATGAACCATCCAAGAAGAGAACCAGATATGAAAGTGAAGATTCTTCAAGCGAGGATGAATATGTTTTGATTTTCGCTCTCACTGGTAACATTACTCATGGAAGTGATGATTGGATTATAGACAGTGGGGCCTCCAAACATATGACAAGATTCAAGGAATCCTTTGTGAGACTGTCAGAGCATGAATCACCTCACAAGGTGAAGCTAGGAGATGACTACCAATATCCAATAAAAGGTAGTGGGGAATCTTCCTATAACCTAGACTCTGGAAAGTATCTAACAATGAAAGAAGTATTGTTTGTGCCAGGACTCAAGAAGAACCTCCTCTCCATATCGACATTAGATGCAAAAGGAATGAGGGTTGCATTCATAGATGGTCAAGTCATCATGTGGCCAAAAGAAAAGACTATCTATGATGGGATGGTGATTGGAGAACAAGAAGGAGGATTGTAAAAACTAAAGGGTCATCCAGAACAAGCCTTGGTCCATGACACAATAGATCCAAGTGAAATTTGGCATAGAAGGCTTGCACATGTGCATTACAAAGCACTACCTATTGCAAGCAAAGTTGTTGAAGGTCTTCTAGAAATCCAAGCAAAGCATGATGGGGTCTACAAAGGATGTGCGAAAGGAAAGAATACAAAGAAGAAATTTCCAAGCAGTGAAAGAAAAGCAAAAGGAGTCTTGGAAATCATCCATTCCAATGTATGTGGTCCTATGTCATCAAACACACTAAGCGGGTATGCATATTATGTTTCTTTTATTGATGATTTTTCTAGGAAGACATGGGTTTATTTCATGAAGAACAAAGATGAAGTATTCAGCAAGTTCAAGGAATTCAAAGCCTTGGTCGAGAACCACACTGAAAATAAGATCAAGACCTTTCGATCAGATAATGGTGGGGAATTCACTTCAAATGAGTCCAAAGAGATATGCAAAGAATCAGGGATTAAGAGGGATTTGTCTACTCATAATCCACAATAGAATGGGATTGTGGAATGAAAGAACAGAACTATCATGGAAGCTGCAAAAGCAATGCTTCATGATCAAGACCTTCCTATGCATATTTGGGTGGAAGCTACCAGAATAGTGGTGTATGTACAGAACCATACTCCACATAGATTACTCGAGAACACGACTCCTGAAGAAGTCTTCTCTGGCAAGAAACCAGAAGTCAGCCATCTCAGAATATTTGGCTGTCTTGTGTACATACACATTACAAAAGAGAAGAGGACTAAATTAGATCCTTCAGGAAAGAAGGGTATATTTATATTTGTGGGATACTCTAAAAGCTCGAAGGCTTACAAAATATATTTCCCATGATTCAAGAAGATTGACATTAGCAGGGATGTGACATTTGATGAAGATACAACTTACAACAAATCCAGAAAGAAACCTGCTGAAGAATCCGAAGAAGCAGAAGCACCAAGAATTCATGATACAACAATGAATGAAGAAGCTCAAGAAGAAGATCGAGAATTTGAAGAACCACAAAGACCTGTAGATCCACCTCTAGAGAAGAATCCTCATAAGAGGAAACCTGCTTGGGTACGAGAACTTATCCAAGGTGTGGAAAGATATGGGGCTCCAGAAGAGAATCACAGAGAAAGAAAGAGAACCAGATCCTGCTCCAGGTATGTAGCATTACTATGTGATTTCATTGATAAAGAACCTTCCAGTTATGAAGAAGCGGCAGAATGAAAAGAATGTAAGGATGCTATGATATAAGAATACCAATCGATCATGAAGAATGATGTTTGGGATGTTGTCCCAAGAACAAAAGGGAAGTCATTTGTAACTTCCAAATGGATCTACAAGATCAAACATGCTGCAGACGGTAGCATAGAAAAATATAAGGCAAGATTTGTGGCTCGGGGTTTCTCTCAGAAAGAAGGAATAGATTATGAAGAATCCTTTGCACCTGTAGCCAGATACACTTCCATCATATTAGTACTTACTCTGGCTGCAGTGATGAAATGGAAGATAAACTATATGGATGTCAAGACTGCTTTCTTGAATGGTGTAGTGGAAGAGGAAGTGTACATAGAACAACCACTTGGTTTTGAGACACATGACAGGGAGTCTCATGTGTGCAGATTGAAGAAAGCCCTGTACGGTTTGAAACGGGCACCCAGGACATGGTACGCCAAAATTGACATCTTTCTATCCAGTTTGGGCTTTACCAAAAGTAAAGTAGATTCCAACCTTTACTACAAGGTTGAAGATGGAAACCCAGTGATGCCTCTACTATATGTAGATGATCTATTTGTGACAGGTATGGATGGGTTGATTTCTGATATGAAGAGAAAGCTTGCTGCCAAGTTTGAGATGAAGGACTTGGGAATGATGCATTATTTTTTAGGTATGGAGGTGTGGAAGAGTGCGGATGGAATCTTTCTTGGACAAGGGAAGTATGCAGTAGAGATCCTAAAGAGGTTTGGGATGATGGAATACAAGGCTATGACCACACCTATGGCATCAAACCTGAAGCTATTGAGTGATGCTTCATCAGAGTTGATTGATGCTACGATGTATCGTCAGATGATTGGGTCCTTGATGTACCCGACGAACACAAGACCAGACATTTTCTTTGCTGTGAACACCTTGAGCCAGTTCTTGACAGAACCGAGAAATGTTCATTTGATTGCTGTAAAGCATGTTCTGAGGTACCTGAGAGGTACAGTTGATTATGGGATCAAGTATGATGTGAATAAGAATATTAACCTGGAGGGTTATGTTGATTCAGATTGGGCAGCCAGTGCCATCGATAGGAAGAGCACTTCAGGGTGTTGCTTTAGTATGGGATCAGGCGTGATCTCTTGGTTTAGCAGGAAGCAATCCTGTGTGGCACTGAGTACAGCTGAAGCAGAGTATGTCGCAGCCTGTTCAGCTATTTGTGAGGCAGTATGGCTAAGGAAGCTACTGTTTGATTTATTTCATCTCCAGATGGATGCTACTTGTATACATTGTGACAACCAGAGTTCCATGGAAATTCGAAGCATATTGATATCAAGTATCATTATATCAGAGATATGGTGCAGAGGGGAGCAGTGAAGCTCCACTATGTTGCGACGGACGATTAGATAGATGATGTGTTGACGAAGCCACTAGCGAGAGTGAAGTTTGAGCACTTCAGGGAGAAGCTTGGTGTTCTCCAGATCAAGGTCCCTTCTAAGGGGAAGTGACGAGTCCAGAAGCCATTCTGACGAGCAGGTCAGATGTAAGGGCTGAGCCATTCTGTCATGGTGAGAGGATTGGTTCCTTCCATGTCAGATATGAGTGCTGAGATCCATAGCCATTCTGAGGAGTAGGTCAAATGTAAGGGCTGAGCCATTCTATCATGGCTAAAGGATTAAGTTCCTACCATGTCAGATGTGAGTGCTGGCCATTCTGATGAGTAGGTCAAATGTAAGGGCTATCGCCATTATGACGAGTAGGTCAGATGTAAGGGCTATGACATTCTGTCATGGCTAAATGATTAGGTTCCTCCCATGTCAGATGTGAGTGCTAGCCATTCTGATGAGTAGGTCAGATGTAAGGGCTACCTTCATTCTGACGAGTAGGTCAGATGTGAGTGCTGGCCATTCTAATGTAGGAACAGCTCCTACATAGATGTAAGGGATACCACCTTTCTGACGAGTAGGTCAGATGTGAGTGCTGGCCATTCTGATGTGACTGTAGGATTAGGTCCTATATGATCAGATATAAGGGCTACCGCCTTTGTGATGAGTAGGTTAGATGTGAGTGCTGGCCATTTTGACGAGTAGGTCAAATATAAGGGCTACTGCCTTTCTGACGAGTAGGTCAGATGTGAGTGCTGGACATTCTGACGAGTAGGTCAGATGTAGGGGCTACCAAAGACCTACAAGGAGGTTGGAATACACCCAGCATGAAAGAAGGCTGGCTCTGTAGAACTTCCTGTGACGTGAAGAATCATGAGATAGCACATATGATGGTGACCAGAGGAGATCCAGATCGAGCTATGATCTAGACCCAGTTATGATGACTATGAGAGATCCAGATCGAGTGATGATCGATATCCAGCAGTGATTATCCAGATCGAGTGATGATCCAAATCCAGTGATGATGATCCAGATCGACTGATGATCCAGATCTAGTGATGATGATACAAATCGAGTGATGATCCAAATCTAGTGATGATGTTCTAGATCGCGTATGATCCAGAGATGTTGCAGATCGAGTATGATCCAGTGATGTTGTAGATCGAGTATGATCCAGTGATGTTTCAGATCAAGTATGATCGAGTGATGATGATCCAGATCAAGTGATGATCTAGATCCAGATGAAGATGGCATGAAGATAAAGATGACTTGGAGATGCAGATGACGAGAAGATCCAGAGAAGAAGACCGGTGATGAAAATTGTGTCGAGAGAATACCTTCCTAGTTAAGAAGGAGTGTTGATGTAATTGTAACTTCGGAATGTATTCAATTGTATTTCTTATCTATTGTAACCCGATGTTTATTTTGGGATGTTATCATGTCATGTCATGCCTCGATGTTCCAATCGGGAGAATCAATAATGTAAACAAGTCATGTCAAGTCATTTTGGGTAACCCTCCAATTGTTTAAGGGTTAAAGTCCCCGCAGTTCCAGGGCACTAGGGTTATTAGACTCTCCTAGTAGAGGTCGGCCCTAGTAGGGTTTTAGTCATGTTAGGATTAGTATAAATAGAGAGATGGACTCTCTATTTAGCATACATCACATACACACTCAAGTGTAGCGCATAGTTGAGGAAAGAGAAGACACTGGGGCTAGAGAAGAAGAAGGTTACTGCTGTCGGGAGTGCATCTTACTGTTTTGGGGTTTTACCTTTTGTGTTGATTCTATCTCTGAGGAAGTTGCGGGGTTTTCTCCATTTATGGTTTCCCCAAGGAGAAAAACTGTGTTCATTGTCTCTTGTGTTTGATTGCTGTGCTTGTTGTTCTCTCAGTTAAAGATCCATATAATTCTAGCTTAAATGTTGATAAACTAACAATATCTTGGCAACATTTTCTTTTGGTTGGGTTTTGAACTTGAATTACAGATGCATGATAAGGACAAATAAATGGGGGAAAAAGACAGAGATTCAAAAAGACAAAAGAGAAGGGTGGCTGAGGATGAAAATGAACAAGCTAGAAAGATTCTTGATGCTGTAAACATGTCCATGTCATAGGTTTCTAGAACATAAATACAAAGAAATCTGATTATTGAGTTTTAGAAGGAAGATGTCATTGCTCTTGATACCCCTAGGGATGTTGGAGAAAATCGTATACTTTAAGATTTCTCATCTAATTCAAAAAAGGATGAAACCCCTATTGGAGATATTTGTGGAAACAGTTGGATACCAAAAACCATATCAAAGAACAAGTTAAGGATGGACATGAAGGCCATTCTAAACCCCAAATTTTAAAAGAATGTTGTGACTATCATAGAGGATTCCTCCAGTGATGGTGATCTACAGGATGCATACAAAAGAAATCATACAACAGATCCAACCCTTAGTGAAATTCAAGAAGAATTAATGCATACACCTGATTTGATCAAAGAAGCTTGCAAAGGTAAGCACAAAGTGGTTGAATTTGAAGTTGGTACATGTTAGAGACCCTCAAAGTTTGCAGAAGATCCTGCACATCAGGAGGTGATAAAATCAATATAAGAAGTTGAGGTATTGAAGAAATATTTGCAATACTTTAAATAAAAAATAGATATCTAAGTGATTCAAGTGAGAAATTAATGATTGCTAATAGAAGGTTAAGGGAGGATTTGGAAGAGATTGATGCCAACTACCAATAACTCATAATAGTATCTAAATAAGTACTACGGAGAAAGAGGGGTACACAGTAGCAGAATAAAGAACTTATAGGAAAAAAATAACTTCAAGATCAAATTCGATCCATGGAAGCAAAATATTCTTGGTTACAGAAAATGTCACAAGCATTGGATGGTTTGATGATACTAGCTAAAGTATCTAGGAAGTTGTAACTGATCGTAGACAGATCCAAGTCAAATTTTGTGCACACTTAAGATCTAGGTCATACCCTCCAGATAGCTTTGATGACATATCTTTTATGCCATCGATATTGGACAATATTTAGTATTAGTATTAGAATTAATGTGCCATTAGATCATCAAGCAATGAGTGCAAACATATTCTTAATTATTATGCAGTGAAGGATAATGAAATATACAAACTGAACAAATCAAATATCACAGGAAACAAACATGTATTGCTTAGTTAATTACAATATCATCTTCATTACAATATTCATTGTTACAATAGTGTTACATAAGGAAGAATTCGAATCATTAGGGGTGAATTCAAATCTACCACTAGATATAACTGTATTTCACTGCATGGATAACTAAACATGTCTAAATCACTATCGGATCTGAATAGCTAAGCTCCAGTTGTCTAATTCAGTCTCTCAATTAGTAATAATTAGTTTAAACTAGTCTAACTCAAGTGGTAGGTGAGAATAGGCACCTATCCACATGTAGCCATGAAATAATGGCGCTAACTGAACTGGAGGACAAGTAACTGAATGTAATTGAAGCATAACTAAGCTTAACAAGTTACAGATTTTGGACAACTGAAAGGGGTTGGTGTCAGGACTCCAATTCGCTCTTAAAATGTAGGGATTGGTCTAGGAGGTTCCTAAATTGATGCATACAAGTGCATCCAGTATCAATTATCCTCGATTAGTTTTCCCCACACTCTAGTGATTGGTACATGTGGCCCCATTAGGCCAAGTGGACCCAATGGTACTAGTGGAACCAATAATTAATAATGACTCCTAAGTTAGGCTAATATAATCCAATAGACGGTTCAGACAAGGTAGAATTATAAATCCTAACACCCCACCTGAATCCTAACTTGGAAAACTGTGGGCCCTAGAAATAAAGCCAAAATTCACCCATATACAATCTAAAAGATAAAAATTGCTTCTTAATAAACCGAGGAAATAGGGGAACATCTCATGGGAAAAACCCCCGCTCAAGATATGCAGGAATCTGGAAATACAAGTTTAACCTATGAATCCAAACTCAATGATTATGTCCAGAGGAGTATTCCTCTTTGGGATAAGATGAATGTGTTCAATTGAATCGGAAACATATGTAGTTGCAAGATGAAAAATGGACCTATGTGGACAAACTAAAATCAATTGATGAGAGAGCAAAGGTGCTTGAGAATTTAAACCATGTGAGGAACACCCAAAAAATTGATATATTGAAGCCTTTAACATCAAACCATGTGAGGTAAAATCATCCCCAAGTGTTAGGATCAAGTGTCCAGGCGAATGCATAATGTCTCCATCTTTACTAGTTCTGCGAGGAGATGAGCATGTGATCAAATAGATAGGTAGAGAAGCTCTGAGACTATGGAGAGAGAATGCTTGAGATCTATAATATGATATATATTGATAAATAATCAGTGATTCAAAAAATATAATATCATAGAACTCATAAGATGAAACTAGCATCAAATCCCAAGCAGCAAGTTTGAAGGAGACTTGCGGTACTTGATTTGTCACACCAAAATTGATGAGAGAAACTTTCAAGCATCACTGAAATCTATTGAAACTTCAAAAATGAACCAAATAATGTCAGATAATATCCAAATAATATCATATCAGATCCAAATAGGTTCATATCAGATCCAAGAGTGTGCTCCACCAAGATGGTATATGCACAATTTTCTCCTTCTTCAAAATTATGAGAATTGGTGCATGCAATCATGTAGGATTTTACTGGAAGCTCTAGATCAATGAGAGTGAATGGATCACTCCTAAAATATTATATTATTTCCAAAATATACATGGTATTACTTATCTTCACACTAGAAACATCATTAGAGTTAGATAAATCAAATTCCTCTTCATTTTCTGTAACAATCATCGGTAAACTATGTACATAATTTAAAATAGAAGAATCAATGGAGAATTTTTGCACAAAATGGAAGGAGAGTTTTTATTCAAAAACAGAGATTCAAATGTCTTCTTCTAGATCATCCATTTGAGGAGATGAGATATCAGAGATCTCATACACTTCCGGAGCATCAGGAGGAGTCACTTCAAGGAGACTTTCTTCAATTCTAATTGACTGTGTGGAAAATTCTGCTTCTTCTTCATCTTCAACAATTTTCTTTGTTGTAGAAGAGGGCATGAACTCATCATGCTGGATTTTATCTGAATCTCTCTCAACATCTAGGATTTTAGAGTCATATCCCATATGATTTCTAGGTCCTCCTAATAGAGGGAAAGTGATGAAGGATTCCCTAGAGGCAACCATGTGGTTGGTTGGTTTAGAATCTATGAAATAAGCATTCGATAGAGTGAGGATTGCATGCAAGGCATGTCATCTCTCATGTTATTCAGTATTCTCTTCAGCATCAGACATCTCTGCACCTTGTGGAAGGGAAATATTGTTCTATACACGTAGATATTTCAATTGGTCGAGGGTCTTCTTCATGCATGAGTCTTCTGGATGTAAACCCCTCATACAATAGTGCCTTTTTTTCTTTTCAAATATTTTCTTCTTATTGGAGCTTGAAGCTCCTTCAGATATGTTCTGATTATATTTAGGATTCAAATAAGATGCTTTAGGCTCCTTCCCCTTAGGTATCCCTTTAGCTTTTTCTTTGGTAGAGCCTATCACTATGAGAGCTTGGTTTTTGGAAGTATGGATGGCTCCAATCTGGACCAACTTCTCTTGTTCCTGTATTAAGGACTCAACAAAGGAATCAATTGAGGGCATCTTTCAATTGGGAATGGAAGATTTTACGAAATGGAAGATTGAGACAAATACAGAATACTCAGTACTTAGTTTCCTGAGTATGGAGAGCACATGTTGCTCATCATTTCTTTCTATTCCTCAGTGTATGAATTGAATTGTAAGAGACTTGAATTTAGTAAAGAATTGTTGGATGGTATCGAAACTACTGGGATGTAAGGCATCAACTCATTTTCCAGAATGTGTCCACGAAGCTCATATTTCTTCCCAAACAATACTTCAAGATTCTCCCAAAATTCCCAGGGAGTCCTCAAACCTTTAAGGTGAAAGAGGAGATCTCTAGACATGTGAGTACATAGATAACCAAAAGATTTATCTAAGCATTCAAAAACTTTTTTTTCTCAGTTGGATGATGGGGATTGACCTCCCTTCAAATTACTATCCTGAAGTATCCCTTGTTGTGTAAGGAAACTTGCATATCTTTCCCCAATAAACATAATTGAAGGGTGTTAGGATCTGAGGTGTGGAGGGTTGAGAATCAATAATTCTCCTGCTGGAACAGACAATATCTTCACACAAGCTACGTAGCACCTGTAAAATTTCACTGCAAAAGAAAAACATTTGAACTATATTAGAATCAAGCCTTCCCTCTTAACATGTACACTTTATCAGGGTCCATCACACCCACACCACCACTCTGAATAAATTCAAAGGAAGCAAGGAAATATTTGTGGGGATTATGTGGAAACCCAACTGCTTCTAGACAATGGAGAGTAGATAGACTTGAAGCTTTCCTGAGACGGCTCTGATACCTTATTAGAATTGATGTGCCATTAGAACATCAAGCAATGAGTGCAATCAGATTCTTAATTATTATGCAGTGAAGGAGAATGAAAAATACACTCTGAACAAATCAAATCTCACAGGAAATAGACATGTATTGCTCAGTTAATTACAATATCATCTTCATTACAATATCTAGTGTTACAATAGTGTTACATAAGTAATAATTCGAATAATTAAGGATGAATTTGAATCTACCACTAGATCTAACTGTATGTCATTGCATGGCTAACTAAATATGTCTAAATCACTATCAGAGCCGGCGAGCTAAGCTCTAGTCTTCTAATTCAGTCTCTCAATAAGTAATAATCAATTTAAACTAGTCTAACTGAGGTTGTAAGTGAGAAGTAGGTGAGAATAGGAGCCTATCCACATGCAACCATGCAATACTGGCGTTAATTGAACTGGAGGACAACTAACTGAATGTAAGTGAATCATAATTAAGCTTAACTAGTTACCAACTGCCAACAATTGAAAGAGGTTGGTGATGGGACTCCTAGTGGATCCTAAAATGTAGGGATTGGTCTAGGAGGCACCTAAAGTGATGCATGCAAGTGAAATTAGTCTTAGTTAGCCTCTATTGGTGTTCCCCACACTCTAGTGACTGGTACATGTGGCCCCATTATGCCAACTGGACCCAATGGTACTAGTGGACCCAATAATTAATAAAGAATCCTAAATTAGGCTAATATAATCTAATAGATAGTTCAAATAAGGGAGAATTATAAATCCTAACAACTAGGTGTCATGTTTATGTTATGAGTGATTTGATCTAAATCAGATATGAGTTATCTTTTATATTTTTGGTCATTTAGATCCATAACATTTGGATCTCAAACTATTTTAGTTTTAAATTTTTTGTATGTATATATATGTAACGGTGAAGAATAGGAGGTATTAGAGAATGGTTTGGAGATCAGACTGCTATTCGCTATCAGACATGTATACCATCTTTGAGTTTATATAAATATTGTTATGGAATGATTATATTCGATATGCACCTATGTTTGTTTTATTTATCACGATAAATATTTATGTTTAGTTCAAACCACTTGATTCATGATTCTGTTCTCTGATAAAGGTCATCTATCTTAGAATTCTTATGAATAAGTTGAAGTGTTTATCATGTACTTGGGTCTGAACTCTTTCACTCTTTGTATAAATTCATACTCACAGTCTTTTTATCTATGATTATGATTCAGTTACATCTACTGTTTAGTCATTTTAGTTATATTTTCCTGATCTCCACTTCACTTATATATATATTTTAAGCCAAGAAACCTAGTCATCCATTAGGAAACTTTAATATTATGTATACTTTGAACCTCAGTAGTCTAGGTACAAACTCTAGTGATAACATCTTCTGGCACTGTTGTAGGGGACGAAGAAATGAAAGTAGATCCTCCCTGGGTATTTGTAAGTTTGATTTTGGGAAGGTGAACGAAATAAAAAATCTTGTAGACTACATTTTCACTAGAAGTTAACAATCATCACAATGGCTTCTAAGAAGACAGGAACTAGGTGAAATTATTCATCTCCTTTGTATCCAGTTGGTTTAGATCCAGAGAGATTGTTGAGGGAAGCTTGGAAGAGACTAAATTCTACAGCAGAAAGTATTCAAGATAAATTAGTTTCTGGGTGAATTTATTCATCATCCTTCTTCTTCAAACTTGCCTATAATTGAAGAAGATAAAAGGAAGGAAGATTTATCCATCCTTATCAATGAATTCCAGAATCCAAGTCAAGTTGATAACTTCACACTTTATACAAATCCTTTATCATATTTGAATATAAAAATAGAAATATTGGGTTCAAAACAATTTGATTATTCAAAGTCTTTTCCATCACCTTACACACCTCTAACGAGCGAAATTCCTATTAGTCAAATATGACTCAAAATACCATCTCTTTCACATACACAACCATTTACCATATCAATCCAATCACCCTTACCTCAAACTACTCCAAATATGGAATCCCAACCTCCTAATAGAATGGATTCTATTATAGCTGCCAGATATGTCCCATTAGTCTTACCTCAACCTTTAAATTCCCTTCCTAGTGGTGATTACCAGAAGTCTCTCCGAAGATTCAATGGCTAGGGAGAGGTTACATCAGAAAAACATTGCAATTCTTATTTTAGATATACTGATAACCAAAATATAGAACATCAGGATGTGTGGATGATGATATTTGTTCAGAGCTTAGATGGGGAAGTAAGGAAATGGTTTAGAGAGTTGACCCTGTAGAAATTTTAGCACTTTCACAACCTGGTTTCCAACTCCATTTTAACACATTGTTTAATTCCCAACCCAATTTGATTACTACTGCAAATTAAAATTTTCTCATAAACAACATAGGATTGAAACACACGAAAAGCTTATACAACATTTTCACTAACAACAAATAAACCACATTCAAAGATAAATTTCAAACACAGTATTTATGGTCAAATGACCTAGGAAAAGCCCGAACCTCCAGGGAAAACTTGTGAGAGAGAAATGTTTATTTTTAGGAAAAATTTACAGCAATGGAAAAAACAATTTTCAAACCCACTTATTTCAACTAGATGAAAAATATTTTGCCTCGTTTTCTGTGCCAAACATAAAAATTCAAACTCAAAAAATTTTCTGTTTTCTGCCTCGATTTCCATGCTATTGTATAGACTGTACGACAACCATATGGACATACTGTACTGACTGTTTGTATGGACCTCGAAATCCATGCCCGCAGACTGCCTTAGGATTCGTGCCCATGAATTTTTTCTAAAAATTCATGCCCATAAATCTTCCTTGAAAGCTGTGTTGTACTTTATTCCTCGAGATCCGTACTGCTGTACAAAGTCTGTACCATACAGACTGTACAGACCAGCAATAAATGTTGCTGTACCTTTCCTCAATTTTCATTCCCTCTTGATGCTGTTTCCTTCCTCGAAATGCGCACCAAGAGAAAATTGTTGCTGCTGATTATATTCTTCTTCTCTTTCTCAGAAATGTCTCTCTCTTCTCTCTCAAATGGAAAGTGCCTCTTGACTTGGAAATTGTCCCTTGTGGTGAAAAAAATAGGGTGAATGAAAATCCATCTAATCCTAGGGCTCAGATTAGTCTAGATGAGTGGTTGTGATTAAAATCAGTTTTCTCCACAAAATAATTAATTTCACTCACTTTTTAAAATATTTCACTTAAAGTGCACTTTTTCCCTAAAGTGAAATTAATGCTCATCTCAAGTCATTAATATAAAGTCCATATTGGGTGTTATATTGTCTTAATTAATTCACCTAATATTTAATTATCGATCGAGGTTGGTAAACTTAGATTTGATACAAAGTATATGCGAATGTAGAGGGGTTCCTAGGGTGTCGTGGAAATATTTTAACAAAGAAAAGTTCGAAAGATCTTTCAAAATGAAAAATCGAGTCAGACTCCTATAAATTCAACTATGAAGGGAATTAAACCAACACATAGTACTAGACTAGAGTAGTATCAAGCTATACTACTCTACTCTATGGACAATTACTGAAAGGAAAAGATACAAACAAGTAAACTTCCTTTTACTTAACTATTCCACCTCTTAATTTAAGAATTAGAAAGCTTCATCAACAATCTCAGAAATTAACTATACAAGGAATTATAACAAGATTACAACAACTGGAGATCATTAGAGGAAATTTGGGGTCTAAAATGGGGCTTATAAAAAAATGTGCCATGGACGAGTTGCATAGAGTTGGATTTTTTAAGCCAATAGAATTTCAATATCTTTGGTCAACCATTATGGTTGAGTTGGACATATAATGCTTATGTGTCATCATTTTATTTGACAATAGTTAACTCCATATCAACCTCACCTTGGTTAAGATTGTAAAACGATCATCTTGAAATGTGCCATGGACGAGTTGCATAGACTTGGATTTTTTAAGCCAATAGAATTTCAATATCTTTGGTCAACCATTATGGTTGAGTTGGACATATAATGCTTATGTGTCATCATTTTGTTTGACAATAGCTAACTCCATATCAACCTCACCTTGGTTAAGATTGTAAAACGATCATCTTGAAATATGATGTATATACCTAAAATAATAGATATATAATATTTATTTGATCACTACTTCCAACTCATTCAAAAAATAATTCTCGCATTAATTAAAATTATAGTGGAGACATTTTGAAATACCAAAAGCATTTACTAATCAATATTTAAAAAACAAAACTAAATACTATTTAATTTTAAAAATACTTGTTTTGAAATACTAAAAAAAATATTTAGTATTTTTAATATTACAAAATATATTAAAAAAATAAATATATTTAATTACTACATGTCCAAATACTCCAATAAATATATTTTACTTTTATAAAAAATTATGGAGATTTAGTGGGAATTTTTTTCAAAAAATTTAAGCTCTGACAAAAATCGCTCCAAGAAGATTTTTTATTTTTTCAAATTTCTCGTCTAAGTCCCTCGTTCAGCGTTGATCAACCTTCTTGTAGTGGTTTGCTTGGCTTGTTTGTAGCTAGCATGGACTGTTGCAAGCATGGAGTTCTTTTCTTGGCTCCCATGTGACTGTCTTGGTGCATTGTGTGAAATAGATTCAAGAAGATCTATTCAGGAGTGTTTGCTCTTGCTCATCCTTGGGAGAAGATAGCAGGGTGAAGGTTTGTTCGATGTCTATTGCAGCTGATGATTAAGTCTATTAATTGTTGAATTTCCATCAATTGTGAATGCTGGTGAAGATCGCTCCATCAAGGCTTGATTGATTTTCAGCCTGGTCTACAGTTGTGGAGTCTGGATATCTTCCAGATCCATATGATCGGCCTGAGTTATTGTGCACCTATGGTTGTCTTGGCCTACTAAGATCTGCCTTCAAGATTGTTGTTCCTCTGTTCTAGCCAAGATCAATTGAGTGTTTCTGGTAGAGATATCCTTCTGCTTTTCCATTGTTGGTGGAATTGTTTTGATGTTCGGTGGGGAGCCCCCTTTGCCTCTTCCTCCAGACCTAGAGGATTTCAAGAAATTGATTGCTTCTAGTGGCAAGAGGAGAGGTGGGCCTGCTCAAAAGTTTGTCAAGAAAGTGGACATCCCTTTTGTTGAACTCCCAACTGATAAAACTTGTCATTCGGACTTAAACTTAGTAGAACGTAGGTTAATTGGGTAGTTCATTGGTCTCTGACCCTCTTCTAAGGCCATTGATGGGTGGGTGCAGAGGAATCGACGTCCTCTAATCTCTGATGGGATTCGTAACCATTTTGTTGGGAGAGGTAATTACGTTTTCGTTTTTGAATCCACAGAAGATTGTGATATAATATTCCAGAATGGTCCATACTTCATGGGTCCTCAGAGGATTTACTTGAATAAATGGACCCTAGATTTTGATCCCATGTAGGATGTTCCGTCTGCTGTCCCTGTTTGGGTCAGGTTAACTCAACTTCCCTCGAAGCCATTGGGAATAAACTAGGTAAATATATCAATAGGGATAAACGTAAAGATCAATTTTCTTGTGCAAGAATATGCGTGGAAGTAGACTTGGAGTTTGGTCTTCCGGAGGTAATCAATCTAACAATTGCTAAGAGGTCTCACACCCAAGATTTGGATTACAAAAAAATTCCTTTCAAATGCAGATTCTGCCATGTTTATGGACATTTTGCTTGGAATTGTAAGAAAAAAGGAGATGAGAAAAAAGCTAATGAGAAAAATGAGCAGTGGACTCTAGTCTAGAAAACAGGAAATTCCAATTTGGGACCTAGAAAGAAGAACAAAGAAGGTATAGTAGTGGCTAATGAGAAGCTTCCTTCTCCCCTAGGTACCAATACCCCTATTGGTCGTTCCAATCAATTTGCGGTCCTCAATTCTTTTGAACTTGAAGAAGGTGAATTTCAACTCTTAGATGGGATCGAGATGGATTAAGAAGTCACTTCGAATCAAGCTAGACCTTCTCTATTGAATCCTCTCCGGGATGGACATCCTCCTTTAATTCCTATCAGGGAATTCTCTTCCCCTTCCTATGCTGATATTAGTTCAAAGAAACCAGTTGAGAGCTCTGATTCCTCAGATGAAAACTCCATTGAACAACTCTCCTAAAAGGGTGGCAGGAAATATAAGAAGGAGATCCGGGAAGAAGAGGCTGAGAGTCTCAAGATGCAAGGAAGTCAGTCCACCATTGAAATGTCTTACAGGAGGAATAAGAGAACCAGGCCTCCAAAGGAAGCAATAACTCCCTCTAACACATGTAAGTAATGCAACTAGTCTCTTGGAACTGTAGGGGATTGGGGAACCCATTTAAGGATGATGCTGTAAAATATATTTTGAGAATGGTTCCTTCAGATATTCTCTTACTTCAAGAGACCAAGATAAAAGAGGAGGTTCTCCTTATTTTAAGTAAAAATAAGTGGAAGCTAAATCCTGTAAAAGCAGTCAGTGCTAGAGGCACTAGTGGGGGATTGGCCACCTTATGGTGTCAAGAGAAATTTCATTTAAAGAAGTCTTTCGCCACTCAGCACTGGATATTCATAGAGCTCCTTCATTCTACCAGTAAGATTTCAATTTCCCTTTTCAATATGTACGTGCTAGTTAACTATATTGAAAAACAATCTTGTTGGAAGTCGTTATCAGATTTTTTAGAGGTCAATTCTCCAGTAAATTTAGTACTAGCAGGCGATTTAAACATTTCTCTGTCACCTAATGAAAAAAATGGTGGGTAGCGTGGTAGGGATTTCATGCTTGGTACGATTGAGGAGTTAATTCAAAAATGGGATTTGAATGATCTTAAACCAAAAGCTGGGTGATACACTTGGTCCAATCATAGATCAGGAGCTGCAAATATTTCTGCCAGGCTCGATCGTTTTCTCTTTAGTAGTTCATTGATTGATGGGAAATCCCTTGTCTCAAATAAAATTTTACCGAAGTTAACATCTGATCACCATCCGATTTATTTGCTGTTCGAAAGAGAAGAGGAGTTGGGGCCGGTCCCCTTCAGATTTAGTCCTCTCTGGATTGATAGAGTTGGGTTCATAGATGTGGTTTCTCAAACCTGGTCTCAATACATAGTTGGATCTCCCAGCTTTGTCTGGGAGAAAAAGCTGAAAATTACCAAAATCACATTGAAACAATGGGTTAAAACTCCTACACCTTCTCCTACGATCTCCAGGGTAGTGAAAGTGACTGAATTAGCTGAAATCCAATTGGGTATGGATGACATAGACATCTCCATTTCCCATTTAGCATTGGAGAAATTGGCTCAGTCCAGTACCGCTCAATCTTTCAGACATGAAGAAGACCATCTCAGGTTAAAGTGCCGTAGTCTCTGGCTTAAGGCTAGTGATAAGAATTCTACTTATTTATATTTTCTCGTAACCATATATCGAAAATTTCTATTGGAGATGGTGTTTTTGTTAAGGGTCAAGATCAGTTAAAACAATATGCCTACAAACATTATCATCTTCTCTTCTAGGATGATGGCACCATTGATAAGGATGCTTCTTCTGAATTGTTGGAAAATATTCCTTCTTTGGTAAATGCTGAGGATAATTATGATTTAATGAATCCCTTTACCGAATAGGAAATCGTTGATGTCATTTGGGCTACGGTGTCTGATAAGGCTCCAGGGCAAGATGGATTTTCCATTCATTTCTATAAAGTATGTTGGTCAATAATCAAATCAGATTTGATCTGAATGGTGATTTCCTTTCAAAGAAAAGTGAAAGTGGGAGGGTGCGCCAATTCTAAATTCCTTTCCCTCATCCCTAAGGAAGTCAATCCCTCCTCCTTTGACAGATTCCGTCCTATATCGTTGTGTAATGCTTCCTACAAGATTCTTGCCAAACTCCTAGCCAATAGATTTAAGCTGTTGTTAGGCAAGTTGATTTCTCCTCTCCAGGGTGGATTTGTGAAAGGTAGACACTTAGTGGATAATGTAATTCAGGTTCAGGAATCTCTTCACTCAAGCTTCCAAAGGAGAGAGAAAGGTATGTTAATAAAGTTGGACATGAAGAATGCATTTGACAGAGTTAAGGTCCCTTTCCTCTATGATGTTTTGCTCTCTTTTGGTTTTTGTTCTGAGTTTGTAAGTCTGATTAAAGCTTGTATTGATGGCCCTTGGTTAGCACCATTAATCAATGGTAGACCTTCTGAATTCTTCAAATCATCCAGAGGCATTCGACAAGGATTCCCGATGTCCCCTTTCCTTTATATCTTGATGGCTGAAACTCTCAGCAGAACACTGATCTTTGATAAGGATTCGAGATATATCCCGGGCATTAGGATAGCCAGGGGAGTGGATCCAATCAACCACGCCCTTTTTGTAGATGATTCCTTGCTTCTGGGAGGGGCCTCCATGAATATTACGCAGGATTTTCAAGAAAATATCTTAAAGTACTGTCAATCCTTTGGTGCCTTGATAAACAAAGACAAGAGTGCTATTTACGGTTGGAATGTTGAACCCTCGACAATTTTATGAATATTAGGATTTTAGGGTTTCCCTGGCTTTGATAAATGGGAAAAGATCAAGTATTTGGGTCTTCCTACAACCCTTGGACCATTGCCCCCCTCTCTCTGGCTTGAAGTTCTAGCAAAGTTAAAGGCAAAAATTGTTTTTTGGGGTGGTCAGTGGCTAACTAAGGCTGAGAAAATGACTTTGATCAAGGCTATCCTCTGAGCTTATCCTATTTTTCAGTCCTCTATGCTATTAGCCCCTAAAAGTATCTCTGTTCAGATTTCTAAATTGTTGCAGGAATTTCTCTGGCCGGGAGATAATGGAAGCCTAAATACGTTGCATCTGGTAATGGGAAGATCTTAAGAGGCCACTCTCAGCATGTGGTCTTCAAATTAGGGACCCTGGCCTTGCTAACCTAGCACTGAGTGGCAAGCATATTTGGCAGCGTTTTGTTGATAAGAATCGTCCAGTCAACAATATTTTTCTCAAGAAATATATCAAAGGTGGCTCATTGAGAAATATTTCCTTCGCAAATACCTAGACTGGCACTGCCATTTGGAATTCCTATCGAAAAGGGTTTGAATTTTTTAATCAACAATTATTTAGAATTCCAGGTAATGGGAAAAGAATTTTTCTATGGGAAGACAAAATATTTGAGAATCCTCCTCTCTCCTTAGTCTCTTCTATATCTTAGTTAATGAGCTGGGAAAGAAATAAGGGTCTTCTTCATTTGGCTGATATATGCAATTGGGACTGCTTTGGGAATTGGGTAGGTTGGTCTATTCTAGATCTCCCTATTTGCCTTATTGCTCAAAAACACCTTCTGTTATTATCTCTTACAGGCCTTGCTCCTGTTCATTGCTCCTAGATAGATGCTGGGGGATGGGGAAAAGACGGAGTGTACACAACAACTAAAGGTTTCAATGCTCTTCAATCTCCCCACAGTTCAATTTTTCCTCTAGAAATATGGAATTCGGTCTAGGATTCTCATTGTATGCCAAAGGTAAATTTTTTTATGTGGTTGGCATTAAAGAACAAGCTCCCGACCGATGATAATCTCCCTAAGCATGGTTTTAATGGTCCATTCCATTGCAGTTTGTACAAATATGCTCTGGAAAATGCCGACCATCTATTTGTTGATTGTGAATTTTCCAGAAAAGCATGGGAACAAATTCTTCATGATTTGAATATCCCATTTCCAGCTCAGTTTACAGTGTCATCCCTTTACCTGAGTTGGCATGCTAACCGTCCTTTGAAATATTCCTCGGCTAAATTGCATTCTCACTGGCACTCAATTTTAAAGTATACATGGTGGGTGTTATGACTTATTCGAAATAACTGCATCTTCAATGATTTGGTCCCCTCTATTTAGTTCATTGTTAAAACTTCTCAATTTTGGTTTGTTGAATCCTATGGGTGGTCTCCGGCTCCTCCATCGACTCCATCGAGGACGGGCTCTGCCTCATTTGATTCAGTCATTAAATTGAACTGTTCTAAACCAATTTCTTCTTTTAATTGGAAGTTTCATGGCAATGAAGCTTCTCTCAAAAATATCTGGATGCATTTTGGTTCATCAATTATTTTTTTTTATGGAGCTTCTAAAGGGAGTGCTGGGGTTTCTGGCGCTGGTGGTGCCATTTTCTTCCCTGGCTGCTCGGAATTTCTCAGCTTCAGTTGGTGTCTTTTTTTGATGATAAACAATCAGGCTAAATGCTACAAATTACTTATGGAAATTAAGCTTGATAAAGGAAAAGGGTTCAAGTTAGTATTAATTTTTGGTGATTCCGAGATGCTGGCGAAAACTCTAAATACAAAAGGCACCTTCAACAACTCTCTCTTGAATGTAATTTTGCAGAGAATTAAGACAAATTTGAAAGATTTTGACAGTGTTGAATCCTATAATATTCTTAGGGATTTAAATAAACTTGCAGACACCATGGCTAACAACGGATGCTTTCTTTCTCAAGGAAATCTCATATTGACGGGGAATCCAACGAATTTCAGCCTCTACCATAATGGTGCTTCTCTCAGTTGTAATTAGATTTTCTATTATAACTAGTCCTCTTCAGAGTAAGTATTGGTGCAATCTCTTGACTTCTCAACTTTTGTAAATTGATTGATTGGCATTCGTCAAAACATACCGGTTTTTTCTAGTTTAATAAAATTACCTGTTTGTGTTAAAAAAAAAATTATTTTTTCATATTTGAGTTTTGCATTTTAGTAAATATATAAAAAGTAGTGGTGCATTTATTTAAAAAAATTATAATATAAAATTTTAAAAATTCCACTATATCATTTATTATGTGTGCATGAGAATCTAAATATTTCATTAATATTTTTAACCAATATCTCTTTACTCTACATTAACTCAACACACTTGTCAACTGCCATTAATGAGACAATTTAGGTTGACATTCATTAGATTTAATGTGACATGGAATATTTGTAGTGTGATGTGGTTTTTTTGGTTATTTTTCTTAGGAGGCTCATTTTAGACCCCAAATTTCCTCTAATGATTCTTACAAATTTAAACAATATAAATTATATATTCAATTAACAAATGTACATAATGGTTCAAACTGAATTATGTAGTTCCACTCTCCTTGGTTGTTTTGTGGATATGAATTTACTGTGATCGAAACTGGTGGAGAAGTAGTGTCAAAATGGCTTTCAAAAGAAGTAAAGAAGATAAATGGAATCAAATATAACTTAACTTCTACAAATATGTGCAAACTAAGGAAGGTCCAATTACAGGTGATGGTAAACATAGCGATATATTCCATAAGCAACTGATGCTTAACTAAAAAGATATTATGAACAACTAACCTACTAAGAGAAAAGATTCTTTTTAAAGATTACTTTCATAAATAACTAATTCTTATATGAAACAAATGTAAGGGAAATCTAGCTTATAAACAAGTAAAAGAACTTAATAAAAGAAGCAAGTAGAAAACTTAATAAAGAAGACTTAATTAGGAAATCAAGTAGAAAAATTAATAAAGAATACTTTAATAAGAAGCAAGTAGAAAAATTAATAAAGATAACTCCTTCAAATCTCTTCAGTAACCACACAATGAAAGAAACAGGTCCTACTACTATGACCATTTTACAAGGTGCTAGTGTACTTCTCTAGAGTTTTAACATGTATCACCCTAAACTCAACATACAAAAAAGATAAATCAAGCCAAACTAAAGATATAATTACCACATATTACGACAGTATTGAAGAAGGAAATTAGAAACCAAAAGAAACAGGATCACAAAGCATAACTCAAAACATATTCAAGGTGAAAGGAGGTAAAAGATAGGAATAGAACTTAATAAATAATTTAAACAATCTAACCTATAGTACTAATTATAAACATAACCATTATCTAACTACCACAGTCAAAACATATTCCAGAAGATAAATAAACAAAGCTTTAAACATGTTTAAAACAAAATAGGAATATTGAAGGCTGAACGAAAGGCTGGATAGCAGACTCGAAGGTAGGTCTGAATGATGGGCTGAATAGGCTGTCCGAATGACAGTTTACATAGAGAAAACAATATAAAATATCCTAAATGATCTAATTATCAGCTGATCTTGTGCACATGAAACCAAAATGCATAAAAACAGTAAGTAAACCTACTTAGTGATCAAATTCGATAGCAGAATAACTTAAACTAACTCACAATTACAAGGACATCATCATCTATTGCATTGTTAAACAGACTGAAATATAACCCAAATAAATCTATGAAAAAATGAAAATGAATAGAACTGAACCTATTGTAACTTGATCCTAAGATATCAAAGCAATCTACCCTATGTACTTGTCAACATAAGACTGAACAGTAAACTGGAAAGGCTGGAAAGGAAACGAAAGGAAAACTATGCGCACAACCGGTTATTTAATCTATGAAATGAAACTATATTATCAACATAGCATCAGACTATAACCTATTCTACATGAAACAATGAAATGAATGATTACACTAATTCAATTGCATAAACAAACTGGAAATAAAACTATACTAATTGCAAGGAAAGGGATAACGAAAATACACACAAGAATGAAAACCACTAGTTAAGAAGGGGCCCTCTCAGCAATCAGGATGACACTTCCTAAATTCTTACACCAAAACGATCATAAACACAACAAGGATGTAACTTATATTGAAGTTTGAAACAATATTATAGAGGATCTCTTTGAAATCAACTGACAAAATGTAAAACTATCTAGCTACGCTCTCTTTTAGAGGCAAATATATATAGTGTTTACAAGAATAAGCAGGTCGACCCTTTCGGTGGTTGACCGCTCCTAAATTTATGTAACCATTATTACAACCAACTGATCTAATTCCAACACACGACGCTTATCCTTCTTCCTCGTGCGCTAGTTCTCCATTGCGCGTGATGTGGCATGAGCATCCACTTTGACATGGACTGGTGTCATGGTGTCGAGCAGAGGAGGCAAGCTAACAAGCCTTCTAGAATGAAGGTTGTTCTAGCATTCGAACGCATGGACACATAACAGTTGCAGACCGTTCTATCCTTTAACGTTGTGGAATATGCCAACGAACATTGCATGGTTTGATCGACGAGATGGATGTTTAGTTGGATGTGCTCTACGCATATCTAGTGTGATGCATGTCCAACTGTTGGTTCATCCAAAATATCATATCTTACAAACAATTTCATACATATATCAAACATGCTCCTAAATAATATCAAATTTAATCAATAAAATCATGAAATAATAATAATAAATGAGAATTTGCATAAATTCAAATATATTCATACCTGAGGCTGAATGATAAGCTGCATGACAGAAATTTGTCAAAAAGATGGAAAAATGGATGTCAAAAAGTGTAATTTACCAACCAAAAATGGTGACAAAACTAAGATCAACAGTCCAAGTGACTCAAACTCCTTTTCCTAGTGACTTAGGCAAAATTCACTTAGGAGAACAATTCCTAGGTAAAAATCAACACTCTCTCTTACAGAGGAAGTTGTTCTTCACCACACCTAACTTGTCTCTGAAGTAAATAAACTTGCCTCTTCCAAAAGACTTCGTCAGGATATTTGCAACCTGCTCATCAATGGAAATATAATGCAATGTCACTGCTCCTCTATGAACATAATCACAAATGAAATGATACCTGATCTAAATATGCTTTGACTGGTCATGAAATACTGGATTCTTAGAGAGCTCGATGCAACTCTGATTGTCATAGTAAATCAACATAGGCCTCAGGTCCTGATCAAATAAATCCACTAGCAACTCGTAAAGCCATAGTACCTTGCAACTAGCTGGATTTATTACCATATATTTAGCCTCTGCAGAACTCAAAGAAACAAACTTTTGCTTTTGATTGAACCACGACGCTACTGTCGAGCCCAAAATGAAACATCATGCGGAATTGCTCTTCCTGTTTGCCACATTACATGACCAATCTGAATCTATGAAGCCAATCAACCTGATCCCATCTGATATCCTGTAGTCTAGACCATACTCCACTATCCATGCAAGGTATCTCAACACATGTTTTGCGGCTACCTAGTGCACCCTCCTAGGCTCCACCATGAATTGACTGAGAGTGTTCACCAGAAAAACACAAATCTGGCCGAGAGTTGACCAGATACATAAAAGAACCAATGAGCTGATGATATAGTATAGGATCCACCAGCTCTCCCTCAGAATCATGAAGCTTCTTCCAGTTGGTGACCATTGGTGTAGACATCAGCTTACAATCCTCCATCCAAAATATCCTCAGAATATCAACTGCATACTTTCCCTGTCCTAGGAAAATATGACCAGGAGCCTGCCAAATCTCCAATCCCCAAAAACAGTGCATCAAACCAATTTCCTTCATCTCATACTCTAAAGAAAGATTATTCTTGCAAGTTGAAATAGGTCTCTCTCTTCCTGTGATAAACAAGTCATCCATATACAACAGAAGAATGAGTGGATCATCTCCAACCATGATGAAATAGCTATTTGGATTTGCCTCACTCTTCTGAAAACCCATCCGCTGCAAGTAAGAGTTAATATTGGAGTACCAAGCTCTAGGAGCTTGCTTCAGCCCACACAAGGATTTCTTCATCCTGCAAACATGAGACTCTCTCCATGAATATCAAATCCCTGAGGCTGCTCAACATAAAGCTCCTCCTATATGATTCCATTGAGAAATGCAGTCTTCACATCCATTTAATGGATCTTCCAACCCATTTCAGCAGCAATGAAAATCAATTCTCTGATAGAAGTATAGCGAGAAACCAGTGCAATGGTCTCATCATAATCAACTCCCTCAACCTGTGAAAACCGATGTGCCAAAAATGAGCCTTGTACTTCTCCACACTATCATCTGCAACATGTTTTAGCTTGTATATCCAACAATAAGTCACCACTGACTTCCCCTCAGGTCTTGGAACAATATCTCAAACATCGTTCTTCATGATGGAATGGTACTCTTCCATCATGGCATTTCTCCAAACATGATGCTGAGAGGCCTCCTCAAACGCAGATGGATCAGAATCATGAAGACTAGAAACTAATGCCATACCCAATATGTCTGGCATCTGAATAACCCTCACTGGATCCTTAGGTGTTCCAAACTCCTTTTCCTCCTTCAAGGTGTCTTGAAGCCACTTAGGATTATTCTTCTTTGAAGACTGTTCCCACAATGGCCTGTCCTCATCTAATGAAATCCTAGAGGTAGAAACCCTAGTAACCTATGAACTAAAAGTTGGAGTACCAACAATTGGTGAACCCTGTGATCTTGAATCTCTATACGGTGAACCTATGAACCTGGAAACCTGTGAACCTGTCATTTTCATTGAAGGTTCCTGTGAAACTACCTAAGGTGTGGGAACCTGTTGCTCTCCTTGCTCCGACTCTCTAGAATTCCTGAAGGCCCACTCCTCCTAAAATATCACTTCCCTCCTCAGAACAACCTTCATTTGAGAAGGAATATAAATGTGGAAGGCCTTCGAATTCTCATCATACCCCACAAATATGCCTCTCTCTCTACTGTGGGATCAAAATTTGTCCTCTTCTTAGAAGGGACATGTGAGTAAGTTAGGAAACCAAATATCCTAAAATGACTCACCTCAGGAATCTTTTCTATAAAACTCTCCTTAGGTGTCTTGTTTCCCACGAATCGATGGGGATTCCTATTCTGAAGGTATACAACTGTGCTACATGCCTCTACCCAATGGAAGAAATAAAGTGGTTGATCATGCAACATGGCTCTCATAGCTCCAACTATAGATATGTTCTTCCTTTCTGCCACCCCATTGCAATCAAGATTGTATCGTACCGTCAACTATATCAGAATGTCCTCATGTATGCAATACCCATCGAAATACTTGGAGGTATACTCACCCCTGTTGTCCGATCTGAGTGCCCATATATTCCTCCTTATCTGGTTCTCCACAAGAGATTTGAACTCATGTAACCTCCGCAAGACCTCCTCATATTTCTTGCTCTTCAGGAAGTAGATCCAGGTCTTCTTGGAATGGTCATCAATGAATGTCACATATTATTCGAATCCTCTTAGAGAAACAACTAGCATAGGTCCACACAAGTCAGAGTGTGTCAAATCAAGGAATCCGGCTGACCTGTTATCACTACTCATGAAAGCAGTATTGGTTTACTTTCGCAAATTAGACCCCCCTGCATACCTCATTGTGCTCCGTGCTAAACTATAGAAACCATGTAACCATATAGCTCAACATACACAAATACGGATGATGCAGATGAGCCATCCTCCTATACCAGAGCTCACAAATATCGCTGTAGTTGCTATG
Organism: Pseudotsuga menziesii; assembly: GCA_001517045.1. Lineage (NCBI taxonomy): Eukaryota > Viridiplantae > Streptophyta > Pinopsida > Pinales > Pinaceae > Pseudotsuga > Pseudotsuga menziesii. The sequence goes on along the minus strand of LPNX010030380.1, from coordinate 129,700 downwards.
TGCCAAAGCATGTTGGGACTAAAATGAGAGCTTATACAGTTTCCCACATCTAACTCCAATGGTGTATGAAGTAGATGGTCCCAAAGTCTTGGGAAAAACATGCACATGGCCATCTAGGAAGGACACCCCAAGACCTCTATCCTCAATCATGGAAACTAATATCAAGTTTTTCTTCAGCCCAGGTACATATACTACATCTCTAAAATCATGGGACTCATGGACTCTCTCTAAAAATTAATGGTCCCATGCCCAACTTCTTTGACAACTGTGTCATATCCCAACACTACCTCCACATAAATATCTTTCCATGAAATATCGGAGAACATCTCTCGAGCACCTGTCATGTGGCTCAAAGCTCCACTATCAATATGCCATGTGCTGGTGTTGGATGCACTCAAGGAATGACCGATCGATAAGGAATAATCCCTCTCACTATCAACATTTTCACTGGTGATGATGGATGCTCTCTCTATCAGCATGCCTAGTACATACATAAAAATACCTCTAAAATATCGCTGTAAACTCCTCCACCTCTGTCGAAGTTGCTGTCTACTGCTTCTTCTTCTTCTTCTTCTGTCGACACTGCCCAACATAGTTCCCAAACTTTTGACAAGTGAAGCACTTCATAGTACTCAAATCCTTTTTCTTCCCACTTCCTTCTTTCTGCTTGGCCCCACCCTTCTTGGGACCCTTCTTGAACTTCTTCCCCTTTGCAGTCAAAGCCACATACTCCTCATCATCTTTACTAGTAGAAGCACTACCCTACACAAGACCTGTCCGGGTCTCCTCCTGAAAAAAATCATGACAAATCCTATCCCATGTAGGCAAGTTCTCCTTAGCTACTACAACCTCCACAAACACAACCCAAGGCTTTGAAACACAATTCAAAGCTGTCCGCACTAGCTCTGCATTAGGAACAACCTCCCCCAATACTTCAAGCTCATATCTCACATGAGAGATCCTAGTAAGGTAAGATATCACAACTTCCCCTTTGTCCATCTTGATGCTTTTCAACTTCTCCCTCAAAACCATATTCCTATTCTCGTTTGATCTTTGAAACTATTAGAATTTGAATGCCATTTAGATCTTCAAGCAGATAGTTCTAATAAGTTTTGCTACAAAATAATGGAGAATGAAGATACAAATTGAACAAAACAAACTACACAGGAAACAGACAAGTATTGCTCAGGAATTTATAGTATCGTTCACAATATAATACCCAGTGTTACAATAGTTTACAAAGAAAAGAATTCGAATGCATGGGGTATGGATTCTAATTTCCAAAGAGGATATGACTGTAGCTAACTAAGTCTCTAACTCATGCTCTCTCAATCAATATCGGAGTCCAACAGATCAAATCCCAGATGTCCAACAACTCAAACAAACAATGACAGCTGGGTAACTCAGTGCATCTGAGTGTGTTAGGTGGGAAAAGGCGCCTACTCCACATGCATCCATGCATTATCCATGCAAGACATGCACTAGATAACTATTTGAGAACTAACTAAAAGTAACTGGGGGCTTGTTGTCGCCTTTCACACACCTGTGTTACGTGGCAGAAATATTCAAGCCACTCGGTGTGTCCTTGGGGGCAGGTCTCGAGTCAAGGCTGTCACCTTGTTCTTGACTCCTCTGTTTAGGCTCAACTCCTAACGAAGCCAAGGGGGATAGACCCTATTAAGTTACTAAGGCTAATTACTTAGTGTGATGGTTTTTTATTGATAAAGTTGTTTAGGAGCTTTGAAATTAACCAGTGGAAACAAAAGATAACAAGATGCAAGATTTAAAGCATATAAGCACATAAATGACACTCAATATATATATAATCGAAGGAAATAAATCATCAGTGCCTTAAATGGAGTCAACAGAGAAAATAATGTGCTTGCATGCGCTTGAAATAATGTTTTGCAAATGTATCTTGGTAGATTTTAAATTAATGTGGAATGTGATTGAATTAAATTAGGCGAAAAGGGGACTCTAGATATACCCGAGGGGTACTTGGAGTATGTCCCAAAGTGAAATTTCATGGATACCCATAAGGTGTATGTGGGCTGGAATGGAGTCTCAAATACTATTGTTCATAACGCACCCGTCAGGGTGTGACAAAGATCGGTGCCTCGAGGTCACTTTCCAGTTGTTCCCACTCCTTTGGGTATTTTTCCACCGCTTACAGTTTGTTTGAGGCGTTGGATTTTCGCCTGATGGTTTGTCAATTTGGGAGATGAAGACTAATTAATCTAGTCAATCAAGTGCTTTTGATGCAGCTTGACTGATTAGACGAACCGCAACCAAGTACATAGCATACACACAGGAGTCTTCGTTATTTTAGTAGATTTTAAGATAGGTGTTCTTGTTAAAAAGAAAACCCTCCAGGAACCTCTTTCGATCCAAGTAGATCTCAATCGGGCAATCAAGGAGGGGTTAATTTTATTATGGCTAATGAAACAATTGATGAAAAAGGAATCAAAGATACACAATGCTGTTTTTCTAATTAGTCCTACCACACATCTCTTTCCCCTTGCGGGTCAATCAGGAATTCGTGGGGTAAGTAGTATGATTAATTTTGAAATTAAGGTATGGAATCATGCAAAATTATATCAAAGTATACAATCCTACATGTCAGTATTAAACTAGAGAAAAAAAAGGGAAAAAAACACAAAAGTGAAATAGACGCAGATCCCCCCTGGGGAGATGGGGAGCAGGCTCGAAAGAGCCTACTCAAAAAGATTTTATTTTATTATTATTGGTTACAATATCAACAAACTGAAATATCAGAAACCTCTTGGTCCTTATACGGGATGAAAGAAAGATCTTACAACCTTCCAAAATTTTGAGATTTTAGTGAAAGGGGAGACCCCTGGGAGGATTTGAATGCTCCCGATGGCACTTTCAAACATTTGCTTCATTTATTTTCTGTTACACCTGATAAAAAACAGCAATCATGTTAGAATAACATATGACCAAAAGCACTTTAAGAGTACCTTTGGATCAGCCTACCTTAACTCAAAAAAGACTAAGTTAAAACTAGCTAAACAGGTGAAAAAGGAACCAAGGAAAGCAAGCTTTCCTTGGGATCTTGGCTTTCTGTTTGTGCAGAAATATGCACTGATTGCTGGATTTAATCTTTTTAAAATAGAAAATGAAATCTAGAGCATGCAACTTACTGATTTTCTTTAACTTGCCATGCAAAATGGACAATTTCCTTATGCTAGATCTAGAATGCTTAATGATACTTTTCAAAATTGAGATCTAGACTATGAGCTTTGAAATAGAAGATCTATGTAAATTTTACTTTGATATAACAGATCCAAATGATAACAAAGCTTTCGAACTCAGTAACCAGGTAAGAAAATTGATTTTTTTGAAGGAGAAAGAGAGAGAGAAAGAGTGCTGGAAGCCTGGGAATGTTGGGCTTTGGAGTTTGCTTTGGTGGAACACTGAGGGACTATGTCATTCATAAGATATTGAAGATGAGGAAGATGCAAACCAGCTCAACCTCTTCTACAAGCGAGATCACCTGCAACTAAGAAATCCTTGCACAAATAGATGGTTAAAACATAGGTGCTACTGGAAGAGATAATTGGAAAGCATGTAGTTAAACTTAAAATACATACATATCCAATAGATCTGAAACAAGTAGTAGTAGGAGCATAAATAAAACTAGAATAAAATCTTACCTTAATAGGAGGGATCTCTCTCCTTCAAGGCCAACAATTAACCAGCAAAATCAATGATAAATAACATAGATTATACCTCATAAGCATTTAACAATCACCATCCACACATGAAGAGAATTACACCATAGATCTTGCCTCCAAAGCTTCTTTATTCCAAAATAATAAACAATAACACAGTACAAGAGCAACATCACCTCAATCCTAGTTCTAACTAGCTTGGAAGAGGAAGCCTGAGCTTTATTTATACAAAAACATGAGATCCAGCCCAGGGGGCACAAATCCCAAGGAGATAGACCACAACAGTTGATGGAGAGTCAATCAATGCTGATCTGAAGCCAAACTGAGACTACCTGTTAATCGGGGGGCTGATTGAGCTGACACATCAACCCACAGACTGACACATCAATCCACAGAGCTTCCAAGAGAGCCCACACGTGTGGAGGAGAGAGATAGGGCACAATTCCCCATAAAGGATGCTGAAGATCAACTCTGGATTTGTCCAGATCACCTCCTTCAGTCAAGGATTTGTCAAGTCTTGTTAATTTGGTCCAGATATGACTAATTTCAATCAAATCGGTTGAGAATCCACTGATCTAGGATTTTGTATTTGCTCCATTATTCATCAATTTATTAATTAAAATAATCAATAATTGATTTTTTGGGGCTTTCTGACCTGAGTGATGGAAAATCACTTAAAACTAGGAAATAGAGGGTCTATAGGTTTACTGGGTGCTCTTAGCTTGAAAATGAGCACCTACATGACTGAAACGGACTTTCGAACCCAGTTTTATTACAAACCCAATTTTTCCAATTAAACTATTAAAAAATAGCCTAAGTTTTGGAAAAATTAAATTTTAATAAAAAACACTGAAAAAATTAAAAAAATTTAAAAAAATGAAAAAACCTAGGGGAACTTAGACATGTTCATATGACTCGACTAGAATGCCTAACATGTTTATACATTGACACATATACTCTAATAACCACAATAGGCCTAAATGCCAAGCCGACCACCCCAACTTTGGAGGTATTGAGTGAAAAAATTAGAAATTATCAGTCGTTTATTCAACAACCAATAACAACCAAGGGAAACAACACCCTGGGCTGATCTGATTGACAAATAAAGTCTAAGAGATCGAGTTTTTTATAGACACTATCATGCTATAACATTTATTACAAATCCCCCAAGGGGGTATGAACATGTGATATAGTACAACAAAGTTTCCCAGAAACAAGACTGAAGGTCTTCTGAAGTTCGAACAAGTTATCCTTGCCCGGTTCACCAGGCTCACTTGATAAAAAAAACCACTAAGTGCAAATTAGGTGGTAACATTCTAGCTCCAATTGTGGGACGTGTGCTCGATCTGGTCTTTAAGGCAAGGAGAGAATATGAGAACACCAGAATCTCTGGTTTATATACCTTGTAAAAAAATCTCAACTTGACAAGAAAACCTTAGTAGCACAAGTTTTATATAAAATCCAAATGAACCATTAAGCTGATTTATTCAAACAAAATAAATGTCGCTAACTAATGAAAGGAAAGTTTTGTTATAGCTAAGAACAAAAACAGAAATGCAGAAAGTAAATTCTCTCTTTCAAGGAGCTTATTTTCTTACTCTAAGCATGATAAAAAAAGGTTAAGTGTAATCAGAAATCCAATGTAACCACCTAAGTATTTTATTAATATAAATTTTTTTTCCTTGTCTTTGGTTACCAGCCAAAGTAAGGATACTTTATTCAGAAAATGCAAACCTGCGTGATGATTCAGAATGGGCGGGATGGATGGGAGATCATAGGCATGAATACTGTCATAAAAATTCTTCCCCAACTTGTATTTGCTCATGCAGGCTGCTTCTACCCATGAATGGATAGGACTGATATACCAATCAGAACAATGAGGTAGATTGACAACATCATCATACTGATCATCGGGGCTTATCAAATGATAACTTGTTGCACAAGCCCTAAATAGCTCCAAATGATAGGGAACCTCTATATGTGAAAAAGATGGTTGAGACTGATATTCCACTGACTGCATCACATTTGACTTTTCACAACACTGTTTCTCAATGTCTTCATTACTGATACCCTTGTGCGGCTTTGCATGATATGAATCTGAATGATCATGTGAAAATTCTGAATGCTCCTCTTCCATACTAAGGTTTTTCCAGGCATCCAGATCTGTGCTCCCCTCTATGGACGTATCGTAGATTGGAATTCCACAAATTTTTGAAAAGACACTCACCTTGCTGGACATATCATGGATGGAATTCTTAATAAGATTTTCACAAGTTAGATTATCTATGAAATTCCAATAGTTATCACTCCCATCCATGTCATATGTGATGGATTCCCCATTGCTGATATCAAGTTACGATATCAAGTTCTCTTTGTCCTCATTTATGACATTGATATATGGGTCAAACTGATCATATGGATAAACTGCACGATCCTTTTCCATATCAAAGTTTCCCAAGGCCACAAGGTCCATGCTCTCTCCTTTAGATATGCCACAGACATGAGAATCAACAAAACCATCAAAAGTTTTTGGTTCATTATTTTCCTCTTTATTCATGTCATAGACTGGATTTTCCATGAATGTCGAGGACTCCTCATCAATATCTTTGTCGGAGATAAGGGATTCTTCGTCACTTGTGTCATTTTCATACTCATATTCTTTAGAAAAAAGGTCATAAGGCAGTAAACCTTCCAGACTGTCATCATTATATGGAGAGCAAGGTCTAGTGTCATCACACACCATACTGATCTTATCATAATTTCTTTTATAGGATTCTATTATGATATCATGAAAAGGATCTTCAATACTATCTTCAATCAAGGAAACTTTTTGAACATACTCAATGGGATCACTTAGGATGTGTTGCTCAGTGGGTTCCTCTAAAGGGCTTTCTGGAAAAATATTAGCATTGCAACACACTTGAGAATACCTCAAATCTTCAATGTTTTCAGCTATGGTGACATGAGGAGAGTCTTCAACAATGTTTTCAATCATGGGCTCCTCCTGAATCTTTTCAATAGGATCATCCTGAGTGTCCTCATCTACAATGGAAGTCATGGGATCCTTTATCTCATTTAGGTAGGTGAGGGTCCTTTCTACAACCATCATCATATCTCCCTCACCATCATGCTAGCTCTCAAAAAACATAGCACACAAATCTCCATGGGAGGTAATGCATTTATCAGGAAGACCACAAAGCCATGTCCAAGCCTTATTTTTCAAAGAATGAGCAAAGATTTGCATCACATTATTCCCATGAAGTATGTTGAGTTTTGTCACAAATGCAAAAACAAATATGATGTGACAAACAGCTGAATCACCATTTCCATAAAAGGGCAGAGCCTGGGAATATCTTTCATCTTGGAGATATGGTTCATAGTTAGGAAAACCCGGGATGTTTGAGAAATCAATGGAAGGATATGCATTAGAAATTAGAGCACCATAATCTTCGTCATCCATAATGGCCTATCAGTAGCATATATCATCCATGTATTTTGTACTGAAGTGGAGCTGTCGAATAATGACCATTTTAAGGTTTTACTATGTCGTACGAGCTCATCTACACACAACAAGTCTCAACAAATTTATGAGAAAGCATGGTTTTATTCCTTCAATGGAGTCACCATGTGAAAAAGAAAAATAAGCATTTATAATTCTTTTCACAAAAAATATTTTTGCTTTTCTTTGAAAAAAATAAAAACTAAACAAAAGGTCAGTGGAGTTGCCAGATGAAAATTAAAGATCTACTGTAATCATTCATCAGCAAAGAAAAAACAAAAAGGAAGAAAACAAAAGTCATACTTGGGAATAAAAAGATTTATCCCCGGCAATGGCGCCAAAAAGTGTTGCCACCTTTCACACACCTGGGTTACATGGCAGAAATCTTCAAGCCACTCGGTGTGTCCTTGGGGGCAAGTCTCGAGTCAAGGCTGTCACCTTGTTTTTGACTCCTCTGTTTAGGCTCAACTCCTAACGAAGCCAAGGGTGGTAGACCCTATTAAGTTACTAAGGCTAATTACTTAGTGTGATGGTGTTATATTGATTAAGTTGTTTAGGAGCTTTGAAATTAACCAGTGGAAACAAAAGATAACAAGATGCAAGATTTAAAGCATATAAGCACATAAATGACACTCAATATATATATAATTGAAAGAAATAAATCACCAGTGCCTTAAATGGAGTCAACAGAGAAAACAATGTGCTTGCATGCGCTTGAAAAAATGTCTCTTGGTAGATTTTAAATAAATGTGGAATGTGAATGAATTAAATTAGGCGAAAAGGGGACTCTAGATATGCCTGAGGGGTACTTGGAGTATGTCCAAAAGTGAACTTTCACGGTTACTCGCAAGGTGTATGTGGGCTGGAACGGAGTCTTAGAGACTATTTTTCATAATGCACCCGTCAGGGTGTGACAGAGATCAGCGCCTCGAGATCACTTTCCAGTTGTTCCCACTCCTTTGGGTATTTTGCCACCGCTTACATTTTGTTCGAGGTGTTGGATTTTTGCCTGATGGTTTGTCAATTTGGGAGATGAAGACTAATTAATATAGTCACTCAAGTGCTTTTGATGTAGCTTTACTGATCAGATGAACCGCATCCAAGTACAGAGCATACACACTGGAGTCTTTGTTATTTTAGTAGATTTTAAGATAAGTGTTCTTGTTAAAAAAAAACCCTCCAGGAACCTCTTTCGATCCAAGTGGATCTCAATCGGGGAATCAAGGAGGGGTTAATTTTATTATGGCTAACGAAACAATTGATGAAAAAGGAATCAAAGATACACAATGCCGGTTTTCTAATTAGTCCTACCACGCATCTCTTTCCGCTTGCGGGTCATTTGAGAAGTCGTGGGGTAAGTAGTAGGATTAATTTTGAAATTAAGGTATGGAATAGTCCAAAATTATATCAAAGTATACAATCCTGCATGTCAATACTAAACTAAAGCAGAAAAAAGGGAAAAAAGCACAAAAGTGAAATGGACGCAGATCGCCCCTCGGGGGATGGGGAGCAGGCTCGAAAGAGCCTACTCAAAAAAGATTTTATTTTATTATTTACAATATTAGAAAACTGAAATATCAGAAACCTCTTGGTCCTTATACGGGATGAAAGCAAGATCTTACAACCTTCCAAAATTTTGAGGTTTTAGTGAAAGGGGAGACCCCTGGGGGGATTTGAATGCTCCCGAGGCCACTTTCGAACAACAACTTCCTTTATTTTCTGTTACAAATGCTAAAAAACAGCAAGAATGTTATAATAACATATGCCCAAAATCAATTTAAGAGTACCTTTGGATCAGCCTACCTTAACTCAAAAAAGACTAAGTTAAAACTAGCTGAATAGGTGAAAAAGGAACCAAGGAAAGCAAGCTTTCCTTGGGATCTTGGCTTGCCATTTGTGCAGCCAATTAAATATGCACTGATTAATAGATTTAATCTTTTTAAAATAGAAAAGGAAATCTATAGCATGCAACCTACTGATTTTCTGTAACTTGCCATACAAAATGGACGATTTCCTTATGCTAGATCTAGAATGCTTAATGATACTTTTCAGAATTGAGATCTAGACTATGAGTTTTGAAATAGCATATCTATGTAAATTTTACTTTGATATAACAGATCCAAATGATAACAAATCTTTTGAACTCAGTAACCAGGTAAGAAAATTGATTTTTTTGAAGGAGAAAGAGAGAGAGAAAGAGTGCTGAAAGCCTGGGAATGTTGGGCTTTGGAGTCTGCTTTGGTGGAACATCGAGGGACTATGTCATTTAGAAGATCTTGAATATGAGGCATATGCAAACCAGCTCAACCTCTTCTACAAGCGAGATCACCTGCAACTTAGAAATCCTTGCACAAATAGATGGTTAAAACATAGGTGCTGCTGGAAGAGATAAATGGAAAGCATGCAATTAAACTTAAAATACATACAAATCCAATAGATCTAAAACAACAAGTAGTAGGAGCATAAATCAAACTAGAATAAACTCTTACCCTAACAGGAGGGATCTCTCTCTCTCGAGGCCAACAATTAACCAACAAAATCAATGATAAATAACACAGATTATACCTCATAAGCATTTGACAATCACCATCCACACATGAAGAGAATTACACCATAGATTTTGCCTCCAAAGCTTATTTATTCCAAAATAATAAACAATAACACAGTACAAGAGCAACAACGCCTCAATGCCAGCTCTAACTAGCTTGGAAGAGGCAGCCTGAGCTTTATTTATACAAAAAACCAGGAGATCCAGCCCAGGGGAGGCACAAATCCCAAGGAGATAGACCACTGCAGCTGAGGGGGGGTCAATCAATACTGATCTGAAGCCGAAATGAGCCTACCTGTCAATCGAGGGGCTGATTGAGCTGACACATCAACCCACAGACTGACACATCAATCCACAGAGCTTCCAGGAGAGCCCACACGTGTGGAGGAGAAAGAGAGGGTGCAATTCTCCATAAAGGATGATGAAGATCAACTCTGGATCTATCCATATCACCTCCTTCAGTCAAGGATTTGTCAGATCCAGTCAATCTGGTCCAGATCTTACTGATTTCAATCAAATCGGCTGATAATCCACTGATCTAGGATTTTGGATTTGCTCCATTATTCATCAATTTATTAATTAAAATAATCAATAATTGATTTTTTGGGGCTTTCTGACCTGAGTGATGGAAACTCACTTAAAACTAAGAAATAGTGGGTCTATAGGTTTACTGGGTGGTCTTAGCTTGAAAATGAGCACCTACATGATTGAAACGAACTTCCGAGCCCACTTTTATTACAAAACCATTTTTTCCAATTAAACTATTAAAAAATAGCCTAAGTTTTGGAAAAATTAAATTTTTATAAAAAACACTGAAAAAATGAAAAAATTAAAAAAAATGAAAAAACCTAGGGGGACTTAGACATGTTCATATGACTTGACCAGAATTCCTAACATGTTTATACATTGACACATAGACTCTAATAACCTCAATAGGCCTAAATGCCAAGCCGACCACCCCAACTTTGGAGGTATTTAGTGAAAAACTCAGAAATTATCAGTCGTTTATTCAACAACTAATAATAACCAAGGGAAAAAACACCCTGGGCTGATCGGATTGATAAATAAACTCTAAGAGACCGAGTTTTTTACAGACACTATCATGCTAGAACACTCATTACAACTCCCCAAAGGGGGTATGAACATGTGATATAGTACAACAAAGTTTCCCAGAAACAAGACTGAAGGTCTTCTGAAGTCCGAACAAGTTATCCTTGCCTGGTTCACGAGGCTCACTTGATCAAAAAAGAAAACCACTAAGTACAACTTAGGTGGTAACAGGGCTAATTGAGACTGACTAGTACTAACTCCAACTAACTGAAGTAGGTTGGTGTCGGGACTCCCAGTGGCTCCTAAAATGTAGGGATTGGTCTAGGAGGCACCCAAATTGATGCATGCACATTCAATAAGTGGAAGTTATCCTCTATTAGTGTTCCCCACACTTCAGTGATTGGTACATGTGGCCCCATTAGGCCAAGTGGACCCAATTGTACTAGTGAACCCAATTAATTAATTAAGGTTCCTAAGTTAGGAAAAAATAATCTAATAGACAGTATGGTCAAGGGAGGATTAATAATCCTAACACCCCCCCTGAATCCTAACTTGGAAAACTATGGGAACTGGTAACAAGACCATAGGTCACCCAAATACAACCTAAAATAAATAATTCTTCTTAATACAACCGAGTAAATAGGGGAAAACCTCATGGGAATCCCCCCCGGCCTCACAATCAATGTTAGAAATATCGTGTCGGTGAATTCGTCGAGGGTCCAAAGAGAAATTATCGGATTTATCGGTGAAAATGTTGGCAAACATCGGCAAAATAAAAAATACAAAAATATTAAAAAAATACAAAAATTCAAAAAATTACCATATATTCAAAACAATCGGCAAATATCGCGATAAAATCGGCAAATATCGCGATAAAATCGACAAATATCGCTATATATTAGAAAAAATCTGCAAATATCACGATCAAATCGGAAAAAAATTGCCAAAAAATCGGGGAAAATATCGGGGCGATGTATTGCCGATATATCGCCAGTGAGTTGACATCACGATATATCGCGATGTTGCCGATATACCGGCAATGTTTGTAACACTGCTCACAATAAGCAGAAAAAGAAAATTTGAAAAAACTTGTGAAAATTTTTGCTGCTACTATGCAACAATATTATCTTGGTTATTTTGTGCAGGTGAACCCATGAATCCAAAGAACATGCTTATGTCTGGAGGAATCTTCCTCTTTGGAAGAAGAACAATGTACCCAACTGAATCAGAAATATAAACAGTTGCACGGTGAAAACTGGACCCATGTAGAACAACTGAAATCAACTAAAGAGAGGGTAAAAGTTATTGAGAATTCAAACCATGTGAGGAACACCCAATAACCTGATATATGTCATCCTTGAACAACAAACCATGAGTGGTAAAATCAGCCCAAAGCCACGAGGAGCAAGTTTCCAGGCAGATGCAGAATGTCTCCCTCTTTACTAGTTCTGTGAGGAGATGAGCATGTGACCAAAAGTAGAGAAGCCCTGGGACTATGGAGAGTGAATGCTTGAGCTCCATAATCTGATATAGCTTCATAAAATATCCAATATTTCACAAATTATTATATCAACAAATTCATAAGAAAGAACTAACATCGAATCCTCAATAACAAAATTGAAAGAGACTTGCGGTGCTTGATTTGTCAGACCAAAATTGGTGAAACCAGTTATAAGCAATACTGAAAGATATTGAATCTTGAAATCTGAATCACATATTATCAGATCAGAAAATAAATCAGATACAAAAAATATTCATATCAGATCCAAAACTTTGCTCCACCGAGACGGTAGATGAACAATTTTCTCCTTCTTCAAAATTCTGATTTTCGGTGCATGTAATCCTGTAGGAGTTTACTGGAAGATCTAGATTAATGAAAGTGAATGGATCACTCTTATAATATGATATTATTTCCAGAATATCACTGGTATTACTGATATGGACACCAGCAACATCATTATGGATAGAGAAATCAAATTCATCTACCGTTTCTAAAACAGTTACCGGTAAACTATGCACAAAATTTAAAGAATTACTAGAGAATTTTTGCAAAGAATAGGAAGAGTGTTTTTCTTCACAAAAAGAGATTTGAATGTATTATTATGGATCAGACATGTGAGGAGGTGAGATATTAGGGATCACATACACTTCTAGAGTAGCAGGAGAAGGATTCACTTCAAGGAGACTTTCTTCCATTTGAATTGACTGTAGGGAAAAAACTGCTTCTTCTTCATCTTCAACAATTTGCTTTTATGTAAGAGAGGGTATGCAATCATTATTATGGATTTTATCTGAAACTCTCTCAACATTTGGGATTTTAGAGTCATCTCCCATATTACTGCTAGGTCCTTCTGATAGAGGGAAGGTGATGAAGGATTCCCTGGAAGCAACCATGTGGTTGGATGTTCCAGAATCTATCACATAAGCCTTCGATGGAGAGAGGCTTGCATGCAAACATATCTCATCTTCTTCAGTATGCTCTTCATCATATGACATGACTTCTACTTGTGTAAGGGAAATATTGTTCTGTACACATAGAGCTTTCATCTGGTCGAGGGTCTTCTTTATGCACGAGTCTTCTGGATGAAAACCCCTCATACAGTAGGGACACTTTTTCTTTTTCTTCTTAGAGCCGGAGGCTCCTTTAGAAGTTTGCTGATTTTGTTTAGGCTTTGAATCAGCTGCCTTTGGCTCCTTATTCTTTGATTTCCCCTTTGATTGCGCTTTGGAAGAGTTAGAAACTAGGAGAGCTTGATCTTTGGATGTCTTGATGACTCCCATTCGAATCAACTTGTCTTGCTCCTTGATTAAGGACTTGGAAAAATAATCTAATGAAGGAACCTTCCAATTAGGAAAGCTTTCCCTCTTGGAATGAAATATGGAAACAAATACAGAATCCTCAGGGCCTAGTTTGCTGAGTATGGAAAGGAAATTCTGATCATCCTTTTGCTCTATTCCGCACTATTTGCACTTGAGTACTAGAAACTTGAATTTAGTAAAGAATTGCTCAATAGTCTCGAAACTGCTAGGATGTAAAGATACCAACTCATTCTCCAGAATGTATCCCCAAAGCTCATCTTGTTTGTTAAACAAGCTATCAAGCTTCTCCCAGGATTCTCTGGGAGTTCTCAAGCCTTGTAGGTGGAAGAGGAGATCTCTGGAAATATAAGTACATAAGTACCCGAATGCTTCATCACAATGGTTCAGAAACTTGTTCCACTCTACTGGCTGATGAGGCTCAGGATCCCATCCATGTATGATCTTGTGGTAGCCATGCTTGTGCAAGGCTAGCTGCATATCAATCCTCCAATCAAGATAATTGGAAGTTGTGAGGATTCGTGGTTCAGGAGTTTGAGAACTCATAATTGTTTTGGCTATAAGACTATAAATACTTCACACAAGCTACACAGTACCTATCAATTTCATTGCAATAACACACTAAAACATATGAATTGTTAGAATCATGCTTTTCCTCTCAACATGAACATTTTTTTAGGGTCTTGTTGGCAGGAACCAACTCTTCTCAATTTTATTGCTATACTGCATAATAAATTGATCAGATATTTTCTCTAATTTATTTAATTTTTTATTATTATTAAAGAGTGCCTTTAGAATCTTTGATTTTGAAGGTACTCTCAATGAAGGAAAAGTTAGTGGTCAAGATGGTAGTTTAGGAAACGGTTTGACTTAAGCTAGTTCTTTCATTTTTCCAGCTGTTAAATTCATTCTCATTATTTCATGATCATATATTATCAATACAAATGGATTGCTGCGTTACATTATTTGGTTAGAGTGAATTGGCTTAAAAGATTCATAACCATTGTATTTCATTAAATTTCTTTTGACTTTGCATTTAAAGATTTGGTTTCAAGTATTTGACATAGTTTTATTATCCAACATAAATGTTCAAATATATATCTTAAGGTTGAATATTTTTGCTATATCATATGATAACCTTTATATGTTGGTTGAACATTTGTATCATTACAAGCTTCTACAGCTTATGTCTTATATGATTTGTAAATAAATAATATTTGCATTGTATATACTTATAGTAAGTAAACCTTGTCTTTATTACTATTTCAAACTTTTATCAAAATCTTTATATTAAGCTTTCAATAATAAATCGAAACTGATTTTGATCTAAGGATTAGCTCTAAATATCATCTTTTGATTGATTGTTCTTCATTAAACTTGGCATGATGCTTTATAATTAACATTTGGCTTATATACTCGTGTTGAGGCCTCAAAAATAGTAGGCAACAATAGCAAGGGATTCTCCCCAGTCAACGTTCCCAACTAGCCCATGACTGTTTCGTGTAGGGAATCCGTTCGGTTTGTGGTCCGGCTACCGTAAGTCAAGTAAAAAAGTAAAAGGTTTCACCGGTTGCGGCTCGATCCACCGTATATATTTTTTTAATTTTTGACTTAAATTATGATATGCAAGTGCCTATTTAATATGCAGACTTGATAAAGAATGCTAGGAGTATTCACAATATGATGCACAGGTTCTTACCTCTCGTCTTAAAACTCTCAAGCATCTAAATACCACACACACTAAGAAAGTAAATCTAACTATCTACCTATCCCCAAGGAGCCAAATTGTAACTTATTAATGAGCAATGTATATTGTGCATGCATTATAAAGAGAAATTACAGATAGCTGATATTTCTTGCCAAAAAACACATGAACAATTAAAGATATTTAAACAACCAGATAGCCAATTGCTTATGAACAACATTCATTACTCATGGTGGTAATTTCATAAAATAAACCAGAAATCATTCAAACAAGAACATAGGTCCTAAGAGTCAGAACGATCTCATAGTTAGTGGACAAAAGCTGAAAACGAAATAGTTCCTCTTCAAAAAATCCATAGCATAACATTTGAACATCCCACCAAACTTTCTCCGACAGGAAAACTGTAATTCTTTATTGCAAAAGGAAATAGTTCTTCTTACAATATCTCTTCACTAATCTAACTGGGAAAAAGTCCCCTCTTCATCTAAGTCCTCTATATTTATACAAAAGAATAAGACTATTGGGCTGCCCACAAATAACTCTTGGGCTCCCCCAGCTCTTCGCTTCCCTAAATTTACTTTCATTAAGTGTTTACAAAATTTACAACATATTGCAAAAGTGAACAAATGTTCATGAGGAGGGCCTCGCTTGATTATTTAGAAATTTCTTCCACGCTAAAGCCTCTGAGGCGATACTTTCAAATTCAGAAGGTTCCAAGAATCGGATATTTATTTCGAATTTTGCAGCCTGGTTCCTTATGGCTTCTATTCTGGCTGTACTCAGGCGAACCTGATCTTCTAACAGCTGCACACTAACCGTGGAATGATCTACCTCATTCCTTAGGGTCTGTTCATCTAAAGATTTAATGTGTTGTATTCTTCTTTCATCTTCTTGGTACCTTTTTTGCAAAATTTCCACAAATAGGCTGTGGTCCGGAAAAGCATCTATTATTTGGTCAACCACTACCTGGCATCGGTTATAAGTAATTAGAAGTCTTCTAAAGAATTCTTTACATGCCCCTCTTGTCTTTCTAACAGCCTTCTTGAACTCGGCTGTGTTGATGGCAAACTCCAACAAGTCGTAGTCCTGCCTAAGGGCTTGTTGATCCTTTGAGGGTAACTCTGCAGGAGCTTCTGCATTTGCTTCCAATATTTCCATCCTTCCTATCAGGACTTCCAGGATGTCCTGAGATCTGTCAACAAAATATGAGTAGGTCTCCAAAATCTCCTCCAACCGACTGTCTATCTGCAAAACCCTGCATCTTTCCTCCTCTATGGCCACCAGCAGCTGAAGCATTTTGGATCTCTGTGCTAGAACGTGTTCTTTGAATGGTTGAATACTAACTTGTTGTTCTCTGGCTTCTTCTAAAGATGATGTCGGCGAGGTAATATGATCTTTAAGTTTTTCCTCCTCCCCTTGAGATTTCCTCTCATTTTCCTCCAAGGTAATCTTCTGCAACTCTAGATCCTTTATTCTACCTAGCAGTTGTTCCTTCTCTGCCCTCAACTCTTGATATTCCTGTTGTACCTTCTCCAGACACTCTTGGGCGGTCTCCATAGATATTTTCTCTATCTCGAGGACCTAAAGTTCAGACTTTGAAGACTTGATTTCCTTTTGCATGTCTTCAAACTTTCTCTTTAACTTATTGTTTTCTTCTCTTTCCTTTATCAGAGTATCTTTGAGTTGAGTAGAAGACTTCTTTGACTGCTCTGGATCCATCATTATTTTATCTACATTGTCTTCTGAAGCATGGATCAATGCAGCCCCCGCTCTGATAGTGAACCTGGGGTCTCTGTCAGTCCCGTATACAATGGTTGTATCATTTATCATCTTGCCAGATAACCCCCCAGTTTCAACCTTCCTCTCGGTTCTTTTTTCTATTCTTTTCTTTTCTTTATCATAAAAGATAGTATTAAAATCAGGTACCTCTTCCCCTTTCTTTTGTTCAAAAGGGATTAGTGTAAGGGTGGGGACCATAGACTGTCTTGGTGTGCTGGAAGCAGGTACTTCAGGATCTTGAATGTCAGGGTTTTCCAAGTCCTAGGCCTGAATGTCTGCTGCGTCAGAAGCTAATTGTTCTGTCACTGCTTGTGTTAGCTTTATCTTCTCTGCCTCCTGCTTCTTCATCTCCTCATATAATTTCCTTTTTCTTTCTTCTTCTTCGATCTTGGCAGCTTCTTCTGCCTTTTTGGCTGCCTCTTGTGCAACTCTTCTTTTCTCCTCCCCCTCTCCCTTTATCCATCCTTCGAATTCTTGGGCTAATCTATGAGCTTCTTCATTTCTTTTCCTAGTTTCCTCTTCCTTGGCCTTTTCCTGCTCGTCCTGTCCCCTTCCACCTTTGGTGGTGATTTTCATTTTAAATCTTTTCCTTAAGGCTGTCATGTTTAGTGCACTGGGAAAAATGGACTCTTCTCTGTCCCAGTGGCTGGTGTACTCAAAATGGACATTAGCCTCTTTGCAATGCTCTACAACCTTGTTATAGGAGTCATTCCTATGGAAAGTCATTTCCCAAAAATGGAACTTCTCCAACTCCTCCACGAATTCGTCGACCTTCTTTACTCTAGCAAATTTGTAACTCCCCAATCTGAAAGGCAAAGGTGGGTAGGATGCCTTCTTATGTTCGAATAAAAAAATTCCTATGCCATCTAGGAAGACTTGTTTAACTGCCTCTTTGTGAATTATATAATCTGTGGCATACTTAGGCAGTAGTGAGGGTTCTGTAGAGCCCCCAAACATTATGAAATATAGCCCATCTTCAGTCACGTAATAATCAGCATACTCTTCAATCACCTGCAATGAATCCTCCGGCATGCAGTCACATTCTTTTAAGAAAATCAGGGTATACAATGGCATAATGAAATGCTCACACACCTCTCTGTAGTGACTGTGGTATTTATGGGCCCGCAGTGGCTTGTATGCTGAGTAAATTGGTGATCTTTCCCGGTCCATTAGAGGAAATTTCAACTCAAAATGGGCCTCCTAAAATGAACTAATAAAATAATAGTTAAAATAATAAAATAATATTTATTAATTTTGGAGGAAGAAAAGAAAAAAACTACTTTTTTGTTTGTATTTTTGACATATCTCCCTGTGTTTTTACTCAAATTTCGATCGGGAGAGCTCGTTGGATGCAGAATTAAATTCTGCATCCAACGAGTACCCACTCAACATACTTTTGACGGACCCCGCTACCCCAAAAACAAGAAATACCTGAAAAAATGGAATGATGACATCATCATTCCGTTTGTTCAGGTATTTCTTGTTTTTCGGGTAGCGGGGTCCGTTAAAAGTATGTCGAGTGGGTACTCGTTGGATGCAAAATTTAATTCCGCATCCAACGAGCTCTCCCGATCAAAATTTGAGTAAAAACACAAGGAGATATGTCAAAAATACAAACAAAAAAAATATTTTTTTTATAATACCTATCCCCAAATTTATATTAAAAAAGTGTTTAAGACCTATACGGTATTTCAAATTTAAAGCAATTTCATTGGCTAACACACGATGACATGGAATTTGAATAAAAGTTAAAAGGCCCATTTTGAGTTGAAATTTCCTCTAATGCCAGATGCATCTCAGGTTAGGGAAGGGTTAACTGCATAGTATGCAATCAATAAGTATGGAGCTCATGTAGAACTCTGATTTCTTTTGGGACAACCCTCCTAGTGCTGATGCCATGCATCTTTAGGCTTCGGAGTTGCTGGAAGCAGTCTTGTTGTGTTTTGGGTAGCGGTTCTCTTCCTGACCATTGTCGCCAAGGTATCATTGTATCATTGCCATGTATTTTTCCTTATGTTGAGATTATAGATCGGCCCTCCTATTGAGAAGCAGGCCCAGAGACGTAGTCCATCCTGGACGAACTCCGTTATCAACTTGTTGTCTTTATGTGCGTATTGTCTATGCTGTTTGGTTCTCTTCTTATGGATTTATGAGCTTCATTCATGCTCTTTATGCAATTCATGTTAACGTCATAGAGCAGCAGAGATCTTGTTTTCGGATCATCATGGAATGGGTTTGTACCTAAGGTTAAGATGAAACGGTCATAAGGTCATGCAAAATGCAAGAAGATGTGAAATCCTAACCTATATGATAGTTTAGACATGATACATGTAATAGACATGAATGGGTCGAAGTCTCGATCAAACCACACTCAAAACGGGATCCTACAACATCATATTAGTCCAAACGGTCCAAAATGGTCAGAAACGGTCCAAAACTATAGGAAGTTGGTAAAAATTTCAAAAGCTTTTCTATAAAATATTGAAAAATTAAAACTTTTCATACCATTTGAAACTTCACCCACCATAGTGCATTTGTATCCAGAATTTCAAGAGCTGATTCCGGGAGCATCTTCTGGCAAAATTACTCCGCGTTTGGTACAGGTGATTACCCAAGCCCTTTTCTTTCACTTTCATGCAATTTTTTTTAATTTTAGTGGTTAAAGTTTCTGTTTAGGCCATCCCAAAATGTGTGTTTCGTCCCACGCAGAAATAGGGTCTTTTTCTACATATAGGGCTGGGTATACGTGGAAAATGTTAGAATAATCAACCCATAGTTACCTACATTAGACATTAATTTAAATATTTTTGTCTTATTACCTAGATTCCTAGATTACATTTTATGCTACTTGCGTTCTACATGTCCTAGAACTCAACACTTGCTAAAAATGAGTCATGGAGTGCTTGGAAAACATCCTAGAAACCAATTTTAGCATGTCTGCTTTATTCTAGATTCTCTAAAGTGCATATTTTTTTTGTTGTTGAAAAGTTGCCTTGCTTTGTAGTTGTTTTAAGGCAAAAGGAAAAGCTAGTCTAGGTGTAGTTGCCTTGTTTTTTCCCACATCATCCTCCCTCCTTTTCTCCAAATAAAAGAATGTTTGAGTTGTCTTTCCATCCCTCTTTGTCTTCCCCACTTGACTTAGCAAATTCATGAGCATCTTCATAGATTTGGAAACTGTTTTATGCACCTATGGGGGATTTGACTAGATTTGGTAAGCATGATTTTTTACTATTTCGAATGGCATCCTTATGCATTCAAACCTATCATGTACTTATATATTACAGTAGCCCATTACTTCACAAGGTTGGCTATTGTACACTTAGTGTTATGCTCCAATTTTAGTCTCCTTTGGTGTTAATTTTGCATGTTTGATTAGCAGTTTTGTGAGTGTAATTGTTCTATCTCTTGGGTTTAATTTCCACAGAAAATACCATGATAACCACGTACATATGCGGCTATTCTGAAAACAATCGCTTATAGGGTTGTAAATGTGATTTTCAATGTGAAATACTGATGAAACTCAAAAACATTTGTGCAGGATGGTGCTAGAATGGAGAGAGAGGGAACATGGTGATGTTGAGGAGGCAGTACAAGGAGATATAATGGCTCAACAAGCATTGAGGGCTTGTGGGTTGTATAATTTTTGGTGCCTTGGCAGCTTAAGAGCCAAGCTAAGGCTACTCCAGCTTCTAGTAGACTATCGGGATCCAGATTCTGAAAGCTTTCAGTTGGATGGGATGTCACTCAACATTGAGATTGAGGACATATATTTTATCACAGGTTTGTCCCAACGAGGGGAGGTGGTCAAACTATGATCCCATGGGCGAGGAGACGGGATGAATATAGAGGAATACATAGGTGTGTATTTCCTTCCCAATACATAGAAGGTTGGGAGTCAAATATTGACAAACGCAGTTCAGAACTTGGGGCTGAAAGCCATACTATTCGCATTAGGCAGGATCGCAGGTTTAGCGTCATTCCACCAGGCCTAAAGGCCACTAATTTTCTATGGAGTAGAGTGCATGCGACCCACAATATATGACTGGAATACCTCACTGCTAAGAAACATGAAGCAACAACTCAGTGACTGCAAGATGGGCAGGGTACAGAAATTTGGGTTCAGTAGTATACTGAGTGCATTCTAGTTTTGAGAGGGTACTAGGGCTAATCCCTAGATTTGGTGTTGCTCCACACAGAGCTATGTATCTGGCTCAGCTATGATGGGCCAATGTCATGTAGAGACTGGGAGGGGGAAGAGTGGTCAACCCCTACCCAACATACTTCTTCCTCTGGTGGCAGAGACAGATCATCGCCATAGACGACTACCCCTATGCAGGGATAGACTTCTATGGAGATCCAAATATGCCCCTACCACCAGGATCATCATATGGAGAAAAAGGTAATGAATCCCAACTCAATTTTATTTTTTGAGTTATTAATTTTTTTTTGTATTTTTTGATATATGAAATCAAAAGACATGTTTTGTTGATGACACATAATAAAACTCTGTCATGTATATGCAAATGCAGGACCACGATGGCCAGAAGGCTTTCCTCATCATCAACGGAGGGGAAGAGGTGATGAGATTATGGGTTTGGATGCAGAGCGAACGCTCCAAAGCATTCACACAAACTTCATTCTCTTGACACATAGGGTTCCCATGGCACAAGTCGAGAACTTGCCTGAGGCTATGCAGCGCCAGGTGGTTGGAGTACCATGGGCATGGGTTTGATTATTCCACTAGCTAGCTAGAGTCGTGGTGTTCTACCATGATCAAAACCCTCCTCCACCTCAAGCTTAGAGACCTAGGTATCTAAGATGCTCATCAAGCTGCTCCAAGTGGACCAGACATTCTTCCAATGTAGAAGTCTCTGGTAAAAGCTCCACAGCTAGCTTCAAAGAAGGGATTTCACATTCAACCGGTAATACTGACTCCACCCCATGTACAATTTGATTGGGAGAAAAATCGGTGGCGGTATTAACAACAGTTATATAGTCCTACAAAGCAGGATATAACATGATATGCCAATTATTCTTGCTCTGTGCGATGGTTCATTGGAGATGGACTTAAGTGACTTGTTCATAGCTTCAACCTGTCCATTCACTTGAGGGTAATAAGAAGAGGAGTTCTCTTGCTTATATCCTAACTTAGAAGACAACCCTTCCATCATTTTATTCTGAAAGTGCCTACCATGGTCAGTGACAAGCTCCCTTAGAGGCTATGCCCACTATCAAATCTGGTTAATTACAAAATGCATGGCTGTTTCACCGTTGGATTTGATAGTGGGCATAACCTCTGCCCATTTCGTGAAATAATACACAACCACAATAATATGATGGTGCCCCCCAGCTGAAGCTGGGTTACAATACATAAAGTCAACCCCCCACTTGGTGAAGGGACCGACGGTAATAATAGGATGCAAAGGGGCCAGACACGAATGCATATTACGTGCAAACACCTAGCAAGGGTGGCACCTCTTAACTGCATTAACGCAATATTTAAAGATGGACAGCCAAAAATAACCTGCTCACAAATTTTTTTGGGCTGTACAAATCCCGGATAAATGACCACCACACGCCCCTCCATGGCAATCATTAAGCACGACCTTAGCCTCCTCATGAGTTAAGCAACGATGTAAAATGGAATCAACCCCACAGTGATACAAAGTATCCTCCTCTATGAAGTATTTGTTCGCTATGTGACATAGTCGTTGTTGCTCATCTCGCGAGAAGTGAGTAGGAACCTTCAATGTTTGCAAATAAACAATAATATCCCCACACCAAGGGTCCGTAGTTGAGATGAGAAAGATATTCTCATCAATAAGAGAATCCTCATGAACCTCTTCTTCATCCAAAATTGGAAAATCCGATATGAGCTCAACAAAGATTAATGATTTTTTCAATTTTGTTGAAACAAACTCGAGATCAAACTCCTGCAATATCACAATCCATTTATTATACTTTCCCCCAATCATCCTTCTGGTGAGGATGAACTAAAATGGATTGATGTGCGCTACGACCAAATTTTGGTGAAGGATGATGTAATGCCTCAAATACTAAACCGCATGGACAGTGGCTAAGGCTAGCTTCTCATCATGGGAATAATGAAGTTCCACATCAATAAGGTTTCGTCTCAGATAATATATGACATGCTCATGGAGCTCCTCATCCTCTTGAACCAATACCATACCAACCATCTCCTAAGACACAGCCACATAAATAAAAAAGTCACGGCTATAGTTTGGTGGACTAAGCACGGGGGCTGATGCCAAGGAATTCTTAAGAGCATCGAAAGACTCATGGGCTTGCTCATCCTAGTAAAAAGGGGTGTCTTTCTTCAACAAACGCATGAAGCCTTTAGTCAAATTGGAAAAATTGACTACAAACCTTCGCAATAAGTTTGCGATACCTTGTAAACATTGAATATGTTGAATGTTACGCGGGGAATACAATTGAAGTTTTGCCTCAAAATTCAAGGGATCGACTCTAATACCCTCCTTAGACATGATGAATCCTAGTAAACGACCAACCTTCACATAAAATATGCACTTGTGAGGATTTAATCAAATTTGATAATGATGTCATCTTTCGAAAACTAATCACAAATGATAAGGATGATGCACTTTCAAACGAGAGTGAGCAGCTAGATCATCCAAATACACTTCAATAATATTTTTGAGATCATGAAAGGCAAAGGTCATGGCCCCTTGAAATGTAGCTCCGACTTTTTTAAGGCCGAAGGGAATATTTCGATATGCAAAAGTTCTCCAAGGACAAACAAATGCAGTCTTATGTTGGTCCTCGGGTTTAATCTGTATCTGATTATATCTGGGAAAGCTATCCATAAAAGAAAAAACCTCACTTCCAACAAACTCGTTCAAAATTTGATCAATAAATGGTGAAGGGAAATTATCTTTAGGACGTGCTCGATTTAAATCATGGAAATCAATGCATATTCAAATCGCTCCCTACTTCTTGTCCACCTGAACGGGATTTGAAACCCACTCCATCAAGGGGATGGGATAGATAAAACTAGCTTTGAGCAATTTCTCTATCTCTGCTTTAATTGCGGGTGCTTTCCTAGGATTCACGGCACACAAATGTTGTCGAAACCAGTTTTGTATCTGGATAGGTTTTTGTAGGCGAAATATATGTCGTAATAATTACGTTGCAGTATAGTTGCCCAACTATTTACTTGTCAACCCGGGGTACGTAAATTGACGAAGCACATGCACTGTTTGTGCAGGACTGAAGTAGATCTAATCTAACTTAATCTAATTTGCTGAAATCAAATTAATCTAGGAAAGCATTGAAACACTAACTAGGGAAGCATGAAATTGAGTGAGGGAAATACAACATGTGAAGAGTTTAACAACAATGACATAAGTGAGCTCACATCCACAAATCAATAATCAAATGAAAAACATGAAAGCATAACAATGAAAGCTTGAATCACATTAAGAATCTCAAATCAAAGACTAATCTAGCAAATACAAAATCCAATCAAATACAACTTCATTACAATCCTCCTACAAGCTTAATCTAACTTCATGAAAAAAATAATCGAATGGAGAGGGAGCACTCTCCTTTATACATGAGAGTCCTTAAGAAAAAGATAAGAATGCATTAATTACAGATCCACTATTCTCTCAACTACTTTCAACCACTTTTATATTATTACAAGATATGGTTCCTCCAAATCCTCCACATGTCTCTCATGAATCCTAGATAAGATATTCCAACCAAATCTTCCATGATCTTCTCCTTGAGAATAGGCTTGAATAACTATCTCCTTTGGAATGGTGTAAGAGATATTCGAGAAGTCTCTTTGAATTAATCATTCACATATTCCTACACATTACAAAGCTCACACATAATTGAGATATATATGAAAAAATGTATATTTTCTAATATTTAATCATAAATTCACTCTTAATACTAAAATGAATAAGGTGGAAAATATATGAAGTGAAACCCAAATGTAATTACGAAAATGATATGATGAAGGTTTAATAGGGCGATGAAATGTAAGGAATAGTGAAGGGAAAGGTGGATGAAAATACGACATTTTTGAGTCCTAACATCCTCCCCAACTGAAGATGTTGCATGTCCTCATGCAACCATGCATGGATCTTCTGAAGAACCTTTGGAATCTAAACTTTGGCTTTGATTGATGATGTCTTTTTAATGATTAATGTTTCCAAGATATGTGGGAGACATGAGTAACAGCTGGCATTTTCCTATGGTTGGTTCTTGTGTAACAACCATGAATATTAGAATGTTGGTTCTTGTGTTAACAACATTCATTTCATTACTTTTCGCTTGCTGTACCCACACACTTCAATGGAAATCATAAGCTATCAATGTGCATAAGAGAGCATCACTGAGTATAAGAAAGCCTTTTCTCAATCTGGTATGAATCATGCCAATGTATATCAATGCATGAAGTAAAGTGCATCAGGGGATCGTTGGAAAATAAACTTTTGGGAATGGTAAATGGGATGAAAATGGAATGATGATAATGGAAAAATGTGGTGATTATGACGATAATTCCCCCCCCTCAACTGAATTGGTTGCGTGCCCTCATGCAACATAGTGGAGGTCAAGGAAGGGAGTGTAGTGAGGGAATTTTTCCAAAATATTCAAGTTAGCATAGAAGGAATTTCATGATCAAAGCTTAGAAAATAACATACCTCCACTCACCCAAAATGTAGATGAACTATGCAATAGGAATGTAGTTGTGGTAGTTGCTGGATCAGAAAATCGTGACTAGTACTGTAGCTGCAACTACTGTAACGGCTGGCACAAAGAATATGGGACTGCGACTGCTGGAAGATGGAAGGTGTCACTGGTGTAGGCTCATGAAAATGTAGCTGTGAATGGCGTCGTTGCTGTAATGTGAAAGATGGCACAGCTGTAGGAGCATGTGAAAGGTGACTGCTACTGTAGCAGCACTACTGTAACAACAACTGCTGGAACTGCTAAAACAACAACCGCTGGAACTGATGTAACTGCCGTAATAGCGACTGCTATAACAATGACGGTTGTCACAACAACTGCAGGAACTGCAACGACTATCACTGCTGAATCAGAGAATGTGAAGTGGAGGAATCTGAACTGGTGCTGTGGAACTGTCAGACTCTCATAGATGAATTCAAGCTACTGTAACTGCTGAGGGAATTAGGAAAAAGTGTATAGTCTTCATCCGCTACAAACCAATTGGTACAATTATAATCATGCGAATGGATGTGTCGATGTCGAGCATGAAGAGAAATCACTGGATTACCGACCATTGATGAATGCCGTTAACCAGTGCGAGGAAACTCACCATTGATGTCAATGAGTGCCAAGGTACGCGAGTACATCTTGCAAAGTGTGAATAGATGTGCTGAGGTCGAGCCACTTGCAAGATTTGATGATCAAGGGACATTGATGTATTCCCATGATCGTCAGTGAGAGAACTTGCCATTAAGGCATGCAAGCCTCTAGGTACTCAAAATGGACTCTAGTCTATATCCCAGATAAGGTGTTGAAGTTGATGGGGCAAGACTTGTTGAAAGGTGGGCCTTAAGGAATCCCACATCAGTCAACGCGAGTTTTTATAAAAATATTTGGTAGGACTATATGAAAGAACTCAGTAGTAACAGGGTTTAGGGAAATTGTGGAAAAGGAGGTGATCGGTTTTATTCAAAAGGAAAAATGGAATGGAAAAAGGGAAAGGCAAAAATGAACTGAAAATATAAAGGAAATTATGTATGTTGCTCAGAAAAATAGGTGTGCGATAAGTCAGGAAGGAGAAGGCAAGGGAGAGTGGACTTTAAAATGTGGATGACTAATGCATGTTTGAAGGAGAAATGGGGGTAAACATGCCTGACGCAAATGGGTTATGAAAGGTTTCTGTGTAACAGCAAGCGTCATGATGTTCATGAGGTGTAACAGCTCCTTCAAGCTGGCTTATCATAGCATGTTTCTCAAAATATTTTGTGATTTTTGAAAATTACTTCAGCATGGAATGCGAGCGTCTTCGTTCCTGCAATCAAACTTAGTACCAATCCTGCACTTAAAACATCATGAGAGCATCATCGAATGCAAAAATGAGTATGAATGGGGCAAAGCAAAAATAATAAAATGCATTTGTATACCTTGCCTTTGAGTGGGTGGAATCATCGATTGCTGCAGGAAGTGACTTTAGAAAAGCAATTTTGACGTGAAGCGTAAAAAAAACAAAAACATGCATTCGTATTATTTTTAGGAAGTGAATGAAATGTCCATTTGCAATTTTTATAATTTTACAATTTTTATGTATTTTCCATTCATAGTTTTATAATTTGTATGGATTTAGTTTTATTCGAATAATTCACATGAAAATAAGACACAAAATCAGAATCATCATTTCAGCATGCTTTGGCATCTTGTTTTAAGGCTCGTAAAAAGAGTATTGTCGGGGTTGCAGCAAAATTGCTTCAAGTGATGCAAAAAGATAATCCTCATCAAGTTTTCTGCATTTGAATGACAGCATTATACATTTGAATGACAACGCCTCTCACAACTTGAAAACAGTAGTCAATTCTTCCTGAGAAACACGTAGCATGAAACGCAGAGATAGTTTGGCTTCCCTAGCTCCTCCTATCGGATCGTGAGGCTCATTTGCAGGGTCCTACTCCACTTTGTTGTTATAATAAGAGCGCCATGCAGCTTGCTAGGCATCCAGTTTTTCATGAGCGTACCAAACACATAGACGTGGGCTGTCATTATGTGCGTTAGAAATGGAGTGATGGAATTCTATCGCTTTCTTATGTTTATCTAGTTAGTTTGCTCATTCATTCATTCGAAAGCTTTTTGAGAGAAATGGAGCCCTGGCCAAACAGGAGATGCATGGGTCAACATCAATTCCATACCTGTCGACCGAGAAGAAAAGGGTTATTACGCGTTGAGCAGGTTGAGCGGGTTGGGTAATGAGACGAGCTTTGAATAAAATTGTTTTGGTCACACACATCCTCTCTATATGCTTGATATACACTCATGCGCTGTAAGCAATAGGAAACTAATTTGCCAGACAATGCATTTTTCCTTCAGTGCTGTAGCTTGCATGTTTTTGACAATACTGATCGATCCAGAATTTGTGAGATAGAGTATATTTCTGGCATACCATAGAGACCAATTTCTAACATTATCAAGTGTTCAGCATACTCAAATGCGTAGAGGCATGCGTTCCTCCTGCAAGGAGAGATGGATTTCTTTAACAACTAGACAGTACATGTGTTCATGATTGGTCATTATGGATAGTCATGCAATCAATTTATTATCATGTTCATACATAGCTAGTCGTGGTGATTCAGCTGGAAATAATGTCATAGTGCCTCAGTGCGTCGTAGCAGGTGAATCAACACTACCTTAATCCTTTATATATGTGATCAACGTCAATACTGAGAAATCTTATTTCAGGGAGGAAAACATCTGTGACCAAGCAAAAGGAAATAGTCCAAGATAGATCCGAAATAGTAGTTACGTGGGAGGTCAAAGATGCCAGAGTTCAAGTAATTGGATACCTCCCAGGAAAGATAGAGCAGACCAGGTGGGTGAACTACAATTTATCGAAAGCTATCATTGACAGATATTGGCATGGAGCATTCAGTAAGCAACGGAGCTAACCAAGAAAGGAAGGGATACCGGGCTGCAAATTGCTAAGATATGCACAGTCGGGGCCCACAACCAATTGATTAATAAAACAATTTTTGCACGAGCATCAAAGAGTTTAATTACTTTCTTGCCTTATGAACATCCTCGTTCATCTTATCACTACTATCGTCATTCTCATTAATGGATTTGACTGACTCTCTGAAGAAAAAGGAAATGAATACAATACGTGGAAAGACCAAGGGCAACGTGCAAGATTCTGGCCGACACCTAGGTTATAATATGGAGTGGCAAAGATAGAGCTAGCACATAAGTATCGAGCAGAAATAACATGGTTGCCACGTTCAGGTTGGTTTTTGTGTTTTGGAATAATTTGGCAGATAGATTCCATTCCGACAACGAATAGATATGCAGACCTTGTAAAAGGCAAAAGAGCTTCCACTGACGATTGAAGTCAAAGAGGCAGTCTACGCTGCTCATTTTCACTCACTGTTGATTGACAGAACCAAAGAATGGATACAGGACCTATACTTCCACAATTTTCATATCGAAGCATTCTGCGCACGTAGCTCTTCTATAGTTGTAAGACACGGATCTTATGAAATGCTCGGACGACACCAAATCAACCGAGAAAGAGAACTACGCTAGGATGGGAGCTTAGGTGAGCAAGAGGTTGGGCCAAAGTGCTCTTGTATTATATATAAAAAAATTCGTTCCTCTTAATAACCCGTACCCTCCAAAGAAACTTGTGCAGGCTCGTAATACCTGGCCAACTGTAGGGATAATAGCACTTCTACACATGAAACTGCTTGCCAATATTCGGCTGAAACTGGAGGTGAAAAGAAACCAAGATCAGCGTCAGAAGAATGTGAAGAAAACACCACTAACATAGTGGACTGCATTGTGTCAAATCCGGTTTTGTCATTCGAGGAAAATGAGGAGCGCTTGGCAGATTTATTCAATAGATAGTAGGAGATAGATGCCAGGCTGGTGTTTCTGTTTGTCTTTGTTTAAAGTGCCAGCTAATCGACCTGAGTACTTTGATTTTACGCAGCAATTTTTAGGTAAGAGGATAAACATAGGAAAATTATTGCTCTCATGAAATAACGGTTTGTTGAATGCTTGCTATTTTGTTTCATTTTATAGAAAGAAAGATGGAGCGAAATCAAGGCAAAGATCTCAGGAGATGAATCACAGAAGTTGGAATCAAACCAAACATAGTTGTCGAAAACACCAGAATGCTTACTGATTTTTGGATCAAATCTTTGGAGAGATCATGCCCTCCTCTGGAGATCTAATTCTAGGTGCTTCCATCCTTACCGCTGAGTATGAGATGAATTGCTACTTTCAATTTTGTAAAACTAGCTTAGTGTAATCGAGTAGGGTCCAAGTGACAATGGCAGGGTGGCAGATTGGATAAGCAATAGTTGAATGGCAATATGTCGAAAAGGGCAAATGGCAATGGCATTGCAGGCTGTTCAATGCGCAGCTACACTCAAATGGTTGTTCAACGTGCAGGCTGTTCAATGCGCAGCTACACTCAAATGGCTGTTCAACGCGCAACTACACTCAAATGGCTGTTCAAGATATTTCGCCCAGAAAATCTGAGTTTGATGATTTCTCTCTATCTCAAAATACGCGTCATAAC
Source organism: Pseudotsuga menziesii (assembly GCA_001517045.1). Classification (NCBI taxonomy): domain Eukaryota; kingdom Viridiplantae; phylum Streptophyta; class Pinopsida; order Pinales; family Pinaceae; genus Pseudotsuga; species Pseudotsuga menziesii. The sequence continues at coordinate 99,322 of LPNX010030380.1, read as the reverse complement.
TTTTCGACCTGTTTCTATGGGAACCTAATCTGCAAAATCCATGTTTCATATTTTCCAGATTCTTTTTTTTTTGGTAAAAAATTAGACTGTTTTGATGTTGCAAGCTACGACAGGGGTGTAACAGCAAACATTGTAGGGTGTAACAGCAAGCATTTGGGGCGTGTAACAACAAATTCAAATGTGATTTTCTCACAAACGGTAAATCAGATTGGGATGAAATTTTACAGACGGGTTTCTATGGTCTGAATGCTTCTACAGAAATTAACGTCGCAGTGATTGTTAGCACCATCACTATTACAGCAATTACATAAATGGTTTGGCCAGCAAGCTTCACACAGTTTTAGCCATATAGTTGCATCATGGAGTGACAGTTACAACCTAGAATTTTCAAAGAATGAATGTTTCATTTTTCATGTGTGTTGCAGGTTATAATTCAAGGGGTGTTGCGGCAACTTAATCCAGAAACTATTGCAGTAGGAAACACATTTTTGCACAATTAAATGGAATTCAACAAACCACATAGTTCCAGCATTAGTTTGTGTAGACCATTTTTTTTTTTCGTTTCATTTTTATTGTACATCCTAACGAAACTAGTGTTTTATTGTTTTGCAGATCGGAGGATGGAAGCACAAAATGTCTATGCATAAAATTATATTATTTTATTTTTATTTAAAAAAAAAATTTGACAGATTAAAAAAAAAACAAGAAGAATGCGACAGTGCTGCTCTTACAGCAGCTGTTCCAGCAGCACATTTTTATTCCTAATTTGTTTCAATTTGCAAATGGAGTTAAACTGTTTTACAAATTAAAGACAAAATCAACTAGGCATGTTTGCAAAACAGTAATTTATTCATTCCTGAAAAATTTAAAGGCATCCTACTTTCTGATCCTCGTGATCACACGAAGCGCGGAGGAGAGCATACTTATTCGACACCTAAAGAAAATATGAAAATGAAAGCAGAAATTGAAAATGAAATCCTACCTACTCTATGCTAATTGAAATTTAAAAATCTGTTACGTGTAGTCAAATTTCCAGTGGAGCCATGCATGCAATAGTAATAAAACTCTGTTCTCTTTCAATTTCGCAAAAAATTATAATTGGAAATATAGATGAACGTGCGAAATTTGCTGAAACTCTAAATTAACAAAATAAAAACTAAATGTGTCTAACCTGGTGTGTGCTTGAAACCATTGTTCAATAAGACTTTCATCAGCGCAATTCACCTCGCTCAGATCATGTTGCATCTCCTCATTATCTTCCTCGATTTCCTGTTCTGATGCATAAGAATTCTCATTCGTTGGTGGAGTAATTAAGCTCTTGGCCGCTGTCAAGATCTCTTCCTCGTGAGAGGAGGAGATCCCGACTTTTGCAAGGATTTGCGTGAGTTGTTCCAAGATCATACTCATAGTTAAACCATATTGTAAAAGGGATTCTTACAGCACCCAAATCAAAATCTGAAAATCACTCTTGCTGAAAACAAAACACTCTTGCTGAAACACATGAAAACCTCTTCACAGTTGCAGAAATTGAAATTGCATAAACATGCTTATAGAAAGTGAAATTTACGCTAATTTGCAGAAATTGAAAGTCACACTTGTAGAAATTGAAATTTACACTAAATTGCAGAAATTGAAATTTACGCTAATTTGCAGAAATTGAAATTTACTCTAAATTGCAGAAATTGAAATTTACGCTAATTTGCAGAAATTGAAATTTACACTAATTTGCAAAAATTGAAACACACCCTTCATGCCCTTACCCATATGTCACCTCAGAGTTAGGAGCATGAATAATCACACTTGCATGAAAAATAAATTAATACCTCAATCCCTTGTGCTTCCCCGGCAACGGCGCCAAAATGTTAGGCGAAATATATGTCGTAATAATTACGTTGCAGTACAGTTTCCCAACTATTTACTTGTCAACCTGGGGTACGTAAACTGACAAAGCACGTGCACTGTTTGTGCAGGATTGAAGTAGATCTAATATAACTTAATCTAATTTGCTGAAATCAAATTAATCTAGGAAAGCATTGAAACACTAACTAGGGAAACATGAAATTGAGTGAGGGAAATACAACATGTGAAGAGTTTAACAAAAATGACATAAGTGAGCTCACATCCACAAATCAATAATAAAATGACAAACATGAAAGTATAACAATGAAAGCTTGAATCACATTAAGAATCTCAAATCAAAGACTAATCTAGCAAATACAAAATCCAATCCAATCCAACTTCATTACAATCCTCCTACAAGCTTAATCTAACTTGATTAAAAACTTAATCGAATGGAGAGGGAGCACTCTCCTTTATACATGAGAGTCCTTAAGAAAAAGATAAGAATGCATTAATTACAGATCCACTATTCTCTCAACTACTCTCAACCACTTTCCTATTATTACAAGACATGGTTCCTCCAAATCCTCCACATGTCTCTCATGAATCCTAGATAAGATATGCCAACCAAATCTTCCATGATCTTCTCCTTGAGAATAGGCTTGAATAACTATCTCCTTTGGAATGGTGTAAGAGATATTAGAGAAGTCTCTTTGAATTAATCATTCACATATTCCTACACATTACAAAGCTCACACATAATTGAGATATATATGAAAACATGTATATTTTCTAATATTTAATCATAAATTCACTCTTAATACTAAAATGAATACGGTGGAAAATATATGAAGTGAAACCCAAATGTATTTATGAAAATGATATGATGAAGGTTTAATAGGGCGATGAAATGTAAGCAATAGTGAAGGGAAAGGTGGATGAAAATACGACATTTCTGAGTCCTAACAGTTTTTATTTAGTGTTCGACAATGCGAGGGTCTATTCCTAGAATCTCCTCGTATGACCAAGCAAAAACATCATGAAATTCCTTAAAAATATCAGTACACTCTTTAATCTCATCGGGGGAACAATCTGCCCCAATGTAAACGTTCTTAATCTTACCAAGATCACAAGAAAAGTTGATAGGAATCGTTGGTGGTAGGTTAGCCATGTTCCCTTCAAAAATATGACTAGGAGAGCTTAATGGGACCACAGGGCTACCAAATGTCTCACTTAAAATTTCCCTAAATTCATCACACTCTAACTAATCAAGCTTAGGGAGGAAATACGATCTATTGTGCACCTCTCCCCAAGGTTGTTCTAGCCCAGACATAGCCTCAAGAATAGCTTCATTAGACGAAAAAACATCATCAAGGAAGTCTTGAGAGTGAGATGAATCTATTGCCTAAGCAGGAAGCACATAAGGGTCGTCATCCTTCGTTCATGAAGAGGAAGGACTAGGCTCTACAACATGATCAATATTCACTTGAAACGCTACCAATGTTGCAGGAAATGACACGTCTTTCTCGATAGGTATAGAATTATCACTCGAAGTACTTGATGAAGGAAGAACCCAAGGATCCTCCATATGAGAAGTGCGAAAGGATACCAAATTCGATGAGGCTGAAGCCCTACCAATACTAGACCCAATAATAAGAATGTGCGTAGGACAACTAAAGGTTCCCATGAGAGAAAGATACATACCCATGCCCACATTCTCAATTTCTAGTTGAGAATGACCAATAATTGAGATAGAAGCTCCCGACGATGCTTGCATACTTAGATTCTGGAAAGATTTTTTTATCAGTGGTAACGATATTCCAATTCAATGGAAATAAAACCACTTGGAATAGGGAAGAGGATACAACTTGCATATTGTACATCCAGTTCCTATCCAACAAAAGATTATATTCAAGGGGCGCATCAACCACCTTGACCTCGATCGCAACAGTCTTCCCCCCCAATTGGACCTCTAGGGAAGGAAGTATAACATGCGGCTGAAATGATCTTCCATCAAAAGCAGTCAGCATGTTCACATATTTAGACAATGTGGGAGAACCTAAGCCCTTCCAACAATCCAAAGACATTACAGAAGTGGCAACACCTTCATCAATAACAGTATGCATGATGGTGTTGTTCAAACGCTCTATGTGAATCAAAAGAGACACATAGTAAGGAAATTGAGGCTGGATTCAGTTTCAAATTTGATCATAGAAGGAGAGCTATCATCACCAACCCCAAGAGCAGACAACAAGGCCTTTCTCTACGAAGGACAAGTTTGAAGTACTTCTAATGCAGACAACGCACAAGGAGTCTAACCCAAATCCCCTATAATTGAATATTTATGGGCAATTCGAGCATTAGTATTATGCCTTGAGTGCTTCAAGACTCCCTTAGGCATGTAAGGTGAAATTTCAAGCTTATCCATAGTATTTTCAATTCGCAAAGATCTCTCAGGTGGAGCAGGTTCTTGTAACCAGTAATATTTCACCTTCTGCGGACAGAAGTTGTTCCTCTGGTCTGAATGGTTCAGATCCAGAACAAATGAGTGAACGACAAAGGATGAATACCTTCCATGGATGTCATAGACACCTGGAATGCTGCTTCTATAGTGAACCTGAGTACTTGCAAACAGATCAAACATGCAAACACATCAAAGCTACCAGAAAATCATCTACTTATCCATGTTAGTGACTAAGGAATCTAACAACATGTACATGTGAAATCAAAACAACAGTAATGTGGGACAGAAATCAGCTTTGCATTAAAGATGTATGGAGAAGCTTACAACCATTTCCTTAGTGTCGATGAGCATCTCCATGAAACAAACTCTTCATCCCCATAAGCTCCAACGTTTCTCTTTATTCTCTCCAATGACTTGGGCTAAGTGGTCAATCCAACAACATAGCGATACCTCTAGATTTCTCCCCCTCAACTATGGACATGAGTTTGTATTTATAAGGCTCAATGGATAGGGATAGTTGAGAGATTTGTGGATGAGGTGGCCTCTAAGATCCTATGATGGGGGATCTCAAGCTCAACTGACCCACAATGATAGGGATAAGGGAGGATACAAGGATCATGATCTAGAAGCCTCAAGAAACTTCTCTTTTTTCCATTTTACCTAGGGTACCACTTTTCTTCTTCTATGATAGAGTGGTTCAGATGAGAAATGCTTATGGACCAAAGGGTACAGGCGGTGCAAGCAAGGTACCGCTCATGGACCATAGGGAAAGCACGGTTCTGAGTTTTTTCATGTAGAATTGGAAAATGGATTAGGTTTCCACTCTAAGTGTTGGGATTAAGGGAAAACATGGGAGTTAAAGATCTTATCACATGGTGGTGACAGGATTTAGCTATAACAGGATGCCCCCCAAAGCATGAGACTTAGAGGGATACGATAAGTAAGAACTTTGAGAGAACAAGTCGTCACTTCGAGGTGAAGATGTCAGCTCGATCGGAGCATGTCATCTAGTAGGAACCTATTGTACATCAATATTTTTGACTCATAAACACAAGTAACCAACTCATGGCTGTAGACCAATACAAGGGAGATCCATGAGAGGAATAAGCAAGCATGGCTACTATAATACAGCATAGATCCATGTGATAGAGGACTCAAACTTGGACATAGCTACTAGACATATAATGTAGATATATGCCATACAGACACAAATTTGAGCATAGCCACGACCATACAAATGTGGATCCATGCTATACATACAAAACTCCATCGCAACCTAGGAAAATTAATGAGCGCTTAAACAAATACCCAGGGTCTTTGTCTCGTCTTCCATAAAGTACGATTCTATCCATGTGATTACAATGATCTAAATTTGAACATGGTAGAAACCACTTGATTACTAGCCAATGATGTGAACCATTAACAAGTGCAAGGGAGATCACCATTAATGTCAATGATTCCCAAGGTACCCTAGTACAATCTACTGAGTGTGAATAGATGTCCTAATGTCAAACACCTAGTTGATTCTATCGATCAAAGGCTACTGATGTGAACCTATGTCGAGAGCAAGAGAATCTTCCATTAAGGCATACAGATCTCAAGGTACTAAGTTTTTGTTTCTAAGACTAATTCTTGGATGATGAGCTAATGTTGACGGGAAAAGTCTCCTCGAAGGAGGGCCACGATGAGTCCCACATCAACAACAAGAAACTCAGAACAAAGTTCAGGAATGATGTGAATGTAGTAACCATAATACTGACTCAAAAGTACTAACACAGGGGTTGTTTTGACTGCAGAGGTAAACTTCTTCAATTTCCCTTTGAACATCGGACGACACGATACAAGACTTGGCAGCATGACTAAACGAGAAAAAACACACAATGCGATAGTGGACGATGCATTCTTTTGAAAGACTCAAAGGAGTGGCATGACTCATGAAAGTGGGTCGTCATGAAGATCAGTTGAATACCCAATCGATTGAAATGATATGCAGACAAGTGCCATGTTCAAAGGCAACGACAAACTACTGCCATTATTTGAAAAATGATTCCCTTCCCATTTCCCCCATCATGGTTGATGAGTGTCTCTTTTCGGTTTTACGAGTTCAAAGATGGTAACAAACACTCGGTATAGCTCATCCAAAGACAAGTCCAAACTCATATGTTTTACGAACCTGAGAGAGGAGGGGTTCATTCCCAAAAACGGGTCTCTCAATGTTTGATTTAACGAGTCCAATGAAAGAAAAATCTGTATCATTCATATTTAGAGAGTCTGAATGACAACGGAAGAAGACTCCTAAGGGTCCTTTTTCGTATGATTTAGTCTCTAAGGCTCAAAAAAGTATAAAATCATAACTTAGAGAACTCTTATAGTCATTATTGGCTAGAGTGTTCCTTTTTCGTAAATAGTCTATCCGAACCTAAAAAGAGATAACCTACCATTGGAGAGATGACTCTTGAAATACTTTAATGAGCGTGAGGAAGACAAGATCACTCGACTATCTTTTCACATTTTAAGAGTCCGAAAAGAGCTTAAAGAAGACTCTATTAGACTTTTTCATGTTTGAATCCAGAGCATGAAAAAGTAATAAACTAAGCTCAAACCAAATTTCATGTTTAACCAGAGCACGGAAAATGAAAAGTAAGCTCAACATAATCTTACTGTTTTTAACGAGCTCGAAGATTAGTTGAAAGAATGCTCGAATATTGGTTTCATTTTTACACAAGATCAAAACCAATGGGTATACTATGCTTGAAAAATTCCATTAACATAATATACAGAGGTTGGAAGATTGCCCTCAGCATGATTCCTAGCGAAGCTTACCCCTAGCATGGTTGCTAGCAGCTCGCCATGCCCCCCAAGATTCGTTTCGTCTAACGATTCTTCTTCCATACCCAACCTAAAAACCTGGTTACTAATGTGAAAATGTTTACCAGAGGGGTAGGAAGAACGAGAATCGGGCAGATGAAAAGAAGGTTCAAGTTCTAACACTAAAGGGAAGACTTGACTCAAGGGAAGGGGATCTATTTCATTTTTACACAAGCTTGAAATAGAAGGTAACTATGCTTGGAACATGGTTTCATTTTTATGCAAGTTTAAAACCAAAAGGTAAACTATGCTTAAGGACACCTACTTCATTTCTTAACGATCTTGAAATAGAAAATGAACTATGCTCAAGAATGATTTCATTTTTATGCAAGCTTGAAACCAAAAGGTAAACTATGCTTGAGGAGATCCATTTCATTTTTAACGAGCTTGACATAGAATAAGAACTTTGCTCATAGGAATTTGTTTCATTTTTTAATGAGCATGACACAGAATGGGAACTATGCTCACCACATGGTTTCATTTTTATGCAAGCTTGAAACCAAGAGGTAAACTATGCTTAAGGAGTGGTTTAATTTTTTAACGATCTTGAAACCAAAATTAAACTATTCTCTCAAACCTGCTCCTACCGAACATGATATCTAGAGATTGGTAGGTTTCCCTCATTACCTAAAAGCTAGCGACTTAGCTCCATTATGATGACCATAGACTAGATCCATGCCCCCCATTTTACCTATGATGGGAAAAGGCTAACTAGAAGAAGGGGAAGGAACCACAAGATCATGCGGCACATTCAGGGTAGTCTGATTACTAGGAGTAATGCGATGGTTAGGTGTAACAAATGAAAGTTGATCAATAGTCATAATCTTCCCATCATGGGGAAAATGTATAACTCTAAAGAGTGTGGACACAATAGCCTTCATGGCATAAACATAATCACGTCCAAGGAGTAGATTGAAATCTAAAGGACCTTGGACCACCATAATATCAATACAGACAGTTATCCCTTCTAATGTAATAGGAAAATAAGGAAGGGTCCCTAAAGGTTCAGTAGGTCTTTGATTAAAAGCCAGTATCTGATCAGTGGATGGCACAAGCTGAGGAGAACCTAAAGCTTGCCAAGTAGCTGAGGATAGAATACTAACATAAGCCCCTTCATCAACAATAGTGCGAAGTATCCTCCTAGTAGTAACATTCACAACTATCTGGAAAGGAACACTCGAATGAATACGAGACTCTGTTAGGTTACTCTAGTCAAAGGAAATAACCTCATTAATTGGAGAGGGTTTCTATTGAAAGAGACAAAATTTCCTCTTGTCGAGAACAATCAGAACGAAGCATAAAAACTTCAGCAGGTTTCAGTTCATTCTCCACTGGAAGAGAAGAACAAGATGAATATTTGGTCTAAGATACTACTTCAGTCTTAACACTCTCTGATAAAAGAGTGGGATCAGGTGGAGATGACGTCGACTCGACCACTTCAACTTCACTCTTCAAAGGAAGAGTGGGATCAACCACAAATGAACCTGAATTGATCACTTGGTCAACCAACGAGGAATCAAGGGATAACTTACTATCAATTGTTGGATTCACCTGTTGATGATCAGTAATATTTTCCTACCAACGCGAAGCTTCATCCATGCTTGGACAAAGAAAAGTATGATGCATAGCCTTGCATATCAAACAAGAATACAAAACTTTACCCTTACGACCTTTTACCAATGGGTCACTAGTTGAGGGAGTATTGTCAACATGATGATTAGAGGTTAATGACACAGATGGTTTGGACCTTTTAGACCACTCTTCTTGTACATGGGAGAGACCAGGACACTCCTTAAGAAGGTGGTCCCCCTTGCAAAGCTTACAAGGGAACTTGGTTTTTTCGAGTGTTCTCTTAGAATGAGAACCATCAAGAGCAGATGGTTGCTGCTTTTTCTCTTTCTTATCCTTCTTCTTCTTACCCTTCCCTTTCTTCTTCTTATTATCCACATGACTACTGACCATAGGGATTTGGTCAAGTGAAGAAGAAGAAAGAGATGAAGCCACAACTGATGAAGAAGGAGCAGGATTAGGTTGAGGTCGATCCTCCCTCAGAGGAGAGGTGACATTTAAGACATTAGGTGTAACAGGAATTACCGGATTAAAAAGACAGACTGGTAATCCTATAGTTAATCCAAGAAGATTTAGAGTGGCAATAAAGGGAGGACCAATACCTTCACTTGGAGGGAATACAAAAGGTACACCTTGGAAAGGGACCTCTTGAGTGGTAGTCCTAGATGAGGATGCCGTCTATAAACTCTCTAATAACCCCCTAACTACCACACACAAGCAAGTACTACTCAAACTAAAAGAAACAAGCAAACATGTGAAAGGAGTGGATAAGAGTCAATAACCTCACAGGACAAGCCAAAAGGATAACTCAGATGGTTTGAGGATTCCTAAAAGGGTCTCCCGATATATTCTAGGTATGTGGGAGCTCAAATCAGTAGTAGTGATATCTAATGCATAATCGTTCACAAGGGGCCTTCCTATATACAATTGAGTACGTGAAGTACCTTTCTATATACCTCAAGGGTATGTGAAAGGCCATTCGATATACCGACGGTACGTGGAAGAACCGCATGAGTCCTAGGATGTAGTGCAGATGACTAACAATAGATCCTACCCTTAACAATGCCCAAACACGTCTCTAGCCTATCACTCAAATTGCTATGTAAATTTTATCTTAGTACTATCGTTAATTTTATCTTGTGTGTTTAGGTGGAACCATGGAGTGAAAAATTGAATTTAAAGAAGATGCACACTGATCTATATGATAATGCAAGTTTTCCTATTCAATGAAATTCTACCTAAGAGAGGGAGAGAGATTTACTTTTCTTCCAAAAAATGCACACCCAAATGCAAATGCAATTCTATCCTTTCAAACGAAAAGGGAAATATCAATGCACCCCAAACAATCTTTAAAGCAATATAAAAAAGAGATCTAGAGAACATCAAACATAAATAAACCGGAAATGTTTCCTATATTTTCATGCTTGGAAAAGAAGCATAAAGACTTAATGGAAAGATGATTTCACTAACGTTTCCAAACAAAACTAACTCTAATGCACGCAAAGCTGAAAACAGATATTTCTTCTTAATGAAAGTAAGATCTAGAATTTCAAACAATCATGCACACAACAAGAAGAAAATCAGTCAAAAACACTTGCGAATAAAGTAGAGAGAGAAAAATAAAACTTCTCTTTGAAACAGACAAGGAAACGAAGAACCAATCTTTCCTACCAAGCACTTAAAAAATCAGCATGCAAAAGGAACCAAGAATCTCCCCAAGCAAACAAAGACTCAAAACAACATGGATCACTCACGCATTCCAAGTCGAAAACAAGCCAAAGCATACATAAGAAAATGAAATGTATATTTCCAATTCCAATGAATAATATCTACAGAAAAGATCAAGAGGTTCCAAGAAAAGAAAATAATGTAAAATCCAACACAAGAAACATAAACTCTCTTTGAATGCAGAGGGAATATAATAATCAAAGCGACTGCAGAATATACAATTCATGGCCCCTCCCGGCCACGAGGGACCATTGTTTTTCAAAAATACACTTCATTTTGATAAAAAAGTAAGCCAAAAGCACACAAAAATCAAAATACAAAGTCTGGAACAGGGCCTACCTGGCACCACACAGATGAAGCTGCTGACAGGTGGTTTTGAGACAGAATCGATTCTAGATAACATGACTCAGGCGGTGGCACCATGTACTGCTAATAGGGTTCAGGCGATGGCACCGCTTCTCGCCAACATCATAAGAGCGGTTCCCTGTATAGATCCAAAACACAAAGGAGAACAAAAGATCAAGTCAAAAAAAGATCAGATCGAGGTAAAAATTGATGGATTGACTGTAACAAAGAGCATAAAAATTTGAAATACTTCAGATCTGAGCATATTTGAAAGTTTCAAACCAAAATCTACAGAGTCAGGGTCGTAAGGGAGCATTTTTTTTCAAAAATACACTACATTTTCATAAAAAATTAAGCCAAAAACACACAAAAATCAAAATACAAAGTCTGGAACAGGGTGTAAAGCCCCCAACTGGGTCTCTTTTAAATTTTATATACAGTCAGAAAATTCACTTCTTGTCAAAAATTTTGTTCTGGGCTGTAAAGAAAATAAAGTGTTTACATTTACAAAATTGAACAATAAAATTTCTGTTTTAATTTCATGTTTTCATTTCTAACTTTTGCTCATTTTCATGCTTGAAAACGATATAAAATATGCATTTCATTCCTTTCAGATTTGAAAATTTATAAATCTGTTTTATCTACTTCTAACAATTTACTGTTGACTGTGCAGGTAGCAAGGATAATCACAGCATATAACTTTTGAAATTTAAATAAACAGAATTTGCCAAGGTAGAAACGATAACATACCTGCTGGAAAATACCTGTAGGTAGCTAGTAGATCTACCCTTGTTGCTGTCCTTGTTTGCTATTTTTCCCTGCTTTTCCTTGCAGCCAAAAGTCCTTCCCAAAGCTCTGAAACTCAACCAGTCCAAACCAGTCTTGCCACCCTGCCAACTGGCGAGGTCTCGCCGACCACTCAGCTCCAAAGGTACCCCTTTGGACCCCCAAGCCCAAACCGAGTACAAGCCCTAAGATGTTGTATCCCCTCAAAAAAAAAAAACAATCTCCAACAAAACCCCTTCTTTGCAGCTCTGTTCTCCCAACACTTCTCCCAAAATCCTAAGGTAAAAGGATCCCCTTCTCCTCCCTCCTTTCTCCTTCTTATCCCCATGTTTGCCGACCCTTCCTCCCCATTACTACCCCTATCTTCCTCATAAATTTATCCACCCCCTTCCATCTACCATGTAAGTCCTCGAGCCCTCAACTTGGACTTGGAAAATATTTAAATATTCAAATTAATATTAAAAGGTGTTGGTTGGGGTCACTTCTCAACCGTAACTTCTAATTCAATTAAATTCAATCCTTTTATTTAATATAATAATTTTAAACATATCCTTACCCATATTTCAATTTTTGACCATTTAATTAATAAATAATAAATGTTATATATATTATATAGTTTAAACTTGCACGCTTCACCAATTTAATTTAATTAACAGTAATTGTCAATTGATTAATTACACTTACCTAATCATTTAATTAATGGTTTCTAATATTTATAATGTGTAAATTCCCTTTAATTATAATATCACTAATTCAATTATCAATTATGAACAATAATCCTATCAATGTAAATCATAACATTATCAATGTGTAATCATATTAATTAAATAAAATTCACCATGATTTAATCGACTCATATACCTATTTCCATTTTAATTACACCTCAGTTTGTAATTAGCTAATTAACAATCATTACTAAAGATAAGCATAGTCTTGTTAAAATTAATTGACATCATTAACACATAATTAATTTAAGGGATCAAGTTACTATCAACTTATTTAACCTTGTAGTTACATTTCAACCCTTAGTCCTGGCTAATTAGCTCATTAACAATCAATCAAGCATTCTAATCAATTGCTTTGTTTATTATTCAACCATAATTAATTATTAATGGACAATAATTAACCATTAATCAACATTATTAATCCTAATCATCATTATTAACTTTAATCGACATTATTAACATTGATCAACAATAGTTAATTACTAAACGACAGTAATTAATATTAAGCGACACTAATTCACATTATTACTCAACAATATTTCATGTAATTCATAATATGTAGGCGAGTTATGTAAGCGTAGCTACTGCTTACATTTCTCACGTAAGTACACTAAAAGTAATAATTCACATACATCAATCATAATCAAGGAACTTAATATTTACCGACACATGTTTTAGCATAGTTTACAAGGTATGATCCATTAGCTTACTGAAATCCATGTTACGACAATTCATACATCACTGATTTACGACACATACTAACCAAGGGTTTTACACACCTACAGTTAGATCTTCGTTTCACCCCTACTTCACGCTACATCTATCTACCTACATCATTACTAACTTCCACATCTATCCTGTCCTCTACTGGACTACCCTGGAATGTCAAGTCATGACCGGTTCCAGCTAGAACCCGTAAGCGGAAGTGTCGACCACATCGACCAAGCTTCCCCAGCAGGAAACCACCAGTCATCATCACACACCTTGGGGAGCGCGTCGTAGCACATCCCTCCCATGACTCTGGGCTTCGGGGATAAACGGTGGGTAAATCCTCCACCCCCCCTAATGGAACAAGGGACTATGTCTACTCGACATAACAATAGCGTTGCACTTGTACTCGGTCTGTCATCATATAACCGATCTTGGCAGTTGAGTTTCCTGGAAATCTACCCCACCCATGTCATAACATACATCATAATAAATAGCATAATAACCATACGAAAGTAAATAATGCATCACTCACATACCATTTTATCTTTCGAAGTCCATGTCCCCAAGGCCCTCCCACCTCATAGGATCCAGCTATCACTTAGCCGTTTTAACCTGTAAGTCAGTCCTCGACATACGATATAGGATATCATGCATAATCCTTGATATGTACACATATATCTCATCTTAACATGACAACAATAAACTCATTCATTCGCCATGCACCTGGCGTAACATTCATTATTTCAACATATATCTGTAACGGTATCCACGTACCCATCATTCGGTAATTTCCATATATTTGACATAATTAACACATGATACATATCTAAACATGACTACCGACCATAATACTATCATCACACACACACATATATATATATTAGCAAAATAATAGAACCATATGTCCACAGTGTCGTCAAACCGACGAGGTCTCACAATCAAACAAATACAACATATAATAGTAGTTCAGGTAGAAATGTCAAAATGGGGTGTTACATAAACCCACCCTTCCGGAAACTTCGTCCCAAAGTTATGATCAAAATAATGTGGGATAATCACGACGCATAGTCTCTGCGTCCTCCCAGGTAGCAGACCCTGGGCTATATCGGTCCCACTGGACCTTAACTTGGTCCACCAAACGGTGCCTCAACTGTTTAACCCTGCGGTCCAATATAAGTAATGGTTAAACCCTGATGGTTCCCTTGTCCGAAACCTGTAGTTCCTTCCAATTTATTTTATGTGACTCATCAGCTATATAATGTTGTAAAACAGATACATGAAAAACATTATGAGTTTTGTGCAAATGGGGTGGCAGCGCAAGACGATACGCGATAGGTCCAACCTTTTCTAAAATTTCAAAGGGTCCTATAAATCGTGGTGACAACTTTGTCCCCTTCCCAAAACTAATGGTACTTTTGCTAGGCCTGATGTGGACGAACACTGCATCACCAACCTTATAGCTTCGGTCAACCCTATGCGCATCGGCATAACTCTTTTGCCTATCCTGTGCTTCCTTTAACCGCTGTCTAATCTTAACAACCTATTCTTCCATCTCCTGAATCAACTCAGGTCCTATAATTACTCGATTCTCTAACCTTTCCCAACTCAATGGTGTCCTGCATGGCCTTCCATATAAAGCTTCATATGGAGACATCCCAATTGAGCTATGGTAACTGTTGTTGTAAGAAAACTCCACCAAAGGTAAGTGCTTTTCCCAATGAGTTTGTTGATCCATGACATACATTCTAAGCATGTCCTCCATCACCTGATTCACTCTTTCTGTTTGCCCATCTGTCTCTGGATGGTAAGCAGTGCTTATGTTCAACTGAGTACCCAACGCTGACTGCAAACTCGTCCAAAACCTAGATGTAAACCTGGAATCTCTATCCGATATAATCTTCTTGGGAAACCCATGGAGACGAACAAATTCATTTATGAACACACGTGTTACATCCGTGACATCATAGGTCTCCTTAACTGTAATGAAGTGAGTAGTTTTGGTCAGTTTGTCAACGATGACCATAATGGAATCATGCCTATGAGAGGTAAGAGGCAATCCCACCACGAAGTCCATGGAGATAACCTCCCACTTCGACATAGGAATGTCATGCGGCTGTAACAGTCCTGCCGGGTGGTGATGATCAGCTTTTACTTGCTGACACTCAAGGCACCTAGCGACAAATTTGACCACGTCGCTTTTCATCCCTGCCCAAAAGAATAGTTGCTTCATGTCTGCATACATCTTTTTTACGCCCGGGTGTGCACAATACACAGCTTTGTGGGCCTCCTTAAGGATAGTCTCTCTAATATCTCCCTCCTCAGGAATGTACATCCTCCCTTGATACCGTAGCAAACCATCGGCTTCCAACTCATAGCCTTCAAAATTTGGTCCCATCGGTTTCCCATTCTGGAGTGCCGCTGTGACCTTTAGGTACCAACTATCTCCGAGTAGCTGCCCTAAAATTCTTTCCCTCAAATCCACCTTCAAAGGTATAAGAGAGAAAAGTCTTGGTTTTCTGCTTAAGGCATCTACTACCACATTCTCCTTCCCTTTGATGTAGGAAATCCCAAAATCATACTCACTCATGAATTCACTCCATCGCCTTTGCCTAGCATTTAGGTCTCTCTGAGTGAAGATATACCTTAAGCTTTGGTGATCAGACTTGAGCTCAAAGCTTCGTCCAACAAGGTAATGTCTCCAAAGCTTTAAAGCTAACATCAGTGCAGCCAAATCTAGGTCATGAGTAGGGTAATTCTCTTCATGTGGTTTTAGCTTTCTCGATGCATAAGCTATTACCCCACCTTCCTGCATCAATATTGCACCCAAACCCTGCCTTGAAGCATCGGTGCAAACTGTGAATTCCTTCTCCATATCTGGAACTCGTAGAATTGGTGCACTTGTCAATAGTCTTTTCAGCTCGGTGAATGCGGCATTGCATTCATCTGTCCATTCGTACCTAGTGCCCTTACGTTGTAGGGTATTTATGGGTTTCACAATTTTTGAGAAACCCTCAACAAACCTTCTATAATACCCGGCTAACCCCATGAAGCTCCTTACTTCATGCGCATTCTTTGGCACGGGCCAATCCATTATGGCCTTCACCTTTTCAGGGTCAACAGAAATTCCCTCACCGAAAATTATATGCCCTAGGTAATGGATCTCATTCTGATAGAACGAACATTTGGACAACTTACCATACAACTGATGCTCCCTTAAGCATGACAACACTATTCGCAAGTGTTCCCCGTGCTCCTATTCATTCTTGGAGTAGATGAGGATGTCGTCCAAGAAGACTTGCATAAACTGATCTAAGTATTTTCGGAACACGCCATTCATGAGACTCATGAATACGACTGGGGCATTGGTCAAACCGAAGGGTACCACCACAAACTCATAGTGCCCAAATCTTGTTCGAAAAGCAGTCTTAGGTATATCACTTTCCTTAATCCGTAGCTGGTGGTAACCTGATCGTAAGTCGATCTGTGAGAAGACTGTCGCCCCTTTCATTTGATCAAAGAGGTCATCAATTTGAGGTATCGGGTACCTATTCTTTACGGTGGCTCTATTCAAATCTCGGTAATCTATACAAAGATGCAAGGAGCCATCCTTCTTCTTCACAAAGATTACTGGCGCACCCCACGGTGAAATACTTGGTCTGATGAGCCCTAGACCTAGCAATTCCTTCAACTGCATTTGCAACTCACAAAGTTCTGGGGTCATCATCCAGTAAGGTGTCTTCAATGTTGGCTCTGCACCGGGTTTTACCTCAATGGTAAACTCAAGTTCCCTCTTAGGAGGTAACCCAGGTAATTCCTTTGGAAATACATCACTGAACTCGGCTAACACTGGATAGTCATCAAAGGAGGGTCCCTTCTCACTGTTTACTGCTTCAACAATGTACAATTGGCATCCCTGTCGCATACATCGCTTTACGTTCATCGTTGATATGAAACATAGGGACACCTTCCGTTTGATACCCTGGATCTTGATGGCCTCTCCTTTGTCATTAATGCAAATAACCTTCTTTCCATAACAGTCCAAGAAAGCTCGATGTTCCTCAAGCCAATTCATACCGATGATGAGATCTTAAGTTCCGAGAGTGGTGACGTACACTTTGACTTGTGTAACACACACCCCGAGATCCACCACACACTTATCGACACTCGGTCCTACTGCTTGCTTTACCCCTGAAGCCATTTCGACTAAGCTGAAATCGTCATGTTCGTAGGCTGCCAACCCACATTTGTCTAATGCATATGGAGAAAGGAAACTATCAGTAGCGCCAGGATCAAACAATATTCTAAGCTTGACATTATTGACCGTACCTGATGATTCCACCATAGTGGATTGGTGCTCTGCTTGATGGTTGTTTACTGCAGCCGAGATCTGATGCCTACTACCCCCACTCCTCATTGGAGCTTTTCCTTCTCGCTGCACTGTACCGCATCGTAATTCGAGACAATCACGTTGGTAATGTGGACCTCCACATCCCCAACAAGCAACCTGTAATGGAGTGGGTGAAATAACCTGTTCAGAACTTTGAGAGGGGCTCCTCCCCCTAGGACCCTTTCCTCTATCGACTGATCCTCTGAAATTCCTCACACCTTGGTGAGTTCCTGTGGCTGACTGGGCACTGCCCTAGTTGCCACTGATATGTCTACCGCTGCAACTCTTGGTGTGCTCTTGTTCCCATAGGGAGGTGGCCTCGCATATCCTCCCCGAGGGTAGCTTCGAGGGGCCTTCCTCGCAAACCCTGACTGCTGAGAGTTGAATGACCTGATGGGATTTGCACCCAACATCTCCTCAGTGTAACAAGCACAATCTACTGCTTCAGTGATTGAAGTCGGTTTCCACATCCATACCTGAGCCTTGATCTTGGCATTGAGACCATACACGAAGAGCTCAACCTGGCGTTCGTCATTGTCCAAGTAAGGGACATACTTCACCAACTCCATGAACCTCTCTTCATACTCCTCCACCGATAGATGCCTTTGTACCAAGGCATGAAGAGCCCCTGCTTGTTCTTCCTGGTAGGATGAGGGTAGGTACTTCCCTTTGAATTTTTCCACAAACAGTTCCCATGGAACCGTGTCTGGTGTAAGGTGTAGCTGCCTTTCTTGGTTTCCCCACCAGTTCAAAGCGGCCCCCTTTAGTTGAAATATGGCCAGTTTGGACTTGGACGTGGAGGTGTACTCCTGCAAGGTCAAGCACCTGGTCATCTCTTCCAACCACGATTCTGCTTGTATCCCTGATCGACCCCCTGAAAATTCTGGAAGCCTTATCTTCTGAAGTTCCCGCTTAATATCCTGGTGTGGATTTATTGGTACTGTATTCACTTCTACCACAGGAAATTCCTCCCTTAGTGGAGGGGCATCCACTTCTACCTCCGAGGTAGCACTTCCTCTCTGTGCTAGTCCCCTAAGTGTTTCGTTTATTGCTTCCAATGAGCGCAGTATAAGGATGGTCTCTGGCGATGGTGCTGGCACATTCGGCTCACGTAACGCCGTAGCCTGACCTCGCCCCTGACCTGCTCGCGTTCTTACCATGTTTATCCCTGCTACATGGAATAATAAAATAATTAGCATATGACGACATCATGACTAATTTACCATCAAACTCAACAATTAATTCAAAATGTGTCATGACTAATTTATGAGCGTTTACTCTAAGAGCTATAGTTCAGGACATTTCGATCAGGCCATCTTGAGGCCACCCGGTACTAGATATACTGCAGTAATTCTACGTAGGTTTAGGTATTGGATTCCACACAACCCTCATCGAGTCGCCATCAACTCTTCAAGATATTCAATTAATGTTTATTGCCCCGCTCTTATTAACAATTAATAATTTAATAATTTACTAATAGAATAACCTAAGTTTTAAGTCTAGCATCATGTTTACCCGAAATTTGGTCGTGAAATAGAATCCGTGTCCTAGCGATCAGCTCGTCATTTTGGTCTCTGTGGTATCTCATTTTCAAGATTCTGTGTCGGTCTTGTCCCTTCGACTATACGTCGAAGTTTCGGCAAGCAGCATTTTCAACATGACTTTAAACAATTGACTTTAAATTAAAATTAACATATATTTACCCCTCAACTTAATTAATTTATTTTATTAAATATTATGCATTTACTTAACGGAGTATACTTATTAAATAATTTTAAATAATATTAATTATTTTGCAAAATCTATTAATGCTAAACAACAATATCTAATTAAATTACTCTTTTAAAAAAAATATACTAAACATAATTCATTTATATAATATATAATTTTTTTTTATTATAATTTAATTTAAAATAAGAACCAAGCATATTAAACAAACCTACCCTAACCCTAATCTACCAAGGCCTCGGCCGCATGATCACCACGCGGCTTGTGCTGGTCATCCCACAACGCAAGGAAAAAGGGATAAAAGCCCTAACCATGTCGGCTTCTCACCTTTCAATCAATTTTTTTTTTCCTAGCTCAGTAAGGAAGGAGCTCTGCAACTCTAGCTCGGCTCAGCCGCTACCCGTTCGACCCAACAAGTGGTTGCACCAGAATGCTAGAGCTAGCCCGAGCTCACCTCCATCACAACGCATGAATCTGAAGGTTTTCCACAGAACTAAAGGTTTACTTCATAACTTATTCTTCCCCTTTTGTTTCTGGTTGTTAGTTTACCCGATTGGTGGCTTCTGTGAGTGCTCTCCCTTTTCCAACCTTCACTGTGACCTGAAAGAGGGCATAGCTGTGTTGTTTTTTTTTGTGTGTTATGCCCTGGCCGTAGGCCACTGGGCCGGGCTGAGCCCAGGACGCAAGCTCATGGCCTTGCTAGCCGGGCTGCGCCCAGGCCGCAGGCTCACAGCCTTGCTGGCGGGGCTGCGCCCAGGCCACAGGCTCATGGCCGCTGGCCGGGCTGCGCCCAGCTCCCTGCGGGCCGCGCCCTGTGGGCTGCGCCCCTGTGGGCTGCGCCCCTGTGGGCTACACCCCTGTGGCTGCGCCTGTGCCCTGGCTAGCGCATGAATTGTATTGTAGATTCCTTCGAGCACATATTTCCTATTGGTAAATAAACGACAATTAAAATTGAAGAGAATCTTGTCGTATGACACGATATAATGTGTAGGGAAGACATCTTCTACAGATAATTTTTTTTCTTCTGATTAGAACGTGTTTTCAATTGTTTCTGTTGGAAAAAGCTAAATATTTCAGAGATAAATTAATTCCTCAGCGCAGTGTGAATTCTCCACTTTTAACTATATATCTACTTAGAGTCAGAGATTTATTCATTTGCTAGCAGAATCAGAGATTTTAATTTATTTTTTCGGTACTGACAGAAAAATCTGCCACTATATTAAGCGGGTTTGACAATCCGGCCCAGAAGAAATTGGAAAAACAAAAAAAATAAAAGAACTTCAATTTATTTGTTCTTTCAGTATTGTGAAGTATTTCTAGAAGGATTTCTGAGATGAAGCGTTACAGTTTTGATCTTTGTACTTTACAAGTATATGTTTTAGCGGATCAGTTGGAATAAATTTCACATTTCAATTATTATAGTAAAAGGAAAAGCTCGCTAATTAATCTATCCAAGGTCGGTTTTATCTTGCTATTGTTTTTTTTTTTAACTTCTAATTTCAGTCTTGATTTCCTGCCAGTATTGTTCATTGAGCCCATTGGTTTATGTTTATGCATGGCCACCAGTTATTATCAATTATTGGGGCGGTTGGGAATTCACATAGGCAGTATGGACCCTTTTACATTCCGTATGCACCTCCAACAAACTTGTAGGTAGTATTCCTGCATTTTAGTGGTTCTTGAGGCCGTACACACCAATTGGTGAGGTCGTTGCATAGCAATAGATGGTATTTTCTCTCACTGACTCTGCATTGGGTGTAGGCTGTAGTATGCTAGACGACAGTTGAATTATTTAATTACATAGCAGTTGCATTAATTCACTTATTCCAGCGAGTGTTGGGTATTCCCCACAGTGAAGGAGACAACTCAATTAAATTGTAGAGCACCTTGCTAAAGATTTATAATCATTTATTCGCTAAAGCACATGCTTACAGATTGCATGTTTATTGAGCCGACCACAAATTTAGAGTGTTAGTTGAACACTAAACAACAATGATTTTGTTAATGGGTATAAATCCATTCATTCTTGTTAACACCCAACTTTGTCAAAAAAATCATTTGGCATTTGGAAACATTGATTTGTTGTGGTTGCACTTAACAATCCATAATGTATGTTAGCTAGCTGTTGTGTGCAAATTTCACCAAGAATGGGAGCATTACGTTCAATCTTGAGCAAAAGTTGTAGAAGACTAATCCTTTTCACAGAGGATTGGTGTTGGTGAGACATGTGAGCTATAAACCCTTTGTTTACGTATCATATTGGTTTCAAAGTAGTTGAATCTTTAAGTGTTACACAATTGTCATTGTTTTGAAGAGAACTAGACGTAACATGGGTAATGCATAGAACAGAGATGCTAATTGTTGATCTCATTTACATGTTTGACTTGCTTATTTTTTTTGAATTGTTCTCATGTCTGTAAAGCTTCCTATCCGTTGCAATTTCTGTTTTGTGCGGGTAATCTAACTAATACAGAGATTTTGGTAAGAAAAGTTTCATACAGTTTCATTTGCCTAAGATAATTTTCAATTTCAGGCACCCAAAATCCAATACAAATATCAATTGCGAGCCCTCTGGTTCCAGATTTGGAACCATGGCTCTGATACCATGTGTAAAGCCCCCAACTGGGTCTCTTTTAACTTTTATATACAGTCAGAAAATTCACTTCTTGTCAAAAATTTTGTTCTGGGCTGTAAAGAAAATAAAGTGTTTACATTTACAAAATTGAACAATAAAATTTCTGTTTTAATTTCATGTTTTCATTTCTAACTTTTTCTCATTTTCATGCCTGAAAACGATATAAAATCTGCATTTCATTCCTTTCAGATTTGAAAATTTATAAATCTGTTTTATCTACTTCTAACAATTTACTGTTGACTGTGCAGGTAGCAAGGATAATCACAGCATATAACTTTTGAAATTTAAATAAACAGAATTTGCCAAGGTAGAAATGATAACATACCTACTGGAAAATACCTGTAGGTAGCTAGTAGATCCACCCTTGTTGCTGTCCTTGTTTGTTGTTTTTCCTTGCTTTTCCCTGCAGCCAAAAGTCCTTCCCAAAGCTCTGAAACTCAACCAGTCCAAACCAGTCTTGCCACCCTGCCAACTGGCGAGGTCTCACCGACCACCCAGCTCCAAAGGTACCCCTTTGGACCCCCGAGCCCAAACCGAGTACAAGCCCTAAGTTGTTGTATCCCCTAAAAAAAAAACAATCTCCAACAAAACCCCTTCTTTGCAGCTCTGTTCTCCCAACACTTCTCCCAAAATCCTAAGGTAAAAGGATCCCCTTCTCCTCCCTCCTTTCTCCTTCTTATCCCCATGTTTGCCGACCCTTCCTCCCCATTACTACCCCTATCTTCCTCATAAATTTATCCACCCCCTTCCATCTACCATGTAAGTCCTCGAGCCCTCAACTTGGACTTGGAAAATATTTAAATATTCAAATTAATATTAAAAGGTGTTGGTTGGGGTCACTTCTCAACCGTAACTTCTAATTCAATTAAATTCAATCCTTTTATTTAATATAATAATTTTAAACATATTTTTACTCATATTTCAATTTTTGACCATTTAATTAATAAATAATAAATGTTATATATATTATATAGTTTAAACTTGCACGCTTCACCAATTTAATTTAATTAACAATAATTGTCAATTGATTAATTACACTTACCTAATCATTTAATTAATGGTTTCTAATATTTATAATGTGTAAATTCCCTTTAATTATAAATTCACTAATTCAATTATCAATTATGAACAATAATCCTATCAATGTAAATCATAACATTATCAATGTGTAATCATATTAATTAAATAAAATTCACTATGATTTAATCGACTCATATACCTATTTCCATTTTAATTACACCTCAGTTTGTAATTAGCTAATTAACAATCATTACTAAAGATAAGCATAGTCTTGTTAAAATTAATTAACATCATTAACACATAATTAATTTAAGGGATCAAGTTACTATCAACTTATTTAACCTTGTAGTTACATTTCAACCCTTAGTCCTGGCTAATTAACTCATTAACAATCAATCAAGCATTCTAATCAATTGCTTTGTTTATTATTCAACCATAATTAATTATTAATGGACAATAATTAACCATTAATCAACATTATTAATCCTAATCGTCATTATTAACTTTAATTGACATTATTAACATTGATCAACAATAGTTAATTACTAAACGACAGTAATTAATATTAAGCGACACTAATTGACATTATTACTCAACAATATTTCATGTAATTCATAATATGTAGGCGAGTTATGTAAGCGTAGCTACTGCTTACATTCCTCACGTAAATACACTAAAAGTAATAATTCACATACATCAATCATAATCAAGGAACTTATTATTTATCGACACATGTTTTAGCATAGTTTACAAGGTATGATCCATTAGCTTACTGAAATCCATGTTACGACAATTCATACATCACTGATTTACGACACATACTAACCAAGGGTTTTACACACCTACAGTTAGATCTTGTCTTCACCCCTACTTCACGCTACATCTATCTACCTACATCATTACTAACTTCCACATCCTATCCT
Source organism: Pseudotsuga menziesii (assembly GCA_001517045.1). Classification (NCBI taxonomy): domain Eukaryota; kingdom Viridiplantae; phylum Streptophyta; class Pinopsida; order Pinales; family Pinaceae; genus Pseudotsuga; species Pseudotsuga menziesii. Next base: position 75,594 of record LPNX010030380.1, on the reverse strand, counting down.
GTCCTCTACTGGACTACCCTGGAATGTCAAGTCATGACCGGTTCCAGCTAGAACCCGTAAGCGGAAGTGTCGACCACATCGACCAAGCTTCCCCAGCAGGAAACCACCAGTCATCATCACACACCTTGGGGAGCGCGCCGTAGCAAAGCCCTCCCATGACTCTGGGCTTCGGGGATAAATGGTGGGTAAAGCCTCCACCCCCCCTAATGGAACAAGGGACTATGTCTACTCGACATAACAACAGTGTTGCACTTGTACTCGATCTGTCATCGTATAACTGATCTTGGCGGTTGAGTTTCCTGGAACTCTACCCCACCCATGTCATAACATACATCATACTAAACAACATAATAACCATATGAAAGTAAATAATGCATCACTCACATACCATTTTATCTTTCGAAGTCCATGTCCCCAAGGCCCTCCCACCTCATAGGATCCAGCTATCACTTAGCCGTTTCAACCTATAAGTCACTCCTCGACATACGATATAGGATATCGTGCATAATCCTCGATATGTACACATATATCTCATCATAACATGACAACAATAAACTCATTCATTCACCATGCACCTGGCATAACATTCATTATTTCAACATATATCTGTAACGGTATCCACGTACCCATCATTCAGTAATTTCCATATATTTGACATAATTAACACATGATACATATCTAAACATGACTACCGACCATAATACTATCATCACACACACACATATATATATCGGAAAAATAATAGAACCATATGTCCACAGTGTCGTCAAACCGACGAGGTCTCACAATCAAACAAATACAACATATAATAGTAGTTCAGGTAGAAATGTCAAAACGGGGTGTTACACAGGGCCTACCTAGCACTGCGCAGATGAAGCTACCAACAGGAGTTTTTGAGGTAGAACCACTTCTAGATAACATGACTTAGGCGGTGGCATCACGTACTGTTAACAGGGTTCAGGCAATGGCACCACTTCTCGCCAACAACATAAGAGTTGTTCCTTGTATAGATCCAAAACACAAAGGAGAACAAAAGATCAAGTCAGAAAAAGATCAGATCAAGGTAAAAATTGATGGATTGACTGTAACAAAGAGCATAAAAATTCAAAATACTTCAGATCTGAGTAGATTTGAAAGTTTCAAACCAAAATCTACTGAGTTAGATAGCATATCTGACTGATGAGAGTTGGAGATGGAGCCTGGATTTGGATAAGAGTTCAAGAAATGAGGAAGATTAGATCAACTGACATATGTAATTTTCCCCACCAGAGTCGCCATATTTGTAACCAGGAATATTTCACCTTCTGCGGACATAAGCTATTCCTCTGGTCTGAATGGTTCAGATTCAGAACAAATGAGTGAACAACAAATGATGAAGACCTTCCCTGGATGTCACAGACACCTAAAATGCTGCTTCGATAGTGAACCTGTGTACCTGCAAACAGATCAAACATGCAAACAAATCAAAGCTATCAGGAAATCATCTACTTATCCATGTTAGTGACTAAGGAATCTAACAACATGTACATGTGAAATCAAAACAACAGTAATGTGGGACGGAAATCAACTTTTCATTAAAGATGTATGGAGAATATTACAACTGTTGCCTTAGTGTCGATAAGCATCTCCATGAAACAAACAATTCATCCCCATAAGCTCCAACGTTTCTCTCTATGCTCTCCAATGACTTGGGCTAAGTGGTCAATCCAACAACACAACAATACCTCTAGAGTTCTCCCCCTCAACTATGGACATGAGCTTGTATTTATAAGGCTCAATGGATAGGGATAGTTGAGAGATTTGTGGATGAGGTGGCCTCTAAGATCCTATAATGGGCGATATCGAGCTCAACTGACCCACAATGATAGGGATAAGGGAGGACACAAGGCTCATGATCTAGAAGCCTCGAGAAACTTCTCTTTTTCCCATTTTACTCAGGGTACCACTTTTCTTCTTCTATGACAGAGCGGTTCAGATGAGAAACACTTATGGACCAAAGACCAAAGGCGGTGGCATCGCTTATGGAAAATAGGGTACAGGCGGTGTGAGCAAAGTATCACTCATGGACCACAGGGAAACCGTGGTTCTTAGTTTTTTCATGTAGAATTGGCAAATGGATTAGGTTTCCACACTAAGTACTATGATTAAGGGAAAACATGGGATTTAAAGATCTTATCACATGGTGGTGACAAGATTTAGCTATAACAGTTCTTTCCCAAGGTCTAGTTGTGATGAACCATAATATTTCGCACTCGTCACAACACTAGTATCTTTCACCATGTTGATGCACCCATGGCCACTAGCAGCATCCGGTGGATTTGGAGTTCCACCAAATGAACAACCAGGTTCCATGGTCCTCGAGTTCATATTTTGATTATTTGGTAAAGGATTTGTAAACATAGTTGGTCCCTGTGCTATGAACTTCAAAGTGTCTTCCATACGAGGGCACAAGTGAGTGAGTTGATCATCCCTGCACAACTTGAAAGGAAAATTAACCTTCTGCTTAGACTTCTTGTCCCCCCCCAACATTATTATTGTTGTTATTTTTCTTGTCATTAGTCACATTATCATTATTATTCCCACCCTTATTATTTTTTCCTTTCTTTTTATTCCATCCAGGTTTCTGGTTACCTTTTGGGTTCGACGACTTCACAAAAAATACATCTGTCGACTGGGTAGGAAGGGGTGAAGTCGTAGCTTGCCCCAACGTAGATTGGTTAAGTGATAAATGGCTCACTTGTTTCATAACTGAATCCGCAGGTTTGGTACTTGCAAAGCCAACAATACAATCAGCATGTGGCTCAGGTTTAAACTTGGGTTTGAAATTGGAACCCGGAGCATTAGATATGATCTCATAAAGGATCCTAGACTAAGCATAAATCAAGTCCAACTGTTGGGCCCTAAAAATAGCTTTGTCCTTGTTTTGCACTCTGTATGTGGAAATATCCTTTGCGATATAGGGTAACAACAAATTGAGGAACCACTCTAGAATAAAATCTGGTGGTATAAAGGCTTTAATCATGCTCTTCCATCTATGCCACTCTTCAATGATCTGAAATATGGGTGGCTTTATCTTGCCAAAATATTGACAAGAGTTCAGTATCGGTGTCGTAACATGCAGGTAGCTGGAAGTGGTTAAGAAAAGTCATAGCAAGGTCATGAAATGAATAATATGTCCCCCCAGGTAACTCTATATACCATTTCACGGCAGGACCCATGAGGGTGCATCGAATTAGTCTCAAACGGACATAATCATCGTTCAAGGAATTCAAAGAGCACCAAAGATGGAAGGTCGTAACGTTCTCACCGGGATCTTCACCAACCTTACCTTTGAACTTTGGAATGTCTGAAGGAATTTTGGTAGGAGATTCTGGCTATGTCGGGTCATGAGATATAGTATCATTCATCAATCTCGACAGATCGAGTAGATTCAAAGTCGCAAGGAAAGGGAGCCTAGGTTGAGCCGGTTGGTTCCATGCTCCTTGATAGAACTGGTTCGCATAAGGCTGATTGTTATATACACCATGGCCTTGGCTAGTGGGATAATAACTTCCTCCCATTTGACCCATATAGGGTTGCATGTAAGGATTGTGATTTGGGGTACCTTGATGCTGGGGTGCTTCAAATCCATAATTAGGTGACTGATACATGGGTTGATACCCGGACCCATAAGGTGTGTAGGTTTGTCCCTAAAATGGTCTGTAAGAAGGTCCATAAGAGGTTACTTAAATTGGACCATGAGATGGTCCCTGGGAAGGTCCATAATATGGTCCATGGGAAGATACATGTCTTGCTGACATGTGAGAAGGCACATGGCCTTGTGACACAATAGTGCTAGCAGAAGTAGGACGGACATGGCTAGTAGTAGAACTCCGTCTGAAAGGACCACTAGAGTTAAGGGGAGGATGCGTAGTAAAAAAGGAATTTGAAGGGATTGGTGCAGAAGATGATGGAATATGTGAAGGAATATAACTTGTGTCCCCAATATTCACATGTCTAGGTTCTAGTCCCTGAACAGGAACACTAGTGCTCAGATTAGGCTGTGTGTGTGAAGGAACCTCCATCGCAGGGATGGAAAGTGTAATGTGACTAGAACCACCAAACCTCTCAGCATGGAAAGGAATGGACGTGCCCCCAGGAGCAGCACTAGGGTCAACACCCAATCTGTCATGAGGTGTTGGATCGGTCTCAGGAATATTAGGCATGCCATACCTAATAGTGCTAGTGTTAGCAGATGCATGGTGAGTCTCATCACTTAGAAGCCAATACTGGTGATTAGGGTGTGTGGAATCTGTGAATCATGAAAATATTTATGTGACGGCCCAGCCGACTGATGACCAGACCCTACCGGAGTCCCGTATGTGCTAGGAGGTTCATCTTCCCATACATGATGAGGAATATCAGGGATCTCCAGAATCTCGTGCTCGTGATCACCCATAGTGTATGAATCAAAGTGAGGATGAGTCTACCCAGACTATTTGGTTCTCTCTCCCAAAGGAGGAGGAGACATGGAAGGCAAAATCCCTGCTAAACGAAAATAATGGTGATATGCCACACCCGAATCCACAATGACTCAAAAAAAGAAAAGAATCGATCTAGCTATGCAACCCTAAGAAAACTAACATGCACAGAGCATACACCTAAGAAAATATAAATCCAAATAACAAGCAAACCAAGGGTAGGTTAAGTGAGCTCCTGAATGAAGTAGGTATCTCTCACCTAGGAGAGGCTTGAAACTCCCATACACAACAAGTGGAGGTTTGTAACCAATTATAGTGGCCCTCAGCTTTAACTCATATAGTGATGATGATGTCCGACCCCCACCTGGCCAGGACACCTGCAGAATAACCTCTACAAATACCCCATTGATAACCTAGGTAAGGCAACTAAGGTCACCTAAATATAACCAATGCTCAGGTGAACAATCGCAGGTGGGATCGACCATATGGGAAGGGTAGCAAAGCACGAAGCCTAAAATCACAACTGGTACCCCAAGGTTGCACCAATCAATAACTCAAAGGTCCCCAGATACGAATACAATCCTGGAAATATATTTGGTGCTCACAAAGAGTGACCAGGGGTCATCCCAATCACAATCGCATGCATTGCCTCATGTTTAACTCTCATGTAAGAGGAGCATTCTAAAAAACATTAATTATATCAAGGGTTTCACATTCTCACCTCGACATACACCTAGTTGTTTTTTTTAGTGGTCTTGGAGAATTGAATCACGATGAACTATTCCAAGACCCTAAAACCTATTCTTGTTGATGAACGCTAGAAAAGAAAAGAGTGTAATTCATTTTATTAAGAGTTGATTTTGGTTGGCTATGATAACTCAAAGGGTAAATAGTCATGCAACCGATGAAGTTATGACTCAACAATAAAGTAAATATGCACACCTAACAAGCAATGCCAAATGCAATGTGTAGAATGAAAAACAAGGTATGCCACTACATGAGATGCAAATTTTTTTCTTCAAACGTAAGTGCAGTCATTCTTATATGAAAATATAACTATAATAGCAGTAATAAAACCTAATTCAAGTGCCATGCCAATGCAAAATGCAAGAGATGCATAACTATGCAAAAGAAAATTTATTTTTGTAATAAATGAAATATGTAAGCAAATAAATGACTCTACAACCCCCATATCCTGCAACCACTCACAAACAGCAGCCAAGAAAGGCACTAAGGTAAAAGGGGCATAATGCACTAATCTTGAAACAAAAAATGGATAAATGGATGACAAGAACAAAATTTAAAAAATAAACTAAAATTAGTCTCTGGTCAGAAACAGAGGGTGTATACAGACTCCAGAAGCATCCAAGAAGACTCAACAATCATCAGAAATCACCCAGCAACACTTAATCCTCCCACTAAGGCTCAAAATCAAGGCATACATGACTGTTCTCAGTAAAAGAGTGTATATATGTGATAGTTCAAGGAAAAACTACGTGTATACATGACTGTGAAAGAAAAACCTGCGTACAGTAAGAAAAAGGTAGAAAAATAGGGCAAACAGACAAGCTAAGACAAAATTTACTACTTCATAACCCTATTGGGAAAACATGCCCCCAGACCCAACACAGAAACAAAGAAATCAAGAGCAATTCAAGTACATTGAATACCAAAAACCCCCAAAGAGAAACAACTAGGAAACTCCCCAGTATGGTCACCAATTCTGTTACAGAGAGAAAATTCCTATGGCTTGGGGTGTACCACAACAGAAAAATTTGACACTAGAAATCAATTTTTCCCAATATGCAAGAGAAACCAAACAACTAACACTAAGGGATATCAAGTTCTACATTATTCTGGATGGTTGAAGTAGATCCCCGTTGAGCTTTCCAATTCACACTTGTATTAGCAATTCTCTTTCAACAACAACAAACNTTTAAGGAACCATACTTATTTAAAAGTGTATAAATGTTGGTGAATCTTACCAATTCTTAAAACACCAACTATAAAATGTTTGGCGATATTTTTCAAAAAATATTTGAATTTCCAAGGATTTTATATCCTTTATATAATAATTTTGCGATTTTTAGGGTGAAAAAAGTTTACCCCATCAAAATTGGGCGAAATAGGGATTCAAAAATTGCAAAATGGCGAATCTTTTTTTCAAGAAAACCCCTTAAAAATAGCCCATGGGCTAAATTTCTCCCCTAAAATTATCCCTGCAGCAAAAAAGACAAGCATGCTATATAATAATGTGTTATACCTACTCTAGCATATATATTCAATAATGCATAAACAATTAAACACATCCATGGATTCAATATTCATATTCAATTGCACATAATTGGGCAAGAAAAGATATTTCTATTAATAAAATCAAGGATTACAATAGTGACAACCTATGTCGACATGTCTACAAACCGGAGAAACCGAGTCCTCCACTTGGGCCTCCACCACCTAAATCCTCCATATCTCGATAGTGAGCTCACAAGAAAAGGAAAGCTTGGGAAGAGCACAAAGTGTTCCAAAGGGACAAAGGGATCCATACTCAAGTATATGCAAACTGTGGCAACAATGGAATATAGTTTACTTGCTCTTCAGTTCCCCCTCTTCAATGTATCCAAGGGTTTCCTTATATAGCACTCTAAGAGGGTAATGGAGGGGCAAATCCGAGCGTTCTCAAGGCATTTGGAAGGCCAAGAGTCAAGTTATTTAGACTCCTATGAGGAAAACTACAAAAACATTTGGACTTATGCACACATCTCGATGTACACGGGTTTGAGGTCAAAAGTCACGTGTACACACGAGTATGCGATGTTACACTCAAAATCTGTCACCAACATGTGATAGGATCCCTAACACAAGACATTTGCCCTAAAATCCCAAACTTGAAGAAAATTATGCTCTAGGTGTTGATTCCAACATATAAAATTGCAGCACTGCTCTTACCCTCAAGCAGATAAGCGGTATCCTGTTCAGCACTGCCCTAGTTGTGTGAGAACCAGGCAGTGCCATTGCCTTTAACCCATGTTTTTGGTGCGGTTCCTACCCATCACCGCTCTGTCAAAAAGGCGTATAAGTGGTGCCCTTGGTAAAAAGTGAAAAAAAGGAGGTTTCTCGAGGCTTCTAGAAAAAGAGCCTCATGTCTAACCTTATCCCTACTCACTTGGGTTGGTTAAGGTCGAGATCCCTCTTTGTAGGATGTTGTAGCCACCTCACCCACCAATCTCTCAACCATCCTATCCATTTGAGCCCTATAAATACAAGCTCACATTCCATGGTTGAGGGGGAGAGAAGAATAGTAAAGTTAAGTTGTTGAATTGATACCCTGGCCTAATCCATCATATAGCAATTGTGGAGCAAGTTGGAGCTATCGGCGACAAGGTGCTAATCTTGTGAAGGAATGTATCAGCACTAAGGCACATGCCTATAAGCTCTTTCATTTATTTTCTAATGAAAAGTTTATTTCCTTCCCACATGTTTGTTGTGTAAATCTCGCATATATGTTATTGGATTCCTTAGTCACTAATATGGATGTGTAGATGATTTTCTGGTAGCTTTGATGTCTTTGTATGTTTGATATGTTTTACAAGTATACAGGTCTTTCATCAGAGTTACATCCCAGGTGTCTATAACATTCAAGGAAGGTCTTCAACCAAGTTATTCACTCATTTTTTCTCGATCTGAACCATTCAGACCAGAGGAACAACTTCTGTCCGCAGAAGGTGATATATTCCTGACAACAAATTCAGTGACTCTACGGAGTCAAATATACATTTGATCTACTGAAGTTTTGGTTTGAAATCTTCAGATCTCTTCAAATCTGAGCCACCTTAACTTTATGTACTCTGTATTGTGGTTGATTCATTAGTTTTTATGAATTTTTTGGCATTTCTAACTTGATTTTTCGCTCTCCTACTGTTCTAGTTTTTTACAGAGAACTGCACATGTGCCTTTGGCAAGAAGCGGTGCCACTACCCGAGTCTAGTTAGCCATAAGCGGTGTCACCACCTGAATCCAGTGAGCAAGAAGTGGTTCTTCCTCAAAACCGCCTATCAGCAACTTCATGTACACGATGCCACGTAGGCCTATCCCAGACTTTGATTTTTTCAATTTTTTGTAAAAAAATTATGATTTTTTGGATTTGGTGTGTTTAAGTGGTCTTATCCCAACTTGTTTGGACTTGCTTGGAGATTGAAATATGGAATTTTTATGTGGAAATTGCTTGTTTGTTCAAATCGAAAGCTAGGTTAGATTCATCATTCATTACTGCTTGTAAATTTGTTTTTCTTGAAAGGAGTTAGTTGGAAACTATAGGTTAGATTAGATCTCTACTCGTTATAGAGTATCACTGAAAAAGACTCCCTTAGATCAGTTTACTTGTTTCAATTTCTCGTTAAGTGTGAGAAATACTTCTTTTCACTTTAAAAAGAAAATTTGTTGAGATTAGGTTATTATTTCATTGAGCCTAAGCCATTGGATCTCTGATTAACCTCACAAGCTTTCAGGACTCCTTTGTTCTTTTTCTTCTCTTGCATCATTATCTCATCAAAAGAAAAAAGTATCAATATTTTAAGTTAGATCTTTCCATGCTTCAGAAAAAAATGAAAATATAGCTTGCATATGCATATTTGAGTGTTGTTTGTCTTTCTTATTCATTTGAAAAGAGATCTTACCCTACCCGTGTGCTTTCAAAAGAGATGATTTGAAGAAAAGTGTTTTTTGAATGTATGCTCGAAAAAAGGATTTTTTATAGTTGTTTGGGGAATTTTTTGGTTTTAAAAGAAAACTTGAAAAGAAAAACAACCTCTCTCCTTCCCATAATTAGGCATACTGAATGGTAAAGTGAATGAACTTGCATTTCATATCTGCATGGTTTTACTTTTCTATCAAAACCTCATGCATTCACCTAACCGTCCACTTTAAAATTAATGGTAGGTATAGGCTTAAAATTTGTACAGAAATTTGAGTGCTAGGTTAGAGATGTGTTTGGGTGTCGTTAAGCGTAGGAGCTGTCGTTACTTGTTCGCACTACATTCCGAGACTCGCACGGTTATTCCACGTTCTGTCGGTATATCGAACAACCTTTCACATACCCTTGAGGTATATAGAAAGGTACTTCACATACTTTATTGTATATCGAAATGCCCCTTGTGAATACAACACTACTACCGATTTGAGCTCCCACGTACCTTGTGTATATCGGGAGACCCCACTAGGATACCCTATCTATCTGAGAAAAGCCCTTTGGTCATCTTGTGTGGAGCAATACATTGAAAACAACATTCGGGGAGATTACTACACATGCACCCTTGTGGTATATTGGGAGTTGCACCTACTTGACAATCCTGGTGAGATACCGACCATTTGTGCTCATCCTATCATTTGAATTTTCCTGTTGGCCTGTAGCTTGAGTAGGAGAAAGTTTTGGTGTATTTTTTCTTAGCTTTGAAACCCTATGTTAGAGTAGGAGCTGTGCAATATAGCTGAGTTTCATTTGAGACGGTCCAGAAGAAAATAGGGCTTACCACCTGACTTTCTTCCCATTACAGGAGAAGGTCCAATGGAAGCTACTGTCCAAGGAGTTGCAACTACTTCCCAGGTGGAAGAGAATATGGTTGTAGAAAGTGGACACCAATTCACTTCTTATTTAAATCCCTTATCTCAACAACCTCCTGTTGGTGACACTTCTTTCCATGGTCTTGTGGAAGGTCATGTTGATATTCCTGTTCATCCAGATTATGGTCCAGATGCTTTGTTTTGGGGAACCTCTATGGGACAGGCCATTTCTTCATTTGGAGTACGTAGGACTCCTCCTGAACATTATTCACCAAGTGAAGAGGAATATAGACAAATTCAATCGGATATTCACCATGAACAATATTTTAAGGAGAGAAAGCAAATACTAGATACTATCTTAGCAACCCAAATCCCTCATAAAGAACCTATGTCGGCTCTTCTTCCCCGTAATACAGACCCTTGGCCAGACAGATATCGTTCACTGGTTGATTCTATGAAACCTATTGATCCTGTTGAGACTTAAAAACACCTAGGTAAAACTTTCGACCCTACGGTTGCAAATTTTAGGTCTGTTTCTAGTCCTCCTAGGTATTATAGGGCTGAGGGAAATATTTAACTCCGGTTGTATCAGTACCTTATAGTGCCAGGGGGAAACCCCTAGAATGATCTACATTACCTTCCGGTGGAGTTGTTACTCATAATAAATAGGCCTCTAATGTAGGCACATCCATGGTTTACGTTCCTCCTACGAATATAGTTCACCCTCCATTAAGTTCAGGTCAACCCTTAGGGGCACAACCTGTTGTTATTCAAGCTTCCTGGGGGTATGGTTACCAAGCAAATAAAGTACCTGTAGGAAATATGAATTACCAACCTACCCCTATAGGCATGTCATACACTGGAATTCCATATCCTGGAAATAATTTTACTCCATGGGGGCAACCCAACTGGTCCTACATGCTAGCATTAGGAGGAATACCTATTCATATGGCTAGAGGTGTCGGAGGGCCACCTTATGAAGGTCCTCCCCCTGTAGTTCTTGGAGGGCCACCTTATGGTGGACCTCCTCTTGGTGGTCCCGGGGGTCCTGGTGGTCCTCCTCATGGTGGTCCTCCTCTTGGTGCTCCCGAGGGTCTTGCTGGTCATGGAGGTTCTGGTGGGCCTATCCCTGGTGGTACCGGTGGTCCTAGTGGTCCCGGTGGCCCTGGAGGTCCTAGTGGTCCTAGAGGTCCTAGCGGTCCTCATCCTAATCCTCCTAATGGCCCTGGTGGTCCTAGTGGCCCTAACCCTGGAGGTTCATCATCCCATCAGCCTTTTTAGTAGCCTGTGTATGGTTACATTCCTTATCAATATTACCAGTATGTTGAACCGAATTGTCAGTTACCTTTCCTAGCAAATTTGGACTTTCCTGATTTGTCCAAATTGATCAATGGCCCCATCCAACATAATGCTTCATGGCCTCCCATTCCAGTCAAGTTACCATCAGATATTTCGAAATTCAATGGTAAGCAGGGAGAAAATCCCAAAAATCACGCTGACTTTCCATCTATGGTGTTCATCTCATTCCTTGGTGGATGATTCTATTCAATTAAGACTCTTCCAGTGCACTTTGACTGGCATGGCTGCGAAGTGGTACATCGAAATTCCACGACACTCGTTTGTGGATTTTAGTGCTTTGGAAACTATTTTCCTCACACACTTTCAACTACCCATTCGATACGAAATGAGTACGGAACTTTTAACCTCTCTACATAAAAACACCTCCACACACATTTTAGATCATATTCATGAATGGAGAAGTTGGAGAAGGCTCATTAAAGCTCCTATCCCAGACCAACTCTTGGCTGATTCGTTCATGAAATCTTTGTTGCCACCCATTTCCTGAGAAGTGGCTATGGGGGATTTTGTTACTGAAGAGAAAGCCATTAGTTGCGTGCAGTATCTAGAATTGGTCTATTCCCAGTTTAGAACTTTGTACGACCTCATTCCTCAAGCTCCTCGACCTAGCACTGACCCGGATAAGCCACTTGCAGAAATTCCTGTTGATGGGGTTATTGGTTCAATCCAACCCCCGTCAATGGTTAAAGCTGCCAAACAAACCAATCCTTCCACCCCTACTCCTTCCAACACTACGGTTTCCACTAAGGTGAATGCTATTCAAAGTACGCAATCATCCGGTAATAATAAGAAAGGAAAAGGTAAAAACAAGAAAGCTGGAAACCAATAGGAAAACCCCAAACCTACAGCCCCGGAGAATGACAATAAAGGAAAAAGGAAAACTAAGTATCCCTACCTATTATGTGGTGGTGATCATTTCACGAAAGGGTGTCCTCGACATGATGAAATTAATAAATTTTTAAAGAGTAATCCTGCACCGACAGTTCTCACTGATCCTTTTCCTTCTCAGCAACAACTGGTAGAGCACATGTATAACGAGGGAAATTCTAGTTCCATAGAGGAAATTCGAATGATGCTATCAAATACTATTAATCTAACAACTTGAAGTCAGTCATATGATAAACCAAAGGAGAAGAAAATTAAGAAACCTTCTCTTGATAAATCTCCTTCTACTGGCTCTCCCGCATCCTCGTCTAATGGTCCCCTAATGATCGAGAAGCCTAATCTCAACATGATTTTTCATCCACCCAAGAGTACTCTTAGGAAGGTTTTTTTTAACCCTAATTCCTGAGCTGCATAGTTTTATAATATTGTATAATACCTAGCTCAGGCACCATGTGCAATGTTTACCTTAGAAGTACTCCAAAGCTGTCCCATGCAATGCAAAAAATTATTAACCACTTTGGGAGCCACCGACCTGAGTGACATGAATCTGATTCATTTCAATCCAAAGAACCTTAAACCTATATTACCCCACCAACAGGATTTTCAATTCATAACTAGAGTAGTTGAATAAAAGGTGTTTTAGACTGTTCTAGATGAAGGTGCTTCAACCTTTGTTTTGTCTTTGTCCTATTGGAAATCCATTGGCTCTCTCCAGCTTGTAAAATGATTGATGACACTAAAATCCTTTGATGGAAGAGGTTTCTATCCCTATGGTCGCATGCCAACCATTTCAGTTGAGCTAGGGGGGAAAACTGTTTATATTCAGGTGGAAGTAGTGGATGCCCCGTTAGACTACAATCTTCTCTTAGGGAGAAACTGGTTTTATGCTATGACCATTGTCGCTTTGATAGTTTTTAGAACCCTCTAGTTTCCGCATTTGGGAAAATTTGTAACAATTGATCAACCTGATTTCTGTATCCTGAATGTTACCACTCCTATGATGAATAATATCCCTTTGCTAGGTCAATCCCCTCCTCCTTACCAGTTGATTGGGGTAGGGATGTTGAAAGACTCTACCCTCATGGGTGTGTTTCCATCAAACCCTTCTAGCATAGAAATGGCAACAGTCAATATGATCTCTTCATTTAATTATGATCCTAAGGATAAACAAGTTGTTGAGACATCCTCCCTCAGCCCACATGAAGCATTTTATGATTCCATCCAATCTATTTCTGATCTTCCTACAGATGATCTTCATCTGGAAGCGTCGGATCCTTACCACCTTCCCTACTGGTTAGAACCTTCGCTTCCTACTATGGATTATCTCTCGCAGAATTTTCCATCGAACGAGTCTATTATATAGATTATGAATACAAGTACATCCATATGAGAGGATCACCATCATAGATCTTCCTTCCTCCCCAATACCAGTTCGGCAGATAATGATTTTGTATCTCTCTTGGGTACTTATATTGTCAACGATCTGCAAACACCTGTCTTGTTGCAAGATTCTGAGTCTGAAGGCAATTTATGCATCATTACCAAAACGGTTCCAATCGACATATCAGTCAAGTCTGGAACTATTGAACATGTTCACATAGGGAAAAACTGTTCAATAGATGAAACTGAAGAAGCACCTTTTAAAGAATTTTGAGATATTTTTTCCTGTTCCTATGAAGAAATGCATGGGATAGATTCATCCATTGTATTCCACGAGATCAAAACCTATCCTACAGCCAGACTGGTTAGGTAGAAATTGAGACAAGTCCATTCGTGAAAGGCCGCAACTATCAAAGCCGAAGTCGAAAAACTTATGAAGGCAGGATTTGTTTACCCTGTACCCCTAATAGAATGGGTATCGAATATTGTTCCTGTGAACAAAAATCAGGGAACTATTCGAGTTTGTATTGATTTCTAAGATTTGAATAAATGTTGTACCAAGGACAACTTTCCAACTCCTCACATCGATCAGATTATCGATAACTATGCTGGGAGTGTCATCTTCTCATTTATGGATGGATTTTCTGGCTATAATAAGATTGAGCTATTTCCCGCCGATCAGCATAAGACGACATTTATATGCCCATGGGGAATCTTTGCCTAGAAGAAGTTACTTTTTGGACCTAATAACACTAGGTCCACATTCCAGCGTGCCATGTCCTATCTGTTTCATGACATTAAGAATATTATGGAGCCTTATCTCGACGATCTCCCTACGCACTCATAGCTACGGGAAGACCATCCTCAACATCTTAGAGACATCTTACTGAGATGTCGCCATTACAAGATACAGCTAAACCCACACAAATGTGTTTTTTGCGTTGAGACGGGATGTCTCTTAGGCTTCATATTTTCCAAGGATGGTATTCAGATTGATCCCTTAAAGATTGTTGCAATACTCGCTTTACCTGCCCCAACCAACCTACTTGAACTCCAAAGTTTGCAAGGGAACGAAAACTTTCTTTGTCGTTTTGTTTGTAAATTCACTGAGAAAACGCATGGTTATATGTGTCTCCTTAAGAAGGACACTCCATTCTTATGGGATGACCAGGCCTAGCAAGCGTTTGATAATCTCAAACATGCTCTGACTCATTCACCCTTCATACACCCCCCTGATTACTCGAAGGATTTTCTCTTGTATGTTGCTGCCTCTACTACTACTATCGGAATGGTTTTAGCTCAATAGGACCAGAACGGCCTAGAACATGTGATTTATTATGCCAGTGAGAATCTTTTGGATTCTAAAACTCTATACTCGCATGTGGAGAAGCTAGCATTGGCTATGGTCATCGTTGTCCAAATATTTCGTCACTACATCCTACTTCGTACTACTACTATACTCATAGACCAAAACCCTGTGTACTACATCTTGACTCATTAGGTGCTAGGGGGAAAATACTCACGATGGATTGTTATCCTACAAGAGTTTGATCTTGAATTTTCCAAAGCTACTTCAAAGAAGTCATTATTTTTTTCCGAGCCGATGTGTGATCTTCCCTATGCTTTAACAAATTTTGAGCCCAGTGATTCATTCTCGAATGAATTTTTGTTTCTAATAGGCACAAATGGCCTGTGGTATGGAGATTTAATCATTTATCTCCAGACACCACATTTTCAGCCTACTATATCTCCTGAGGATCGTCGTCGCATTCGTCATCATGCAAAGTACTATATTATTCTCAATGATACCTTGTATAGACGTGGTATAAATATCATTCTCTGACGATGCCTCACCCGTGACGAGGCTGAACAAGTTCTTAATGACTGCCATTCAGGGGCATGTGGCAGTCATCTTTCTGGGATGGCTATAGCTCAGAAAATCCTACGCGCTGGCTATTTTCGGCCTTCTATTTTTAAATATTTCATGAGGTTGTTAAGAAATTCCCACCTTGAAAACACTTTTACCCGAAAAAGTGCACCCACCCTGCTCCATTACACCCCGTCATTGCCATTGGCCCTTTTTCCAAATGGGGGATCGATTTCATGCATTGTAATCCTACCTCAGCCGGGGGGCATGGTTACATCATAGTAGCCATGGATTATTTCACTAAGTGGATTGAGGATATGCCTACATATGCAGAGGATGGTAAGACTTCCGCCCTCTTTCTTTTTAACCATGTAATAGCTAGGTTTGGATTTCCTCAGTCT
This sequence comes from Pseudotsuga menziesii, assembly GCA_001517045.1. Classification (NCBI taxonomy): domain Eukaryota; kingdom Viridiplantae; phylum Streptophyta; class Pinopsida; order Pinales; family Pinaceae; genus Pseudotsuga; species Pseudotsuga menziesii. The sequence continues at coordinate 59,683 of LPNX010030380.1, read as the reverse complement.
ATTGTCACTGATCACGGATCACATTTTCGGAATTAGGTGATGGTAGAGTTAAGTGCTAAGTTGGGTTTTCGCCATGAAAACTCCACCCCCTATTATCCACAAGATAATGGTCAAGTTGAGGCCATTAACAAAGTTTTAAAAGCTATGCTACATTGAATGGTTGGAGATCACAAATCCAACTGGCACTAGACTCTCTTCTCGACTCTTTGGGCTTATAGAACTTCAGTGAAAACAACAACAGGTTTTACACCTTTTCAATTAGTATATGGACTAGAAGTTGTCCTACCTATTCAGTGTCAGATTTCATCTTTGAAACTTGTCATTGAACTTCTCCCTAATACTTCTACTGAGGAGGAAAGGTTTTTATACTTAACAAACCTTGAGGAAACTAGACGAGATGCTTCCTTAGTTAATGAGGCACACAAGAAATGCGTCAAGGAACAATACGATAAATTTGTTGAACCTCATGTGTTTAATGAAGGTGACCTAATCCTGACTTATGATCAGAGACATGATAAGCTAGGAAAAGGGAAGTTTGAATCAATGTGGTATGGTCCTTTTATCATTTCCAAGGTTTTAGAAAAAGGGTCCTACGAGCTCATGGATTATGATGGAGTCACCTTCGGGTAAACTCGCAATGGGTTGTACCTAAAGAGGTACTATACCTAGATCATTCATGTATGGTACCTTGTATATATGTACATTATTTCACTTTTCAGTGTGTTTTGGTGCTTTCAATATGGTTTTGAGTTTAATGTCTAGACTGTTTATACCATGTTTTGGTTATGCCGATCAGATGGATTTTTATGGCTTTGTCGATGGTGCTTTCCACCATACCCTGAACCTTGCCTCAATTTCTTGGGTTCTATATTCCCCTGCACACGATCTAGTGATTTCAGGAGCAGTTTTTATTGGTCCCGCTACCAACAATATTGTCAAGTATGAAGTAGTCATAGGTCTTTTGACTGAGGCTGCATCCAGGGACATTCGTAACTTGGAAGTGTTCATGGACTCACAATTGGTGGTTTGTCATTTAAACCAGGTTTACACCATCAGAAACCCTATACTACTCCATATCTATCGGAGGGTACATTTATTGGAAAGGTCATTTGAAGTCATTACTTATAGGCATATCCCTAGGGCAGACAATGCAGTTTTTGATTCATTAGAAAATTATATCCTAGGCTGGTATATTGCTCATTCATAGCATGAAAGTTAAACATGGTTCATAAAATTGTAAATAAATAGTAAAAACATATAAAACTCATGTAAATACATTTTCCATTTGAAGCATAAACATCTGAAGCACTCTGGCTTTCAAGCAACACAAAATCATACAAAAAATCTGAAGCTATGGCAACTTTCAATGATACATCATGTAAGAGCTAGTGATGCTCATGGTAGCACATAATAGCCCACACTACCCTATGTAGAAGACGGCTAAAGTGACCTGGCACTCATGTTGTGTGCCTCTGATAGCGCATCGAGAGATCATCAATGGATGCATCGGGTATGTACAAAGTTAACCTATCTAGGTTCTCCTCCAACTCTCCCATAGGGTCATCGCCTCATTGAACAAATAGAGCTCCCACTCATTTTTCCAGTGGGGATGATCCCCTAGGTCGTGCAACTCCTACATCTGCATGTAAATTTCAGGTCTCATTACTATACATAAAAAATAAAAAACATTAAAAGACAAAAAACACAAATAGCTATCTTAGGGTTTTGTTTCTTACCCATGTCTCCCCACTGCTTTCCAGGTGGAAGTGGTAGGTCAGGGTCACTCTTGAAATCAATTCCTGCAAAAGCATAATCCTCAACCATGAGGATCTGGCCACTAAGCCATCGAAAGAATGGAGATCCAAACTTCACCTTCCCTCTACCTTCTCCTATACAGGCCATGATACTAACCCACCTCAGCATATGAGGGTCTCTCGCCCTCAGCTCAGTAAAAAACACTTGGGGTCTTAGCTGTGGGATCCGCTCAAAAAATAAATAGGCTAAGATAGAACCATAGACAAACTATTTTAGTTCTCCTTGCCGACACTTGGTCAGCTGGTCTTTAAAGACCAGTAGCAATGCCTCTGCCTAGTTGAAAACTGTAGGTGCCATAGCCTCTATCGCATACAACATATGTGCCTTAGAAGCCTGATGAGGCCCTTGGATCCTAGCCAGCCTCTGCATGGTAAAAAGAAGAGTGCAGAGAGGAAGATCCACTACTTCCTTGATGGGAGTCTTCTTCCATGAAGTTCTAGTATCGGGAAGGCAGTGGCGGTCAATCAACTCCTGAGTAGTCACATCCCCTCCATGGGAACCAAAAAATGAAATCAGGGCGCCTCGTCTCGACAATCCATTCAAGAAGTAGATGTCTTCTACCTCAATGGTCAACACATGTGCCCCCACCTCGAAGTATTGTTGTTCCGGGTTCCACATATGGAGTATATACTCCAGCAATCTCTCATGAGACACCATACTAGGTGTGCGAAAGAACTTGAGGAGGCTGTAGTTTCTTAATGTGGCTATACATCTCGCATTTCTTTCAGCATGGACATCGTCATCATCATGATGTCATTCCTTCCATATCACCATTTTCGGCCACTAAAAACCTACCAAAAACCATTAATGGACTAGTTAAAAACATATCCAATCATCAAAATCAATAAAAAGATTGTGGTTTTTCCTATCCATGCATTTTTCCTAACTCACGGCCGACACCGCCCGAGATTTGTTTGCACAGAGCGGTGGCACCTCCCGAGTGCAGTTTTATGAGCGTGGTTCTCACGGTGCACCGCTTGTCTTGTAAGGGGAAGGAGTGGTGCCCGCTTTTTAACTTTAGGGCCTGCCTAAAATGGCCAAAACCCCTCCTAAAATAAAAAAAATAAATGCTTAAAAGTGAAATCTTAGGGTTTTGTCTTTTACCTGGCTCTGATAGTGCTCAAATCGGACGGTCGGATCTCCCGAAACCAGCAGCTGAAGAACTGGTTCAAAATTGATCCAAAATGCTCTTGACTAGTGGTAAATAGTGAAATGTTTTGATTTTTACTATTTGAAATGACTTTTATGGCTATTTTAGGGTTTTTTAATGTCATTTTAATATTTTCAAATCATTATCATTATAAAATCCACCCATATGACTCATTAAAAGTCATTTTTCGAGAAATTAACGTTGCTATTGAGTTTTGCAAGGGTAGAAATGAAAACAGTAAAAATATATGGGAAGTTTGTTTTTGACTTTTTCGTACTTCCTTAAAACGAAAAAAGTCCCCAAGCATTTGTTTCGATACTTTGGTCATGCTCTCAAAACTCAGTATCAAAGTTTCGAGTCTTTTTTCTGATTCTTTTTAGGCTCGTAAAATAGTTCATCATTAAAAAGAGGCCTAATGGAGTCTCCTTTAAGATCTTTTCGGACTCCCTAAATATGAAAAGATTGTCGAGTACTTGTCTTCTTCATACTTGTAAAAGTATTTGAAGATTTGTCTCTCCAACAATAGGTTATCTCTTTTTTGGTTTGGATAGACTATTTTACAAAAAATGACCCTTTGGAGTTTTCTTTTGTCTTCGTTCAAACCCTCTAAATATGACTGATGTGGAGTTTTCTTTCATTGGACTCGTTAAATTAAACACTAAGAGACCCTTTTTTGGGAACGAACCCCTCCTTTCTCAGGTTCGTGAAATATATGGGAATGGACTTGTCTTCGGATAAGCTTAAATGAGTGTTTGTTACCCTCTTTGAACTCATAAAAACAAAAAGAGGCACTCATCAATCATGATGGGGGAATTAAGGGAAGGGAATCATTTTGCAAATCCAATGGCAAATGTTTGTCACCTTTGAACATGACACTTGTCTGCATATCATTTAGTCAATTGGGTATTCAGGTGACTTACAAGTCGATCCACTTTCATGAGTCATGTCACTCCTTTGAGTCTTTCAAGAGAATGCATTGTCCACTGTTGCATTGTGTGTCTGTCTAGTCTAGTCATGCTGCCAAGTCTTTTGTCGTGCCGCCCAATGTTCAAAGGAAGAAAGAAGTTTACCTCTGTAGTTAAAACAACCTTTGTGTCATTACTTTGAGTCAGTTCTATGGTTACATTATCTATGATATTCCAGAACTTTGTTCCAAGTTTCGTGTCGTCGATGTGGGATTCATCATGGCCCTCCTTTGACGAGACTATTCCTGTTGACATTAACTCATTATCCAGGAATTATTCTTAGAAACAAAATTTAGTACCTTGAGATCTGTATGCCTCAATGACAAATTCTCTCGCTATCGACAAAGGTTCGCATCATTGGACTTTGATCGAAAGAATCTGCTGGGTGTTTGACACCAAGACATCTATTCACACTTAGTAGATTGTACTAGGGTACCTTCGGAATCATTGACATCAATGGTGATTTCCCTCGCACTTGTTAACGGTTCACCTCATTGACCGGTAATCAAGTGGTTTCTACCATGTTCGACTTCAGAACATTGTAATCACATGGATAGAATTGTACTTTGTGGAAAACAAGACGAAGAACTTGGGTATTTGTTAAGCACTCATAGCTTCCTCCCTAGGTTGCGATGGAGTATATTGTATGAAGTACCAGCATGGATCCACATTTGTATGGTCGTGGCTATGCTCAAATTTTCATCTGTATGACATAGATCTATGTTGTATATCTGGTAGCTATGTCCAAGTTTGAGTCCTCTATCACATGGATCTACACTGTATTCTAGTAGCCATGGTTGTTTATTCCTCTCATGGATTTGTCTTTAATTGGTCTACAAACATGATGAGGTTACATTTATTCATGAGTCAAAGTATTGATGTATTGTAGATGCATGTTTGATGATGCTCTCCGATCAAGCTGGCTCTTGCCTTGAAGTGATAACTTGCTCTATCAAAGCTCTCGCTTATCATATCCCTCTAGCCTCATGCTTTGGGGGGCATTCTATTACACTCAAAATCTATCACCAGCATGTGATAGGATCCCTAACACAAGACGTTTTCCCTAAAATCCCAAACTTGAAGAGAATTCTGTTCTAGGTGTTGATTCCACATATAAAATTGCAGCACCGCTCTTACCCTCAAGCAGATAAGCGGTATGTTGTTCAGCATCGCCCTAGTTGTGTGAGAACTAGGTGGTGCCACCACCTTTAACCCATTTTTTTGGCGCAGTTCCTACCCATCACCGCTCTGTCATAAAGGGGTATAAGCGGTGCCCTTGGTAAAAAGTGAAAAAGGAGGTTTCTCGAGGCTTCTAGAACAGGATCCTCGTGTCTAACCTTATCCCTACTCACTTGGGTTGGTTAAGGTCAATATCCCTCTTTGTAGGATCTTGTAGCCACCTCACCCACCAATCTCTCAACCATCCTATTCATTTGAGCCCTATAAATACAAGCTCATACTCCATGGTTGAGGGGGAAGAAGAATAGTAAAGTTATGTTGTTGAATTGATACCCTGGCCTAATCCATCAGAGAGCAATTGTGGAGCAAGTTGGAGCTATCGGGGACAAGGTGATAGTCTTGTGAAGGAGTGTATCGGCACTAAGGCACATGGTTGTAAGATCTTTCATTTATTTTCTAATGCAAAGTTTATTTCCTTACCACATGTTTGTTGTGTAAGTCTCACATATATGTTATTGGATTCCTTAGTCACTAATATGGATGTGTAGATGATTTTCTGGTAGCTTTGATGTCTTTGTATGTTTGATATGTTTTACAGGTATATAGGTCTTCATCAGAGTTACATTCTAGGAGTCTATAACATTCAGGGAAGGTCTTCAACCGAGTCATTCACTCATTTGTTTTGGGTCTGAACCATTTAGACCAGAGGAACAACTTCTGTCTGCAGAAGGTGTTATACTCCTGATAACATGGGATTAAAAGTCACGTACAACAATAAACAAGGTTTTTAAGGGATTAAATTGGATTATTAAAGAATAATATGAGTCCATGGGGTCTAAAGAGTTTGCAGAGGGACAAGGAAGGCCATTAATATGTGATCAACCGAGTTGGTAAAATCAGCTATAACAAGAATCATTCTTAATGAACTTGAAATACTCGCAGAAAGCTTCATTTCTTCTAGGTCACGACGAAGTAAAATAAGGCTGAGCACTTCAGCTCAATCACCCTTTCCATTGAAAAAAGTGAGTACTCGAGCTACTGTCATAGCAGAGGCAACACAATTTCTTAAAACAAGTACTGAAGTCCCAATTTTAAGACCTCGATCATCCTCTATCACACAAGAACCACGGGGTGCATACAGATAGAAAGGGATTGTTCCTGTAACACAAGAACCAGGTAGAAACTTAACCTCAACATCAAGGTCTATCGACCCATAAGAACCTACTGTGAAAGACGGTCCCATTCAAATAGAGACGATGCTTTTGGAAAATGATCTACTGAAATAGGAGGTACAGGTGCTCTAGGGAGAATTGAAACGATTGAAAGATATATTGAAAAACTAAGCAGGTCATAGATTGAATACATTAGCAGAGGTTGTTGATCAAATGTGGTCTCTCGCTTTTGAGTATGATGAGCACGGTGAATATCTATGCCCATAATTTGGGTATATTTTCAAGCTTCTAGGATACAAAGTTACTCTCATGGAACCCTCGGCTTGGAGACTGATGCAGTCAAGACAAGAAGAACCTAGGAAAATGCAAGCAAACAATGATCAAGATTAGCATAAATCGGTAGCAGGAAATTTGCATGGTCATAATGAGGAAACAACCCCTTTTGATGTACGAGAATTACTAGGTAAGGAGATTGAGGATAACATTGAGCAAGGGGAGATGGCACAAGAATCTATTGAAAGTTCGTCTCAACAAAAAGAAACCAATGCAACACATGAACCAATGGTGCAAAAGGAGGTCATTGGAACACAAGAACTAGTGACACTAGAGTAAAAAGAAACCACTGCAATACAATAACCAGTGGTACAAAAAGAGGTCATTGAAACACAAGGACCAATGACACTAGAAAACAAAGAAACTGTTGTAACACAAGAACCAGTGGTACAAATTGAGGTCATTGAAACATAAGAACCGGTGATCATAGAAAATAAAGAAGTTGTTGAGACACCCGATTCAATTGTTGAAACATAAGAATCAACAACTCAAGACTCCACCCTGCCCAAAAAAATGGTAATGTAATGGTTCATGAGCCTTACGAAATCATTTAATTAAATGAAGAAGCCCAGGAGGAAACAAAGGATACTCCTCTGCTAAAAGCTCAATTAAATAATTTGAGATATCAGGTTACCCTGTATGGGGAAGGGGTAATTACTCTTCCCACACACAGGAAGGTCATTAATGAGATTAGGGAGAAATGGGAACAATAGTTGATGTTTCAGAAGTTTCGCTAGGAAGAATTAAGGGAATTGAGAAAATTTAAGACTATGAAGCAAGAAAAAGAGCAGATGTATACATTGATTCAAGAATTATTAAGTTGTAGGGGCTGATCTCATTCTTGTTTAGTTTTATTGTATGAACAAATGACTCTTTTTAAGTTGAAATATATTAAGGAAGGAAGGCCCCATCAGGTTGTTACTGTTCCCCAATTTTTAGATACTCTCTCTCAAAGTGATTTATCTAAGAAAAATATGTTATGTGAATTGTATTTATATGAGGTGGCATGTCCCATGAATATTTAATTTAGTCCCATCCCCCACATGGGGGATGTGTATTTAAGGGCATTCACTTATTTTTTTACTAACCGAATGTTGTGGTGGAATGCCTCATAGACCATTCAGAAAAATGAATAAAATTCTACTTAATGGATCCAAGGTGAACCACAATCTCCCGTGGAAATTATTGAAAAGCATCAAAAGTTCCTTTCTTCTCCATCAAAGGATGATCAATTGGAAGGACTTCAAGAAGATGCCATAAATACATGTATGAAGCTTATAATGTGGCAAGAACCTTATGCTTTAGAAGGGAGTAGATCCAGATGGGATGCTTCTTCGAGACTTATGAAGACAAGGGACCCTTATTGTTTGGAAAATTTTACTCAATATTTGACTTGGGTCCCTGGTTATGTTAAATGCGTTCATATATGTGTAATAAATTGTTTAGGGTTGCGTTTCAAATTTCCTTTCCTGTGGTTTCCTGAAAAGAAGTATACAAATAAATACAAGATAATTAAGAAGGCAGAAAGACAATGCTGAGACGAGTTGATTGCTTGTAATGGATATAGGGACAGGGCAGATAAACTAGAATCCTATTTCAATCTCACTCACCTGCACAGACAATGCTTTGACCCAGATTCAAATTTATACTAACCAGAGTTTGTTGCATGAGGACATGCAACTGTGTAGTTGGGGGAAGATGTTGGGTGCTAAAAATGACCTTTTTGCTTACCTTTTTCCCTAGTTTCCTTTATTGTTACAGCTGGAATGATATTCTTTCTAAGGAAAAGAAGAACTATGGGCAGGTATAACTCATTTTTATTTCCTTGAATTAATGCTTAAACTTATCTGTGTCTATGGGGTTTTTTCATGAATAAGCTGACCTATGAGAGATTAATGCAGTTAGTTGAAGGCTACAAGAAATTTGGATAAAGCAAATTGTCAATACACAAGGAAGTGTATCAGTTTGTTGATACACAAATATAGTCCCAACTATCGATACAAAATGAAGTGTATCAGTTTGTTGATACACAAGGAATTTCCCCAATTGTCGATACACAAATGGAAGAAAATTCATAAAGAGTATTTTCACTTCTTCAGGACAATAACTCGGTGTTGTTGCAGGACAGGTTAATCTATTCATCTATGTGTCTCATTAATATTCACAAGGAATTGGATTAGTTTGATTTCTTGAGCCAAAATCACTCATGAAACGTTTTTTCGTTTCTATTGTAATATTATGTTGAAACTGTTTCTATATTGGATATTGATTTGACAGCCCGAGGATCTTCAATCCTCATGGGTGTCTGAATTCAAGGGGTCTTAATTGTTCCTCCTTAAGTATTTAAAGAGGATTGGGTTGTCCATGAGGGTATTATTGAAGAATTAATAATTGTAATCGAGGAGGAGAAGTCTTATACTTGATTTATTTTATTAATGAAAGTGGCAGAATTTTCCTGATCTACTGTGTATTACTTCCTCCTAATTTGTGAAGGATTCTCTATTAGAAGGCAAGTGCCCACCTTTTCACAAAGTTTCTTGATTAGAAAGTTGTTTAGTTTTGTTAATATTTTGGTGTGGAATTGCAATTAGAAATGGAGTTGTTTGAGACAATTTACGTTTCCTCCCAAGTTGCTGAAACAATGTTCTCTAAGTTATTACTTACATTTTGTTTGACTACCGAAACAATTGGTTAATTAAGAATGCAATTGATTGAACAGTTGACTAGGCAGTGTGATCTTTTTCTAGAAGTATGGAAGGGTTGTGTTACCTCTGTATTCTCTCACCGAGTTTAATTAATGTTAAATTTCCTTTATTGCTGGTATTATTAATGACAAGTGAAATTGATTGAATGACAAGACATTTCAGAGTGTTTCAATTCCCAAAAGCTTTCCTTACAATAGCATTTTGGATTTAACTTCTTGCAAAAAACATTACGAGGTTCTTCTTTAAAGTGTGGCCATTTTTATTCGATATATCTAAATGCAGAACCATCTGCAGTCATTCGAAGAATATCATCTTGAATTCTATTATGTGCATGGTAATCCATAAATTGTGTTATGGTTTTGCACCTGAACAATCTTTGCAAACGTATAATAATGGGAATATAACGAAGAACCTTGCAAGGACCCTTTTTTGTTACTTGATCCATTCGATATTTATTGATAAGATATTCTGGACATTCTAGTTCAAATTCATGTTGTTTATAATATATGATATGGTCATTGAGGCATGCATTAATTGCTTCATAATGTATTCCAATTTCTTTCATGATGACAAATAAATCTCAATATGTGCGAGGTAAAATATTTGGTGATGGTAACAAAAATTCAGCTATCAAGCTACAACAAATTAAACAAAAAAACTAGTTAATATAATATATAAATAATATTAATGAAACGTGTTTCATCCGTATTAATTTTAGTTATGAATTAACAATGAAGTTATCAAAGGATCAAATATAACATTTATCACGATCATATGTATGCGATGGAATATATTGCACACCATAACATTTGTGTGATTGATATGTTTGAAAGACAATTCATAACCTTCAAGTTCATTATCAACAATATAGCAGAGAGAAGATTTGTGTTGGAGCCTTCATAAAGGGGTTTGTATGCCTTCTCAAGAAGAGGTAAATCATGAACATCATCAAATTCATCATTTTCATGATCATCGTGATCATCATCCATTCTAACATTAAATGTATCATGGATTAATGTATTTGTACTATCATCTTCAACTATGTCGTCAGTATGATCATCTTCTTAAATATGATCGTTAACTTGTTCTTCATTATTCATAGCTTCATGGTCCATCGATGCTTGTTCTGAAAACACATCCTCTAGGTGATATATTGTCGTAGGATGTCTTTCCTTTATAATTACATGAAGCCATAAAGAAATATTAATTAATACAAGAAATATTAAAATGATACATACATTTATAAAACCAATCAATATAAGACATATATAATGAAAAACTTACAAATGGACGATAGTCATGTCCCCCTTCAACATGTCCATATTCCCTACAATGTCTTTTCACAATTGTGATCTTTAATATTCTCCTTTTAAAGCCCTTGCATTGACTACATGGACAATAGCATTTTCCATCACCCTTTCTTTTCAGTCCATCCCACAATCTAGCAAGCAATTCATGATTTTGATCGAGTGGATTAGGAATATTGTTATGTTTTGACATTTTGTGATACCAAGCTTGAATGATGATTATTGATCTTAAAAAATCAAGGTCCACACTTCACTATTTTTAATCATAGTAATAATTGAAATAATTGCTTCTTTTTCTATGTAAAACAATCCATGCACAAATTATAACTTCTGCAAATCATCGTTTGTATAGCAAATTACATGTCAAAACATTCCTATTATATAGTTTCTAAAAATAAATTCTCGTAGGATATTTAACGAAATTAATATTTTTACCGTTGTAATTTTTTCGTTGGTAATCCGATGACTGTCGTAAGATATCCGACTACAGTCGTCAGATTATCGACAACCGTTGAATATCCAACACAAACTGGAGCAAATTAAAAAAAAAAAAAAATTGTAATTACCAAGGTGAAATACAACAACGGGGTCAATTTCGTTGGATGGCATTGGATTTTCTTGTTGGATTTCAGGTTCAAATCTTGTTGTGTTTGTGTTATTTTATTCTCCCTTGAGTCACCTTACCTTATCCTATATTCATAACCACCTTAGGATGTCTAGTTCTCAAATAGGGTCTCCTATTTCCTCCTTTTTTGGTATTTAGATTTTGGTCACTTGTTTGACTATATTAGACTCTTAAGGGTGCCCTCTAGTTAGTTGAAGTGCTTCATTTGATATCCTCACCGACCCAAATCTATTTGGGCATGATTAAAAGGAGGTCAATTATGTCAAACCTTACTTGCCTCTTCTTGATTTCTTGATTCCAAATGAACCATTTCTTTATATATTCAGTAAGGCATGACCCACGTAATAGAGTGTAATTTTTGGAGAAAACATCCATGGTATGGGGGCTCAAACCCATATTGCTCTACCAACATATGAAATGTTTTACTCAACAATTAAGCTAGAATAGATTTACTAATTGAGGTCATTTCCTATCCTATTTTTATTGCTCTCATCCTCTTTGGAATCCCCCCCTCTCTCTCTCTCTCACACACACACACACAAAATCATGTAAGGAGGTGTAACAACAAGTGCATGGCTGTTTGATGGATTAACACTCCCTTGGAGCTCTGTGTCATCTATCAACTTCAACCCAAGTAGATTCAAATACCATAAGAGAATTTATGTAGATTTGTTTCATTCATTTCCCCTCTCTTTCATCTTCAATAATTAGGTTATTTAGCCTATCAAGAGAAAACTAGTAAATTGATGTTAATTAGTTTGTTGCCCTTTGTTGATTTGTTGTTCTTTCCTATTTTTTTGTTGAACTCTAAATGAATTACCCTAGTCTATTTACAACCCTACATACCAAAATCAACTTTAACACCCTAATCAATCTAGTGGTGTTCTCTCTTCTTGTCTTCGTCCTTGCCCTTCCTAGGGTTTCTTGGTTATCCCCTAAAGTTGAGTCACAAATCCACTCTATCCTTCCTCCTTATGGAAGCATGGTGATCACTCTAATGATCACACTATAATTCCAAAATGGGTGCAACCCTTAAGAACACATTAGATGCACATAGAAATACATGTTTTGGTAGCCTTGGTTGTTGACTCTCTTAGGTTCGAGAGTCCATTAGGCTAGAGTACTTGTAGGCCAATCGATTATTGAAATGCCACACTACTACGAGGACCAAGGGGTCGAATAGGATGGAATACCAATAGGGTATTTTGTTAGTGGATGTCATGCTTTTTGCACTGAAGAGGTGCATTCTACAGCCCAGTAAGGGAGAGATGTGTATCTCCTTCCGTGCTCATCCTAGAGATGACACGTGTCCTTTATAAAAAATAATAAAATATTATTAAAAATAACATGTCGGCTTAAATTAAATTTAAATTATTTAGAATTGCATATATATATATATATCTATATATAACAAAATAAATTAGATAAACTAAAACCATAAACATTGGATTACACATTTCCTCAACACTTCCACTCTAAAAAAATGTTTACACCTTGAGATATTTGATCCCTCTTGGTGCTTGATAGATCCTCTTTTAGATGGATCTATGCTGGTAGGAGGACCAAGGCATCCAATTTACGAAGTTGGATGATCCACTCAACAAACATAGTAATAACCAATGAAACATTATGGTCAGTGGTTCATTGTGGAATGACATGATCTAAGGAGTGAGGTAACATGTATGGTCTAGCCATGTGACCACAATTTAAGGTGGACTAAAGTACACAAGGCTTATTCATCAAGAAGAGGGTTCATCTAAAAAAAAGTGAATTTATCTTAACATTTAGAAAGAAACCATGTTAGATTCATTTGAATGGTTAATGGTGAAGCACCCGGTCATGGTTGAGTTTCTCTAATAAAAAATAATAATAAATAATGAACTCCTCCATGATAATTTTCAAAAAAATTCTTAAAACAGTAACTTAATGGGAGTCCAAATGAGACAATTATTTTGGTATTGTAAGATGGCTAAACTTATTAAATAATACGTGTCATCCAAAATTTAAAAAAAAAACAAAAACAAAATTTTTTATTTTATTTTTAACTAAACTCTACTCACACAATTATTTTAAATTATTTTGGTATTTTGGGATGGCTAAGCTTATTAAGTAATACGGCACACCCAAAATAAACGAAAAGAACGAAAACAAATGTCAATGAATTTGGACTTCTAAAAGAACGTGAACATCACTCACTTCTTTATTTTTCTTTGGGAAAACAAACTCTTTACTTTTCTTGGGAAATTAAACTCTTTACTTCGCATTCCCTGTAATAGGCTGTGAAGGCCTTTTTACTTTACAAGTTCAAAAAAGTTTTAAAATAAAATTTTAAATTATATTACCTAATATAGTTAATCTAGAGATTTATTTAAAAATTTAAATGAAAAATAATTAATTTTCAATTTGATTCTACTCATCACAATCACATCTCATTGTCTCAATCTTTACCAATCCATCACGATCACACGTCCCAGTTCCCACTTAAAACTTCAACTCACTTTTTTAAAGGAAGCAGAATTATACATCTCATTCTTTATCAACCCATCACGATCACACATGATCATGAAAATACACCTCACTTTCACTTTTTGAACGAGAGAAGATGTCTTCAATTTTGAAATAAATTGCAAAACAGTATTGCCATACAACTGTCTGGAATTGGGAGAAGTATCCACTTGAACAACCACACAACCACCTCATTGGTAGTTAGTAATGTTATTATTATACAATATATTTAAAAAACCATATTTTTATTATGTATTACCGTAAACATTCAAAATCCAAGTGATAAAATATGGTTTCAAATAGTTTATTAGGTAAACGGCCACTGAATTCTGCTCTATCTTCTGAGCACAACCCGATGAATGAATACGACACAGACAGACACCAACAACTCCCGCAGGCGGGGCATTGAGGATGACAAAAAAATTAAAAAAAGCTGCCTGATGGTATTAGTTAAATTTGCTGCAATCTTGTCTGATCTCGCCCTCGAATCCTGTCTTAACATCCACACGGCCCAAGTTCCTCATGGCGTTCACGAAGGCCGTATTAAAAGCACCTGAACTCTGAGCAAATGTGTTTACTTCGTTCCGTGTGCGCAGGTCTGTGTATAGAACCTGGTCAGAGGAGAAAAGTCCTTTCCCAGACTGCAAATTCTGGTAATAGACGTTATCGAATAAACGGGGAGTTGTGGGATCCATGTTGACGGCAATGGTCGGATCCACGTTCTTTGGGCACATCTGTTGAAGTTCAGTGACATAGGAAGGATTCAGACTTGGATCCACCGGTGTTTTAGCACTGAAACTGTAGATTCTGTTTGCGAACTGGTTGCAGTGAGAGAATCCCAGAGTGTGGGCTCCTGTAAAACCACCAAAAACACAAAAATTACTCGAAATAATTCATCACCAAAACCCTAGTGTAAGGAAATAACTTTATTTAGGGTTTTCAGGTTCAAACAAACTTCAATTGTAATCAAAACCTGTAAACTCATCCTCGGTAAAGTGCCTCTCTTCTAAAGTGAAATTTGCAGAAATATTTTATGCATCCTGTATTACATCAGTTCTCATTTATGCTTTCAGAGAACAGAACTTAGAAAAAAAAGGTACATTCTCCTTTCACGAGAAAGCACTTTCATATTTCAATCCACATCAAAAGAACAATCAGCAACAAAGACAGGAAATGGTTCTGTCTGAGAGGCCAAAGTGCAAGATCTGGAGATATAGTAATCTATATAGAAGATACACATGAACAAAAAACAAGCAACAATATACAAAGAATTGCATTCTGTATCTGTTTTTCTAAGATAAATTAGTTGGAATAAGGTATGGAGGATCAAAGTCGTTGTGATTAAAAACATCCAGAAATTTAGTAAAACACTAACTGATTGAACTAATGGGAGACATACTAAAAGCTTTATTAATGGTACTAGGCAATTAGGATTGTAATTAATTACCAGATAGAGCTACCATGTCTGCTTGATTCAAACCCTTCCTGGCAAATAGAAAGTTCAGTTGATTGAGAGTGAATGAACCCTTTGGCAGGTTTCCATTGGCTCTGGAGGCTTGGGATATCAGCCCATCTCGTCGCCCTAGCTCCACATTGAATTGTGGGCCTCCAGCCTGCAAATGAGAAGAACAAAACAACCATTTTTGGGGTCAATGCCTTAACAATCAGTTAAGAGACACCATGTTCTCATGGTTGTTAGGAAGGCCCACACAGGTTGCTTACTACTTTGTATGGATGAAATGCATGGTCGTTTAGCTGACTGCCCACTACAAGTCGATTAGTTCATCTATGCTTGTCCTAAAGATCAGAAGACAAGCCCTATGATAATGCAAATGACTTACCAATGTTACAAGCCCTGTGGTAATGCTAATCACTTACCAATCCTACAACATCTCTGGCAGCCAAGGCTAAGATATCAGCACAAGACACTACGTTGGGGCACATTTTTTCTACAGCTTGTTTGGCCTTGATGACAGTATCAAATCCATCGCCAGCTAATGATAAGTTGTCTGAAAAATCTTTCTCCGCAATGTTAGTTGAAGTAGACTGAATAAGCACAGAGCCATCACATCCCTGTACAGATCCAAACGAAAAATCAGATCATTTGATTTATTGATCCTGTAAGCACCTAATACAACTTCAACAATTTATACAGCTTAAAGGAAAAATAATTTCCATTTTTTTGAAAGAAAATTTCAAATCCATTACTGTGAACAAATATACGTGTCATACCTCAACCATGCAATCATGGAAGAATAGCCTCAATGTGCCAGGAACTGTGACAAAAGTCTGCACGTACTTCTGAGAAACAACATTCTTTACAATGGATTCAACATTGGGACAGGTTTTTGCATAAAAATTCTCAATAAGCTGAGTTGATCCTTTGCTTACAAAAAGTCCCAACAATACCCAAAAGGCAAATCCAGCCAATGGCTTCCCAGCAGATTTTTTTGAACCCATGACTTCCAGTATTCACTAAAATTACAGATAATCTCTTATCCGAGAGCTCAGAAGATAAGCGCCTCTGGCTACTGGTATATATAGCATATGAATAAAAACTATGGTTCGTGGCAAGAATCTAATGGCTGAATCAGACAAAACATGAGTCAAATTTATAGTGGATAACAGCCAAGCATCTCACATGAACTATTTCGATCTACTCAGCAATCGCGTATATGATACAATCCCAACAGTTGTAGATTCAGCGTATGCACGTTTGCAAAGACAGCTTAGTATTAAAAAACAAACCAGTGTTTAAGATGTCTGGGCTTTGGTATATTATATTTGTTTTCAAACAGTCAGTCAGAAACAGGCTGCCTTGTTCAATAATTCAAAGCCTGTAATTGTCACCTTGTGAGTGTCCGGAAAGGTTAGACTCTTTATGGGAATATGTAACATGTCTATTCACGCCAAGTGTTTGTATCCTTGCCCAGCAAGGAAGATTCCTCATAATCTCTATTGGGTAATTTAATATATAAAATATTTGATTTACAAGTTTACCAAAAGAAACACGTGAAGAGATGGGAACCTCCTGTGACATTCTGCCTGGAAATACTGTAAAAAATAGCAGATGTCAGGCATAAGGTTTTCATAATCATATTGGCAAAGTTATCTCACACATTCATCAATTTATATTTTTTCATTAACATGGAAAAGTTGTGATTCTTCTCTGTTCCGGCAGTGAAATCCATGATCAGCTTTATGCATGATGGAAGGGTCATTGTTTTTAAGAATATTTTTTGACAGGTGTTAGAGTTGTTTTAATGGCTGTTATATCTGCAAGATTTTAGATGGTTCAAGTAGCAATTTATCAATTTCATTCTGTGGATAGGATTTTCTATTAAAAATTCATTCATTTAAATGGCATTAATAATTAACTATAAAGACATTTTGATCTAAAGAAGTTTATATTTAGAGCAGATTTTTGAAGAAGTTAGTTTATTTATTTGATTCTTTTTATAATGAAAAAATGTAACTTTTTTTTGTGAATAGACTTATTTGAAATAATTCTATTTTTAATCAAAATTTGTATATCTAAAAAATTATATAACCTTTCTTTGATTTAATACAAATAAGAAAGTTGAAAAAAAAACTATAACCAACATTAATAATCCACTACTAAAATAGAGAATCACTTTTTTAAAATAGAGATTCATTTTTTTTTTTAAAATAGAACGAAACTGTAATAATCCATTAGATATTTTGGTAAAAACAAAGTCAAGATTGTCATTCTAGACCATTATAAAAACCTAACAAGGTTGCCATTATTGATAAAAGATATATGAACAACTCAATGTGAAATGGAGACTTTGATAGGTCTTGAATCTCTATCACTATCGCTTTATTTCGTAACACATTAAATGCATTGAACCCTTTTATTAACATTGACCAATGAATGCATTATTTTTTTATTAATTAATATTGATTTAACTGAGGGAACCCTTTTTGGTTTGTGTCGCATTCGTTTTGCATGCATCTAGTAAGAGATGTTTCAAAATTTTGAAGAATTAAAAGAAATGATTTTGAGCCATGATAAATGGATTACAAATAAAAAAAGAGGGGAAGATATGGAAGACTTTGGTATAAGGATGTTTGACCAAAATTTATATGTATATATAGATTATTTTTCTTAAATGTTGAAAATTTTGTTATAACTAAATTATTAAATTACAGTTTGTATATTGATTTTTTTAGGAGAATGTATATGTATATATATAATATTGTTTTAAAGGTTGTAAACTTTGTAGAAATCATCTCCCTCCATGTTAAAAGAAACTTGAAATCGATGGAAGACCAATAAATTAATTGAGCATGTTTTGTCATGTTCCCAATTAAATAACTTTCAAATAAGACTATTTGCAAATAATGTTTCACCAACCAACTAGTTCACTAGGTTGAGATGAAGACATAAATTTTGTAATAAGGGGATGTGAGACCCAAAAGGACATTAGTTTACCATATTCACATTTAAATGGGTCACCTAAATGATAAATGCTAAGAAAATAAGGTGCCATGAGTTTATGAAGACACTTGGAAGCTTGTGAAGCCTTTGGGTGACTAGATTCCCCGCACACTTGGCATGATATTCATCCAAATTCGAACAAATGGGTAATGTAACATTATTGGATGGTTATGTTGTGTCAAATATCATATAATGAGCCAAGAAATTCAAATTGGTAAAGGAGGGTCACTCCCATGGAAGAGGAAGAGACTAGAAGACTAGGTGTGCCACTTGGAAGGAGATTCTATGTACTCTATGATAACAAATGATGGAAGATTCTATGACAAGTATGACAAATCCAGACCTGATTGCTGACATATGACAAATATGACATGTTAGGGCTAAAAATAGCCACCAACAGGTCGAATTTGGGAGTTAGAGGAAACCATTCGAATTGGGGAAAGAATTGGATCATGAAGAGGACAACAAGTGTCATGAGTTACTAAACCACTAAGATGAGTTGGAGGAAGCTCTGAAGGGAAATTCGACCTTAGGAGGCCTCATGAAGTTAATAAAAGGATGCCATGAGGAATGAGAATAGATTTTGATCATTTGTTAATTGGCCTTTGGAATTTTGGAGAGATTTTTTTGTCCATTACACAGTGAGTGTTCACTCTCCCTGCTTGTGAACCAATTTCGAGGGAGTTGGATTCCTTTCCAAGTTGGTTGATGGAGAGGCCATTCAGAACTCTCATGGGAGCTTAATGAAGGAGTTTTATCTGCAAGTTGAAGGTCCATATAGTCAAATTCTCATCTATCTCCCCATTCTCTCATTCCTTCTTCTCCATTCCCCCACACTCTCATTTGATGGCGCACTTGTTGGAGTGATTCTTACGCCTTGCTGAGGATAGTTGATGGAAAATATTTGATTTATGATGTATGGATCTGTAATATCATCTCCATATGCTCTGTAAGTTGAAAAATCAGAAATGCATGTATGAAAATATTTCATACTCATGCCCTTGTATCACTAGTCTTCATGGATTTTGGCTTCAAGCTTGAAGTAGTTTTATACCAAATTTGTATGAGATATATTATATGAATTTGAGGATGTTTTGACAACCATATATGATTTATTACTCTGTAAATGAATTTCCAAATCATTTGTGGGTCGAAACCCAATAAACTCATGAGTGAAAAGCTTGCATTCACATGCCATTGAATCACTAGTTTCCATGACTTTGGCTTCAATCTTGAAGGAGTTTTGTATCAGATTTGTATGGGGGAAGTTATCTAAGTTTAATGGTATTGTGACAACCATATATGATGTTTTACTCTGTAATTTCATGTCCCTATGCTCTGTGGGTCTAAATCCAAGAAATCCATATGTGAAACTCTTGCAATTCCATGCTACTAATTCACTAGTTTTCATGTATTTGACTCCCATACTGAATGAGTTGTATACCAAACTTCTATGAAGGGATTTATATGGTGTTTAATAATATTTTAGAATCAATTTGTATTATGTATATGGTCCCTATATATCACATCTTGATTTGAACCTTTAACTCTACCTTTCATATGTCAAAATCGAGCTATTTATGCAATTTCCCCATAAACAATTTCATTGAAAGTTATCAAACGAATGTGGAACTCTATAACCAGTTTTCATAACTAATAACCATGTGTAATGATAGTACATGAGTCCTTCTATCAATCCCCATAATCTTCTTACAAATTTGGGGGTTTGTACATGAGTTGGGAAGCCTGGTTGGCCTACACCCTAGGGGAAATTTCATCACAATTTCCTAGTAATTTTTGGCCTTTTTGTCATAAGCCCCAAACATGGTTGCTGATGTATAAAGTATGATACAAAGTATCCATAAAACACCTTGGGATTTTTTAAGACTCACCATACCATCTCCTTTCAAATTCGGGACCATTTGGTGAAAGTTGGAACCCTCTAGAGACATGACTAGTTAAGCTTGAATTTTGCCTAATTTGTGCATTTCTCCAAAATTTCCGAAAAAGGGATATTACATGTTTGCTAACTCCATGAAGTTTTGGAATAGGGAGCTCATCCACCCCGAGGAAGTAGTGAGGACCCATGTGAACGATTATCCTTTGTATCAATGGAGATTAAATCACACACTTATTGCTTCACTCACTATGCATGTGGGATATCAAGAAGGACGATCTCACATGGACGACACAATGGTTAATAATTCCACCAGACAAAGAGGGATAAATGGAATAGGGGAGCATAAATTGACAGAAGGTGGTTGGATAATCACCATGGAGGGAATCCGAATGACATATAACCAAAGGGTTGGGTAGAGGAGAGGAGACATGGTTGAATCCAAATCTTCCTCAAAGAAGGTTCCATAAAGGTGCAAGAGATGACCGAAATATACATAGGAAAATGTTGGCTTCTTCAAAATGAACATAAAGTGATGGGAGTAGAGTATTGGCAAGAGAATGGAGTAGGAATTGCAAGAGCTCAAACACCGACAAACAATCCTTAATTCACAACTTGATTGATCGAAATCCAAGAACACCATGATGGATATGGAAATTAGACTTCTCAGAGGGTAGAGCAAAGAAAAAAATGACATCATACAAGATTTGCAGGCATAATGCATCAACTCAAAAGGGAATTAGTGTTGAGAGTATACATAATAAGAACAATGGTGAAAATGTTAGTAGGATCGCCAAAGACAACAAAGGAACCCAAGAATGAGGAGACTATAGTGGTACAGAGGAAAATGCAAAACTAACATCATGCAAAAATCGTTAGAGGTTTAGTGGCTCTAACCTCAACCATCCTCAACCATCACCCGAGTTCATCAAATTATCACGTGTTTATTTTATTTATGTATTGCAAAGTGAAATTTTGTTGTTATATATATATATATATATTTGAAATTTTGGCCTTTTGATTTGTATTAAAGATATCATGTGTGATTGGAATAAGACATAGAATATTTAATATAATGGATTATTTGAGAACATAAGAGAAAATAATATAGCATATGTAAAATGTTGAAATTTTGATTTGTATTAAGGATACATTACTCATAAGATATTAAATTGATAAGGATTTAATAGAGTGGATTATTTGAGAGTACAAGAGAGAATGATATAATATATATATGTTAGAAAATATTTTGCATCTCTCTACGATAGATCCTAAAAAATTATAGAGTCAAATTCGAGATCGTAAAATTAATGAAAACAATATGATTCTCTTGAGGGACTGTAATTCCTACCTTAAAATGTTTTATGAATTCTTGATGTCGTGGCGTTGCAGCTGCAACAATTTCCCAATGTTTTTTTGAAAATTTTGGACCCTCCTTTTGTTTTTATCTAGCCCAGGTTTGTTCGATTTCTTTAAATCTGTCCTGGAAGTCCATTTTTTCTACTTAATTTTATCTTTGGGAAGTCGGAGGATTAGTCAAATTTTTTTTCCTTTGTTTCAGAATTTGAATGAGCTAGTATTACCATTGCCCAGCCGAAGAGTTTTTCACTTTATTTGAGCACTTAACTTTATGATTTTTCTTCGATGATTTTGTTTATCGCTGTCGAAGGTCAATTGACGAATGATCGGGGCATTAGTCCTCTATGCCACCGACGTTTCAGAAGGGAAACAGTGAACGTCCCAATGGACAGTTCTGTTTCTCGCCGATCCATGGATTTTATCTCCTTTTGTTTTATTGTTT
The DNA here is from genome assembly GCA_001517045.1 of Pseudotsuga menziesii. Taxonomy (NCBI): domain Eukaryota; kingdom Viridiplantae; phylum Streptophyta; class Pinopsida; order Pinales; family Pinaceae; genus Pseudotsuga; species Pseudotsuga menziesii. The sequence continues at coordinate 37,767 of LPNX010030380.1, read as the reverse complement.
AAACCTTTTTGACTGTCGATGACTTGGTTTTCTTTTATCGCTATCGAAACTATTTTCAACAGTTGATCGGAGGACTTGTCCTTCGCGTCGTCGACGTTTCGGAAGAAAGTTGATAAGTGACCCGAAGAATAGTTTTTCGATCGTCGATGCTTTAATGGTTAACGTTTTTTATCTCCGATACATAACCGTCACGATGATAGTGCTCGGCATCGCCGATGCTGCAGCAACGTTTAGGTTTGAATCACTAACACTGTGGAATTGTTGAGGTTTGAATCACCGATCCTTAGAGTTAAGAGTCTCCGATGCCGACGGACTTAATAGTCTCGCGGGACCCATAGTTTGTTTGTTGTCCGCTGTTGCGGATGCCGATTGAACTGTTCTCCTGACTTTTAGTGTTTTTAGCCGTCGATAGGGTTTTCCTGCCGACTCTTTTTACCAAGGGTTTATATATAGAGACGGAGCATTATTTTATTATTATCCATGTTGAAACTCGCATTTGCTCCAGTCCTTGTCGATTGAACTGTTTCACGTGCCCAGCTGCCCAGATTTCACTCGTTGGCATGCTACCATGGAGGTTTTGGGTCATCCCATCGACTGCTCTATGTTTTGCCAGGTAGGCAATCCATGACCTTGTTGTTTGATTCTTATTCGTTGATTGGAGCTGTGGTTTTTCCCGCTTAGGTTTTTTGCGTGAGTTTAGTTTGCCCGCTTAAAGCTTATTTTTTCTTCAATGTATACTTGCATAACATTTTAAGGTCGAGGAATTTAACTGTTTTTTTTTTTACTAAAACGGTTATAGGGATTTTATATTGATTTCCTGGCTAAGCAGCTGCCAGTAGCTTTACAATCAGAGATTCTAAATCAAATTATACAAAGAGTCCAGAGTTACAGACATAGGCAACTTAACTGCTCCCTTTACCAGCTGTCTGGAATTTTCTGAGAAGGCATAGTAATTCAAAAGAGCTTAAGCAAAGAGAGGGAAACTAGAATTACTGATACAACCAAACAGAGAGGAGGAATTCAGTGATCTGATATTGGAGAATTCCCTTGACAATTAAAGAGGCGTGCCTTTGAACTGGAGGATGAGCATGCTGTCAATACGATCTGCACCTTTCCCTCTCCCCTGCACGAGGTCTGAAGACTGCCCATCGATTCTCTACGTTAGACAGGCAAAAAGCACAATGAGAGAACGCTTTTTCTCCCTTTACCAACTGTCTGGAATATTCAAAAGAGCTTAAGCGAAGAGAAGGCCGCTAGAATTGCTGATACAACCAACCAAAGAGGAGGAAATCAGTGATCTAATATTGGAGTCTTTCCTTGACAATTAAAGAGGCATGCCTTTGAGCTGGACGAAGAGCTTGCTGTCAAAATGATATGCACCTTTCCCTCTCCCCTGCACGATGTCTGAAGACTGCCCATCGATTCTTTATTAGACCGGCCAAAAGCAATTCACAATGAGAGAACGCTTCCTGTAACAGGCTCAAACATTATATTGCTTCAGATTCTTGGTTTGGATCTCATCGAATGCCTCAGACCTTCCTTGCTGGGCACTATTATCGCTGGAAGATATTGTTGGAGGCATACATCTCCATGTTAAGCATATTAAAATCCATAATAAGATAATTCTATGGCTGGTAAAATTTACCATAATTGACCAGAATATAAAATGAAAAAGAACAACCCTGCAAAGTCTACCTATTAAAAGCACATAATGCAGCCAATTTGCCTTGCTCTATTCAAGCTTTGTCCTCATCATGGACTTACTACTCCTCGAAACCTCAGTCTGCAGGCCGACCAATGACTAAACTCGAGAAAGTTGTTCTTCTTTTCCTGTGAGGAACTAAGAGACCTCTCTCCACTGTCTCTAGGGAATGGGCAAGTAATTTTCAATTCCATTTACCAGAAGAACTCCCTTGCTTAAGGAGGCTCCACTGTTAGCTTCATGATCTGCGTTTTGATTTAGATTCCGAAGGACATGATAGAACTGAACCTCTTCGAAATCTTTCAGCTGAGTAGTGATTTTTCGGTGGTAGTGGGACAAGTCCATACTATTAGGGACCTTCTTCATCTTAAGAGCCTGAATGTTGATATGGGAATCACCAATGACGATCATATTCTTAATGGATAGGATTCTGGCTTGATTCAGACCTTGCCAAATGGCAAGAATTTCAGCGATATTATTTGTTTTTTGACCCAGCCCCCAAGCGAAATTTAAGACAATTTTCCCAGTATGGTCTAACAGGACTCCTCCACTTCCCGCAGGCCTAGGATTCCCTTTCGAGGCCCCATCCACATGTAGAATATGCTCATTCAGAGAAGCTCTCCATTTAATAAATTCTTGCTCCTCTAACTTGATTTCCCAGGTAGAGAAGTGCTTGGAAATGATCTTGGTTTCGGTGAGAAGGGAAGGATCTAGCCCTTGGAACCAGCTGTACTCTTCTCTGTCAGGAGTACCTTCGTTGGTGAGATTTGCATTTGAGGCTACCAACTCTCCTAAAAGCGCCTTAACTTTGCCTCCCACTTGGGCTGGTGTACCAGCTAAGCCCCTGAAAATTCTATTGTTGCGCTCCAGCCAGAGCTTCCAGCAGAGGATTTTTGGAGTCCACATCCAACAATGCTTTAACAACTTCATCCTGGAGAAGGAAAAGGGAGCAAAGTCAGCCTAGGAGTCAAACAAGAAGGAAATGGAGGGAGGGAGAACTAGATTTAGCTGAGAAAAGAGGATATTCCAAAGTTCTGAAGCAAAGGAGCACTGAAGGAAGAGGTGGGTCGAGGTTTCTTCATGACAGGCGCAGAGGGGGCATCTTGAGGGCCCTTCCCATCCTCTTTTTAGAAGGATGTCCCAGGTTAGAATGTTGTTATGTAGGAGGGACCAGCAGAAAAGATCTATTTTGGGGAGGGAGGGGTGGAGCCAGAGGCTTTTCCAAACGGAGGGATCCAGGGAAACCTAAGGGATGGCTTTTAGGGCTGCATACCCAGCTGCAGCAGAGTAATGGCCTGAGGAGGAGCCCCAACCTCTTTTTTCCTTCAGCTTGGAAGAAGTGGGGGAGAGGCCTTGAAGAGCATCTAAGAGGGTACGAGCTTCTAACTCAAGTTCATGAGGGACAGCCCCCAAGTCCCACTTGATCCAAGAATCAGCTGGGCCCCATCTAGATAGGTCCCAAAGGGTGAACTTGCTATTCGAGTGGAGCCATTCTATGATATTCTCCAGCCCCTCCGAGGAGTTTAGAGGGGTCTGTCCTAGAATGGAGTCTTCCCAGAACTTTATTTTGGAGCCATTTCCCGGGATCCAAGTGAGCTTGGAGGTGAAAATATCCAGAGAATTCAGGCAGAGGGAGAGAATAGGAGAACCTTTCCTAGTTTTGGGGGGCGATCCAGACACCACTCTTTGTGACCTCTGAAGTATTTTGTTCTTAGGGATTTGGAGCTCGAAGTTGTTTTACCCCTTATCATTTTCCAAAGGATCTTACCACCCATTGCCAGATTCTGAGTAGCCACGTCTCTGATTTGCAGCCCTCCTTCCCATTTAGGGGCTTTGACCTTATCCCAGCTGACAAGATTCATTTTCCTTTCATTGTTCCTTCCCCCTTCTCATAGGAATTTTCTCAGAAGGCTGTCAATTTCTTTCACTATTCCTTTCGGGGCTAAGAGGATTGAGGCCTGGTATACAGGAAGGGAGGTAATCACAGAGTTTATAAGGATTATTTTACCTACTTTGTTTAACCAGGAGACCCCCCAAGCCATTAATTTGGCCTTGATTTTTTCCAACAGAGGCAGCCAAAGACTCTTTATGGCAGCTTCTTTCACTAGCGGAATTCCTAGGTATTTAATGGAGTCCCACTTGGAAGTTCCGTCCATTTCCAACGTCCTAGAGATTTCAGTCATTTCAATGGGAGGGCAGTTCCAGCCATAAATTTTGCTTTTTCTCAAACTGATTTCGCTGCCTGAGACTTCCGTGTAAACATCCAGCTCTTTCTTGAAGGATCTTGCCACGGAGAGATTAGCCTGACCCAAGAGAAGGGTGTCGTTGACAAATTGGGCGTGGTTAATTCTCTTCACTCTGGGAGTGATTGCAAGCCCCATTAGAGATCATTGTTGAAGGCTCTTTTCCAGCTGAAAGCTAAGGACCGACGCTTGAATGACGTAGAGCAAGGGGGACAGCGGACAGCCCTGCCTAAGTCCCCTAGAGGGCATGGAAGAAATTTGTCGATCTCCCATTTATCAAGGGGGCTATCCAAGGTCCCGAGATACAGGCTCTAATCCAGCTAATTAATTGGGGATGAAAGCCCAGATTAAGCATGACAACAAAGATAAAATTCAACCGGAATTTATCAAAGGCGTTGGCAAGGTCCAATTTGACTATCATACCTTTTTCTTTCCTTTGGAAGCTTGAGTGAATTGCCTCTTGGACCAGGATGATGTTGTCCTGAATTTGTCTGTCCTGAATGAAGCCCCCTTGGTTCTCCGAAATGATCCTGGGGAGGACTTTTTTAAGTCTGTTTTCTATAACTTTTGTGATAATTTTGTACCCCGTGTTGCAGAGCGAGATAGGGCGGAATCTAGAGAAGCTTTGGGCGCCTTTCTCTTTGGGAATTAACGCTAGAAAAGAGGAGTTTGTACTCCCTCCTATTTTGCTGCATCTCTAAGATTTCTTTACCATTTTTATCAGATCCTTCTTGATAATATCCCAGCAGGCTGTGTAGAATCTGGCCAAGAAACTGTCGGGCCATGGAGCTTTGTCTGGGTTCATTCCATACAACGCTTTGATAATCTCCTTAGTCTTTATAGGGGCGATCATATTTCTGTTCTCTTCCTCAGTGATTAGCGTGGGTATCACATTTAGAGGGTAGCGTTCTGTGAAAAGATTTTTGAAGAAAGTATGGGCTGCGTTCTTAATTTCACCAATTTTATTGAGAGAATGGTCCTGGAATTGAATTTCACGAATGGTATTATAATTCTTTCGAGCTTCTGCATGCTTGTGGAAGTAAGAGGTATTTTTGTCACCTTCTTTGAGCCAAAGGTAGCGTGACTTGATTCTCCAATACTGCTCTTCTCTTCTCAGCGCGTTATAGAGGGCATTTTGCAGATTGGTCTCAGCATTGATCAGCTCCGGGGTGATCGTGACATCCTCCATCAGTAGCTGGTGATTACCCAGGTCACGTTGGGCTTTTTTTATTTCCAGAATAGGGGAGGGCTGGATCTTAGCCTAGGATTTAAGATCTGCTTTAAGCCTTCTAAGATTTTCTTCCCAAATGAAGAAAGGCGACCCAGTGACATATTTTTGCCAAATTTCCGAGACCAGATCATAGAAGCCATCCATGGTGACCCAGAGGGGGTTGAAGTGGAATGGGATTGGAACCAATTTTTCTCCAGTGGTCAAAGAAAGGGAAATTGGCTTGTGGTCTGAGGTACAAGCCTGGAGAATTTCAGAAGTAGCGAAAATACCAAGAGTTAGGAAGGACGAGTGGACTAGGAAGCGATCCAGACGTGCCTCAATATGCCTTGGACCCACCCTTTTATTAGTCCAGGTGAACTTGCCTTTGTTGGGCTTAATATCCTCCAGATCCCAGCCCATTATGATGTCTTCAACCCACTCCCAAGCCGGGTCTCTTACCGGGGAGCCTCCTTTTTTTTCCAAGAGGGAAAGAGTTACATTCATATCACCAGCAAGAATTAAATTGTCATGCAGGTTGGTGGACACAAAGGAATTCAGTGATTCCCAACACTCTTTTTTTTCCGAAAGAAGGAACGGGGCATAGATGTTGAAGAGGCTAATCTGATACCCCGAATCTCTATGCTAAAATTTTGTGAAGAGCCAATGAATGGTACTAAAATCCTCTAGCATGTCAAGCGTGGTGGAGTTCCAGAAGGTGGCTAGACCTCCTGAGGCTCCTCTTGTGCTGACTGCTCTACCTTCACCTTTTTTCCAAAAATTTTTGCTGGCCTGAATGGATTCAGGCGCCTCCATCTTCATCTCCTGGATCATAAGTATCTCTGGGGAGTTCATTCTAACAAGATCTTTGATTGCTTCTTCCTTAGACTTGCTTCCCAGCCCTCTGCAATTCCAGGAGACAAACTACATTAGGATCCGGAGGGGGGGAGGTGGCTTCTTTCGAATCCTTTCCTTTCTTTGAAGATCTAGTTTCCATCATGTCCGGGATGGTTTGCTGGACTCCTGCTGTGATGTCCCTGTATGATTTCTCCTCCCTTTTTTTCCGGTCTGGTTTCCTTCCTCTTGGAGCCTTTTCAGGGGTACCTACCGAGCTGCTGGTCTCTGTGGCCCCTTCATCTGACTCCGCTCCAGGATCAGAGCCTGTGGTGGTATGCTCATCTTCCAATCTCAATGTTTCTTTTGCTGCAGGGACGCTCTTGTCCCTAGCTGCATTTTTTGCAGGAGACGTGGATTGGGAAGGTATCTCTATGGTTTCTGTCACTTGTTCCTTTGATGTAGCTGCGACTTCTTTCAAGGGCTCCTTCAGCGGTCTTGAGTTTTCCTGTGACTGATCTTTCGCCTGACTAGATCTAGGATCCTTATTTTTTGGGACTGTTTTACTTTTCTTTACCTTTTTCCATCCTTCAGCTTCTTCCTTCTCAGGGGTTTGGTTCTTTGGGCAGTTCCTCTAAAAGTGCCCGTGTTCTTGACAGGATCTACACTTAAATGGGAGGTGTTCATAGTCCAATTTCTGATAATGAGTCCAGGTGCCGACCGTTAGCTTCACTGCCTCCAGGAGCCCTGCCTCAAGGTCCAGTTCAACGCATATCCTGGCACAGCTGTAAATGGACTTGTTGTCTGCCTTATCAATGAATTTCCCTATTCCATTTCCTATCATTTGCAACGCTTCATAGTTCCAGCAGTGAACCGGCAGGTTGGGGAGCCTGACCCATACCGGAACTTCCTTGGGCAAATCCACCGTGGGATCGAAATCTGGAGTCCATCGGTTCAGATACAGCCCCTGGGTGCCCATGAAATATGGGCCATTTCTGAAAATGAGATCCTTATCCTCCTTATTTATAAATTCGAAGAGAAAGTAGCCACTGCTCAGGGGGTAGCAGGTGACTCCTTGCTTGAGATGCGGCTTCCAATTTCTTTGAATCCAATCGTCGGTGGTTTTTGCCGAGGGCCAAAGCCCCATGAACTAGCCGACTAGTCCTCTCTCTGACAAAGCAAGGGCAATTTTCACCGAGGTCGTCTCTGGAAAAGCGATTTCAGGGATTTCTTCAAGCTTTTTTATGAATTTCAGGACCGAGAAAGGGGCTTTCCACTTTCCACCGCTGGCAACCAGCCTCCTGAATGCATCCATCTCTGCTGGCGAAGGGGGAGGGGGGTCCCCATCCCCTGGGGTAGCCATTGCTGGCTGCAACCTGAACCCTAGCTCCAAGCTCGCGTGCGCCTAGGCTCAGCTCACGCAGGGGAGAAAAATATATATTATCGTTAGTTGCAACGATGAGGAATTTCACTATTACAGTTGCTTGAGCGAGTTTTTCTTTTGAGTCTGCGGGATTGAGCTGTTATGTATGCTTTACTCCCATCTAAAAGATTAAGGGGTTGGTGCAGACAAGCGTTACGTTGTCTGCACCACCCATTCTTTGGTTATTCATGGTCGTCCTAGGGGGGGGGGTTTAAAATGTTGTATGCGTTTACCCTATTTTCATGGGACGACGAAGGTTTTCATTGTTTTGTTCTAGTGAGGGTTTTCCATGAGGAGGAGCATAGTATAGGGTCTAGCATTTTTATCGGAGGAGTTCGAGTTATTTTGAAGGCAGTCTTGGATTAAGATGAAGAGTCTGTTCTATCGGGGCTGTGATTTTAGTTACAGACAGTGGACTTAGAGGATTTTAAGACACAACTACAGGATTTTCTTTTCTGCCTTGTCATTTTCTTTTCATGCATTAATAATGTGTTATTTCATTTTTCAGAATGCATATGGAAGAGGTAAATAGATTGATACAGTTTTTTGTTATTATTGTTTCACTTGGTAAAAGATAAATGGTCTAAGAACATGCTATGTTTATGATAGGGTGATTGCTGCAAAGGAGATATGTCTAAAAGACAAAAGAAGAAGGCTCCAGTTGTGGAAGGAGAACTAGAGGTTGAGATCATCACTAGGGTTGAATACATATATGAAGATATCAAAGCTACCACCGGGGTCGAACCGGATTATAAATAGGGGGAAATATATAGGATGATTGCAAATTAGAATGTGCTTGATGCAGGATTCGAAGATCTGACTATCTATGCAAACATCGAGAAATGGGCTCTTATGAAAGTAACCACAAGACCTGAGTTGATCCCGTGCTCAGAGCTGATCGGTTGGATTCTGCCTAGGGCAGAGGTAACTATGATGATCCTTGAAAATACTGCTAAACAGGGCTATGCTGCATACAACCCTGCTTATGTCTCCATGGCATATCATCTGCCTCCTGCTCAGATTTACTTGACAGAAAGCTGGTTGAAAGAGACAACTATGGACCTGGTAGAAATAGTAAAAAGAATGATGATACCAGGGAAGAACTTTTGAACCAAGCCATCAGGAGAATATGATACATCCACTCTCCGGACTCCTTATAGATTTATTGCACTAATGCTTAATAGGATTTTTGGTAGAGCTCATGGAAAAAGCTTCAAAATAGGATAGGTACCAATTATCTTCTATGTGGCCACTCAAGGAACCATATTCAATTGGTTAAACATAGTGTCCAATAGCCTCTCAGTATGCATATCTTCAGCTTTGGGAGGGGTATCACAGAAGAAATCAGAGTTCTACATGAGCTCTATCTTAGTTGACTGTATACTATGTACCCAGTCTTTTCCAGCCTTGAGGTGTAATTGGGATAGAGACAGGACCCTAGTATACACTACATATAAATTATTTTGGGCACACAAATACTATAGCTACTATAGAGAAATATGTGAACACTTCATCATGCCTTTGTACACTCTAATTTTCTTGACCGAATGCAACTGCATGTCTGAAGAGGCATTCAAAGTCTTTGAGGAATATGGAGACTATTATTTAACCAAGGAAGGAATGTTTAGAAAAATGTATGGGGGTTCCAGAGCACCTTCTCTACTCCCTAAATATGCCACTGATTATGTGCTACATAAAGAGGCAGTGCGGCAGGTATATCTTGATGGCGTGGGGAGTTTCTTGTTCGAGCATAAAAAGGAAGTATATCCTACCATACCTTTCTGGCAAGGGAGTTATAAGTTTTTAAAGGTAAAACAGATTGCAGAATTTGTGCAGGAGCTGGAGCACTTCCGTTTTGGTGAGATGAAATTTCACAGGAATGACTCTAGGAATAAGGTAGCAGAGCACTGAAAAGAGGCAAGCATTCATTTTGAGTACACTAACTTCTGGGACAAGGACGAGGAAACATTCAGGAGTGCAAAGAACATGAACGCCCTGAAGAAGAGATTTAAACAGAAAATCACTACTGTGGGCGGAAAAGGAAAGACTGCACAGAAGACTAAGATAGTGGAAGAAGAAGAGGCCAGAAAGAGGGAAGAAGATGCTAGAAGGCTAGCACAGGAGGCAGAGAGTTGGTTGAAGTATGAAGAAGAAGAAATAAAGAGAGCTGCAGAGGAAACAACAAAGAAAGAAGAGGAGGAGACAAAGAGGAATGAAGAAGAAGAGATAAAGAAAAGACAAGAAGAAAGTGAAGGTCTGAGATTAACAGGATCTCTAAAAGACCAGCAGACTACTAAATAGATGGATACATAAGAGGGACATGATCATACAGATCAAGGGAATTGATAAGATAATCCTGATCCCTAGGAGCCTACTGCATCTTCTGGTAGCACAATAGGGAAAGCTTCAGTTTCAGGAATGAATTTGATCCCTTTCATGCAGAAAGAAGGGAAGGAGGTATTTGACTTCAGTTATATTTTCTATGACAAGGAGAAGAAAAGGATTGTTAATAGAACCAAGAAAAAGGTTGAAACTGGAGGAGAATCTAGAAAGATGATAACTGTTAAGACTTTGGTGTATGGAATAGATGCAGATCCAAGATTGACAGCAAGAGCTGGGGTGGAATTAACCCAAGCTACTGAAGATAATGTAGATAGGCTGATGACGGATCTTGAGTAGTCAAGAAAGAACACAGCTCAATTAAAAGAAACACTGAATAAAGAGAGGGATGAAGGTCATAAGTTGAAGAGGAAATATGAGGACATGCAGAATGAAGTGAGGACTTCAAAGACAGAACTCTAGACTTTGCAGGAAAATAAGGTGGCTTTGGAAGTCTCTGTAGAGAAAATGGAAAGGGATGCTTAGAACAACTTAGCAGAATTACAAAGGCTACAACTAGAGCATCAAGTGTTGAAAACTGAGAAAGATGACCTCCAGGTGTCCTATGAAACTCTAAGTGCTGAAAAGGACCAGCTACAAAGCAGAATTGATGAGTTAGAGGCAGAGAAGGCCACTACAGAAGAAAGAGAAAATCAATATCAAATGTAGGTGGAAAGCCTAGAAGAATAGAATACTTCATTGAAAGCATCACTGAAATATGCTATGGAACAAAGGACAAAATTTCAACCGTTAAAAGAACATATTCTAACTCAGAGAAGGAAGATCCACTAATTACAAATTTGCATTGAGGAAGAAAGATGCAAGATTTTACAAATAGATAGCAGATTGGAAGAAATTTGGGATACTACTTCCTATCTTTTGGACAGATCTCAAGAGATTCTAGAGATTCTAACTGGAAGAATAGTGTGGATAGAAACAAATGAGGACTCTCCTACAGAACTACTAGTTAAAGATCAACAGAGTTTAAAGCAGGATTATGATTTATTGGAGTTTGCAATCAATATTGTGGAAGAATTCAAGAAAACTATAAATAAAATGAAAGGAGCATGTGCCGAATACTGTAAAAGGGTGCTTGCTACATACAATAGATGCCATATTTTAGCAGAGAGGAGATTGGATGCAATTCCAGAGCATAAAGTGTTCATAGAGCATCTACATAATGGATGTCAGGAAGATGAGCAAGATATCCAACAAGTAAAAGATCTAGATGAACAGATCTTAAAGAATGCAGTCGCACATGCAACTATAAGTATACACCTCCTAGAGGATCAGCTTCGCCTCAGTCCTACAAGAATAGAATGGGTAAGGAACCAGGCAGCCAAATATGAGATAAATATCTATTTTCTTGAACCCTCTGGATTTGAAGGTATAGCAACGAAGGCTTAGGAATGGAAAACGTTCAGCAACGACTAAGAGGGCCCCTCCTCATAGAGTATTTTAAAGGATTTTTGTTTTGAAATGTAATATACTATATAAATTATGAGCACATACTACAAGACAAAATTTTGAGATTGAGAGTTTGGGGAAACCCAAAAGTCATTGAGGGGTAGCCCAAAGGTTTTGATTTTTCTTATAAATATAGGAGAGTTTAGATGTAGAAGGGACTTCTTTTCAATACCATTTTTGAGAGTATATTGTAAGAAGAATTACTTCCTTTTACAATAAAGAATTACAAGTTTCTGCTGGAGAAAGTTTGGTGGAATGTTTCAAATGCTTTGCTATGGATCAGTTGAATGTGAACTATTTCGTTTTCAGCTTATGTCCATTAATTGTGAGATCATTCTAACTCATTGAATTACTGTTCATGTTATGAATGTCTTCTAGTTTATTTTGTGAAATTTCCACTGTGAGTAATGAAGGTTGTCATAAACAATAAGCTATCTTGTTGTTCATATTTCTATTAATGTTCATGTGTTCTGAAATAAGTAACAACTATCTGTAATTTTTATTAATACATGCACAAAGATACATTACTCATTGATAACTGATAATTTTTCTCCCTAGGGATAGGTTAGTTAGTTAAATTTAGTTTCTTGTTGTTTGTGATTTAGATGCAAGAGAGGTAAGACGAGATGTAAGAACCTGCGCATCACATTGTGACACTCCTTGTTATCTCTATCAATTTGCATTTTTAGATAGGCACTTGCACATCATAACTTAAACACAAAAGACTAAAAAATATACATGGTGGACCGGGCCGTAACCGGTAAAACATTTTAATTTGTTACTTGACCTATGGTAGTTGGACCGTAAACTGAACGGATTCCCCATACCAAACAGTAACGGGCTAGTTGGGAACGTTTATTGGGGAGAATCCCTAACTATTGTTACCTACAATTTTCTAGGCCACAATAGTTTTTTGGCGCTAGAAGGAGGGCCACTAGTGCATGGCTGGGCGAGGAAGCTCACTTCCTTGAAATTACTCCACTGGTGACAGTTCTGAAAGTAGGTTGTTTCACAAACCCACTCCTGAAGATAAAGAGAAAGGGTATATGTATCCTTTAGATAATGAAGTGGTTGATGATTTAAGAAGAATCACTAGGGCATTTGTGAAAAATATTGGAGGATTACCTATCATTTCTGTCTTACCTAGAAGAGAGTATCAGAAGAAATATCGCCCTCAATTAGAAGACTCCGTGTTGGTAGAAGATCTTGAAGAACTGGTAGAAGCAGCCTTACAAGAAGTTGACCAACCTTTGAATCAATTGGATCCAGATTCACCTTACTGTTCACCTTGTTGGACCCCTGTTCAGTCACAACCTCATTCTCCACTCAGAATCACGGTTAATGTAAATGCAAACCAACCACCTCCACCACTTTCTTGGAGAGCTAGGTCACCTTTAAATTTGTTACCTCCCTTGCATGATTTGCCTCAAGCTTTTGACAAGATGTTACCTAATTTTGACCCAAGTGAAGGAATTTTGGTAGATGATCATTTACAGAGTTTTTACTTGGCTATAGAAGGATTACGAGCTAGGGAGCATGAAGATGTAGTGTGTATATTGTTTCCCCACACTTTGAAAGGAAAAGCAGCCTCATGGTATTTTGTACTTCCTGCAAATTCAATCACGGATTGGAACACATTTGAGAGAATGTTTAGAAGTAAATATGCAGTTCATAAAACTCATGCATCCTTAATGAAGGGGTTATGTTCTCTAAAGAAAGAAAGAAAAGAAAAAGTACATGATTTCACTCAAAGATTTGCTGCTTACCTAAACAATTTTACTGCAGTAAATAAGCCATCTGAAAATGCCCTGATAGAATACTATACCTCAGCCCTTGGGCCTGATCTAACGATGTTTTCCAAGAGATCAGTGAGACCTACATTGGTGGAAACTTATGAAGAAGATGAAAAGGTGGAGGCTGAGATGGAAAGCATAGAAAATTATCCTGTGTAGTCAGAAGAAAAGACTTTTGGAAGCAATAAACCTTTATTATTGACTAAGCCTAAGGATGAGCGGTCACAGGATTTTGAAGGGATGTTGAAGATGATGCAAAATTTATCCAACAGAGTGATAGATTTAGAGAAAGAGAAAGAAGCTCATAAATAATATAAGCCTTATTATAAGAAAAGGGAAGACAACAGTCAACCTAAGCCTCCTCCACACAGTCCTGCAACAATGAATTTAACTGAAGTAGGCATGGATAATTTTTGTACTTTTCATCAACAGCCTCATTCTGAGAAGAATTGCCCCCAATGGATAAATTCTATGACACTGGTAATGAATCAATTATTGGATTCCAAATTGACAAAAACTAGTAAAGAAGAAGAAAAAGATAATCAATCTACAGAAAAACAAGACGAAGATACTTTGGTTTTATGGGACTGTGTCTCAATGTTTGATATAGAAGAAGAAGATTCTATGAAACAAGAGGAAACATCAGAAACCAATGTGACAACAAGAAGTCAGAGTTTGTTAAAAGAAGACAAGTCAATACTTCCTAAGATCAAGAAACTTCAAGAAAATATGAAGAAGATACAAAAGAAAACTACAACTATTAAAATACCTGAATTTACCATTTCAAGTCAAAATCCAAAAAAAAATTAACATGCCTCTGAAGCCTATTGAAGATAAGATTGATAATTTCAAGAAGAATCTCAAAGAACCTGAGATGGGGTATGATATTGTGGAAGACATTAAAAGAACTAAAGAAAATATCTCATTGTTTGAAATGTGTAATGTACCTCAACAGAAAGAGAAACTATTAAAAGCACTTGAGGTACCAAAAGAAGAGCTTCCCAATGACAACCAACCTGAAGAAGAAATTGGTGAAGCAAGTGTGGGAGGTAAGTCTAAATATAAAACCCCTGCATTTATCCTAACTTTTGAGATTTTAAACTATAATGTGCACAACTGTTTAGTAGACTCAGGAGCATCAGTCAATGTTATGCCACTTTAGGTTTGCAAGAAAATCAATGGACAACCTAAACCATCTACTTGGAAGGTTCTTCAGTTAGATAAGATAACTGTGAAAGTAATAGGGGAAATGGAAGATGTTCTCATTCATTTATCTGTAGATGAGAGGGCATGTCAATACATCGACATTTCAGTAGCAGACATACCTCATGCTTATGGACTGGTTTTGAGTCGAAACTGGTTGACAAGGATAGATGGATACTTTGGATCAGATTGGTCACATTTATGGTTGCCTCATAAGGGAAGTCCCAATCAGATAAAAGTCTTAAGAGAGCCTCAAATGAAATACAATGTTACTCAGTTAGAAGGAAAGAATGAGCTAGTAAAATCTGTGTTGGGAAATTACTTCATTGAATTAGAACTGGGAAATTACCAAGCTGAAGAAGCCAGCAGTACACCTGACACCCAGGTTGATCTCCTTCGATTTTCACGCGTTGATGAGATTGACTGTAAAATAGTAGATTTAGTTTCGAATGTAGTTTTTAATTCAAGTTCAGTAGAAGTAAATAGTTGTTGGGCCCTTTATTTTGATGGATCTAAAACATTGGAAGGATCAGGAGCTGGCTGTGTCCTGATTGATCCAAAGAAAAATAAACATTTTCTTTCTTATAGATTAGAATTTGAATGTACAAATAATATAGACAAGTATGAAGCACTAGTTTAGGGACTTAAAATGGCAATAGAACTAAAAGTGAAAAATCTGAAAGTATATGGAGACTCTGAAATTGTTGTTAAGCAAATTCAGAATAAGATACACTGTATTTCACCACATTTAAAAGCCTATCAAAATGAAGTTTGGGATTTGCTTATAAATTTTCATGCATTCAATATTGTTTCCATTCCTAGATTAAAGAATGCAGTAGCTGATTTACTAGCTACCTCAGCTGCAAGGATAGTACCTTATAATAATAGATGCTCTATTGAATTACTTTTCAAGCCTTCTGTTCCGGATATGATCACAAATTTATGGGTTTTTTACTATGATCAACAAATTTTGGAATGCTTGATGAATGATGAGACTTTTAAAGGAGCAATAATAGATGATGAAGAACATCAAGCAGAATTAAAATTTGGGAACTTTATTCATAAGTGAGTCAGGACCTTGGAATGAATGTTTGACTTAAACAACAAATTCAAAAAGATAGCGAATGTCAAGACTCATAGCTCATCCTTGCAATTTGAGCTAATAAATTTGGGGACTGAAGCTGAACCCAGATATGTAAAT
This sequence comes from Pseudotsuga menziesii, assembly GCA_001517045.1. Classification (NCBI taxonomy): domain Eukaryota; kingdom Viridiplantae; phylum Streptophyta; class Pinopsida; order Pinales; family Pinaceae; genus Pseudotsuga; species Pseudotsuga menziesii. Next base: position 22,315 of record LPNX010030380.1, on the reverse strand, counting down.
TTGGGAAAGTGTTGTTCTCTGGGCGAAAGAAGTAAGTTCATTGGTCTCAAACAATAGAAAGATGTGTTTTCCTGGACATATGGAGAGCTTAAAACTTATGACACAAAGATCATACAACATGTCATCCCAATTAAAGCTGGAGTCAAGCCTTACCAACAGCCTTTGAGGAAGATGCATCTGAAGCTGGAACCTTTAATTGAGAGTGAAGTGAAAAAATTGTTAGATGCTAAAATTATATTCAAAGTCAGATATTCAGAATGGGTTTCAAATTTGGTGCTAGTAAGGAAAAAGTCAGGAGAAATAAGGCTCTGTGTAGATTTCAGAAACCTCAATCGTGCGTCAAATAAAGATAACTATCCAGTCCCACCCATGGAGCAAATACTACAGATGGTTTCAGGTTCTGAATTGTTTTCATTATTAGATGGATTCTCTGGCTATAATAAAGTATTAGTAGTTGAAGAGGATAGGATTAAAACCACATTCAGAACCAAGTGGGGAACTTTTGCTTACAGGAGAATACCCTTTGGACTCATTAATGTTGGAGCTAATTTCCAGAGGGCCATGGATATAGCTTTCCATGGTCTGATTGGCCATAGTGTTGTGGTATATCTTGATAATGTCACAACATTTTCAAAAAAGAGAGAGGAACATGCATTCCATCTGAAATAAATTTTCAAGCGTTGTCAGAAATATTGTATTTCACTAAATGCTAAGAAATGCGTGTTTACGGTCATAGAAGGAAAGCTACTGGGTCATGTTGGTTCTAAGAAAGGGATCTCCATATACCCAGAAAGGATTAAAGACATAGAACAGATCCCTTTACCCCATAACAAAAAAGGTATGCAATAATTCATGGGGACAATTAATTTTGTTCGAAGGTTTGTACCAGATTTTGCTCAAATTGTCAAACCTTTGCAGCAGATGGTTAAACAAAGTGTACAATTTAAATGGATTGATGTGGAAAAGAATGCATTTAGTAAGATAAAAACATCTATTGCTCATGCACCATCACTCAAAAGTTTGAATTTCGAAAAATATTTTATTCTGTACACTTTTGCATCTGATGATTCATTAGCAGCGGTGCTTACACAGAAGGAAGATGGGGGAGATGAGTACCCCATATCATTTATGAGCACTGGTCTGCAAGGAGCTGAATTGAATTATCCAGTTGTTGATAAACAAGCTTATGCAATTTTTAAAGTGGTAAAGCAATTCAGACCATACATACTTAAGAACCGTACTAAAGTAATAGTTCCACACCTAGCTGTAAGATCTCTTTTTGTACAAAAGGAATTAGGAGAAAGAAGAGGCAACTAGGTAACTTCCTTACAAGAATATGATCTTGAGTTCAAACCAACATCCATAGTAAAAGGGAAAGGATTGTGTAAAATAATGGTTGAAGGTAAAGACAATGAAGAAAACAGTTGGGATAATGAAGCTGAGTTACATATGGTGGATGTATGTCCCCTATTCACAGCTCCAGATTCCTGGTACCAGGACCTAGTTCATTACACAATAGGATTTGAACCTGAATTCCAATGTCAGAATCTGACATCATCCGACATTTCGGATGGATGTGTCAGATAGCAATCAATCAAAATAATGCTGATAACAAAATATTTATAGCGCCATTGAATCTCCGACACTAGGGCGTCGGACTTCTGACCCTTGTAGTGTCGGTTATCCGACACTGAAGTGTCGGATCTTCGATGTCTGTGAACCCAATAATGTCGATTATCCAACCCCAAAGCGTCGGATATCCTATGGGCTATATAGGTTTTTTTATAAAAAAAAATTAAGGTTTACATGATTTTAAATTTTATGGTCCCATACTTTCAACGGTAACTATGTTCAAGGTGTCGAATATCCGACGCATGTCCATTATAAATATAAATTGTTTTAAACATTTTGACATGTTTGTTGTAGAATCAACGGATGATTTGCGAAAATTATTTCTTCCTCGATGGACGTTTTCAGGAATTGTTTTATTCTTCAACAGGCGGTTTTGGGAATTTTTTTTTCCATCGATAGACAGTTTGCTAGGAATTTTTTATTCTTCGACTTTTCTCCATTTGAAAAAAACTTGATGCATGTTTTATGCGTGGAACTTGATTTTTTAAGACAACCGGTTATATTCATTAACGAATTTTATGACAAAATATCAAATAGATTAAATATTCTGGATCCAAACGAAGACAACTGACAATTGCTTGCTAGACTATGGGATGCAGCGAAACAAAGGGGTGATGCAAAATGTTATTGCCCGTGTACTCAATGCAGGGGATTTAAGAGGAAAAGAATATTGATCTCAACAGCCACAAAACATTGTAGGGAGCATGGACATGCTGAGGGGGGGAACGAATATCGTCCATTTGTAGGTTTAGCATTATAAACATTATTATATTCGTTTTTTTATTATAATTGTATGTATTATTTTTTTTCATATATTAATGTATATCTATTGATGTTTCCATGTATTTATATTAAAGGAAAGACACCCTATAGCATGTCGTCCAGAGGAAGTGCTTTCAGAACAAGTTCAGGATAAGGATCATGGAGCGTGTATGTTTAATGGAGAACAAGTGAATGATCATATTGAACAAGATGATCATGCTGATGATGTAATTGAAGATGATGGTACAAATACATTGAGCCATGATTCATTTAACGTTAGAATGGATGATGATGATGTTGATAATGAAAATGATGATGACTTTGATGATGTTCATGATATACCTCTTCTCGATAAGGCATAAGAACCCATTTATGAAGGCTCCAAAACAAATCTTCTCTCTACTATATTGTTGATAATGAACTTGAAGGTTATGAATGGTCTTTCAAACATTGCAATCACATGGATGCTAAGGTATCTAAAATAATCCATAACATATATAGGATTGTGATAAAGTTTATTTGTATTCCTCTAATAATTGTATTGTTAACTCATTATTGATCATCGTACGGATGAAGTGTGTTTCGTTAATATTATTTATTTATTACATTAACAAATTTTTTTTGTAGCTTGATAGCTGAATTTTTGTTACCACCATCAAATATTTTACCTCGCACATATCGAGATTTATATTCCATCATGAAAGATATTGGAATGCATTATGAAGCAATTCATGTATGCCCCGATGACCATGTTATATATTATAATTAGCATGAATTTGCAACAGAATGTTCAGAATGTCATGTAAGTAGATATCGTACAGATAAAGTAACAAAAAAGGTGCCTCAGAAGGTTCTTCGTTATATTCCCATCATTCCACGTTTGCAACAACTGTTCAGGTGCAAAAACATAACGCAATTTATGGATTACCATGCTAGGAACAAAATTCAAGATGATGTTATCCGAATGCCTGTAGATGGTACTGCTTTTAGAGATATTGAGGAAAAGTGGCCTCAGTTTAAAGAAGAACCATGTAATCTTAGGATTTCTTTGGCAGCAGATGGTGTTAATTCATTTGCACAGATGAAATCCATTTACACGGTGTGGCCTATTTTTGTTATCAACAATAACATTCCTCCATGGTTGTCAATAAAGAGGGAGCACATCATGTTGTCGATGATTATTCCAAGTTTTATTGATGAAAACTGTTTTATTTATAATGTAGTTGTGGCATCTCATTTGTCGTAATATGTATCTTAAATTCATATATATGTCTATTATTTTACTCTTCTACATGGTTTATATATCTTAATGGTTCTCATAATGATATATTTTATATGTACTTCAAATTATGAATCAGGTAAGTTCCAAGTCAAAGATATGAATGTATACATCGAACCTCTTATAGATGAGCTACTGAAGTTATGGAATGGCATAACTATGTATGACGTATCTAGACCAATACGACAAAGGCAATTTCAATTCCATGCAATGGTTGTATGGACAATACACGATGCCCCTGGGTTAACTTCATTTTGTGGTTTGTAATTTTAAGTTCCACTTTAATTGCATTTAATGATATGGAGTAGTTAGAATATTTTATATATGAATATATTTGACATAGATATTCCATATCTAAATATTGTAGGTATTCAGACAAAGGGTAAATTTGCATGTCCGGTTTGTGGTCCTAAGATAAAATATCGTCATTCAAAAGCTTAAGAAAGGAGGTGTTTGATGAGTATAGGAATTTCCTCTCTAAGAATCACAGTGTTGCAGCTGCAACAATTTCCCAAAATTCAAAAAATTTCGGGACCCTCCTTTTGCTTATATTGGTTTGATTTTTAATTTGGTTTGATGATTCTACAGAAAGACATTTCCTAATGCCAGAAATGTTTTGCTACTTGTTTAAGTTTACCTTGCCATCAAACGCATTTTTGATTATTTGAGTCAGAAGTTTAGTCACTTGCACTCCCGCCATTGCAAAGAAGTAATAAGCAACCAGCTCTGATAATTTTCTCCGATGCACTTTGTCTCAATCGACTGTTATTTGGATTCCCGTTGGAACATTTTGTTCCTACGTTCTCTGCAGTTGCGGACGGCATATTACGAAGTCTCCTGATAGTTGTATTGAATTTTCAACCCCGCTTTGTTGTTTCATTGATCTTTGAGTTTTCGGCTTCTGTCGTTGCGGCGTTGAAAAGTGCTGTCTTTCTAGTGTTTTGATTTTGTTTTCTACGGAACTCGATGTCTTTTATGTTTCCACCGTTGCGGCTCCTCATCCTTCTATTGCTCCGACGTTTAGTCTTGCGAGCTCCGATATTTTGGTTATTTGGTCTCTCTCCGATGCCTCGGTGGCTCTCCCAGTTGTTTTACAACCCAATGTTGTGGGAGGAGATGTTCTTGTAATCTCCGATCCTTGTGTTTCATCGATCGATGTTTTCTCCTGCCGCTTATGGTTGACCGGATATATATATGGGGTCGGGTAAATCATTATTCTATTGTTATTTTGGGACTATCACTGTGCTGTCGTTTTCGATCAAGCTAACCAGGACCCCTGCTGTCGGTATACCCTCGTTCCCAGGTGGCTCAACCGTGAAAGCTAATAGTGCAGTAGTGCCAGGTAGGCTCTCACACGCATTATCCCATTTCGTTCGACTGGATGTTTTGATTGTTGTTTCCACGGTTAGGTTTTTCACGTCATTTTCCCTTGGTCCCCGTCGTTTACATGTATATATGCTTGGATGTGTAGCGTAACTGTCTGTAGGGGAGTTTTGTTTCCCACGGAATGTTTCCTTTCCACAGCCATTATGGCTTTTTACCCTGCACTTGATGGTTGGGGAAACCGGTGCAGATGGCCGTTACGCTGTCTACACCGGTCTGCCCCATTTTATGATGGGCCGTTTGGGGAAGGTTTTTCATGGCCTCCCCGGGAAATGTCGAACTAGTTTCCCTTGCTCCGGTTACCCACGTCTTGCAAACCAGGACTTTGTTTTTTACCTAGCTGTTTCGAGCAACCCGGTTCATGGTCAAATTCGAACCCGAGTCAGTCTGGGATAGTATAGCATCGCCCAGCCTTAGACGGACCATAGATAGCACATAGATAGTGTTTTTTCCTGAAACACCCTGTTGAATGGTTAGAGTAAGTGCCCCCGTCGTTCCCCGTAGCGCAGTGGTCATGGCGCCCACAGAGAGCCCGAGGTTTCTTCATTATAGCGTAGACTTTGTTTCTCACTCGAGCTTTGTTGACTGAGCCGATTTCAGTGTTAGACAAGAGTATTGGTGTGAACATATTTGCTTAATTTGATTAGCTACCGTCATGTTAAACACAGATGAGGTAAATGTTTATAGTTTTATCTCAATCTCTACAATCTGTCCGGAAATAACCTAACAATTACAATTTTATATATGACATGAAGATTCCTCTGAGCTCAAAATGTCTAAGCGTCAAAAGAAGAAGGCCCCTGTGGTTGAAGAGGATCCCGACATCGAAGTCATCACCAAGATCGAATATATTTATGAAGACATCAAATGCAAAATTCGTGTAGAGCCTGAGTATCAGTGGGGAGACATATACAGGTTGATCACACGTCGAGAGGTGCCTGATATAGGTTTTGAGGAAGAAAGCATATAGGCCAACATAGAAAGGTATTCATTGATGAAGATTGCTACAAGACCATAGATATTTCCATGCTCTGAAGTAATTGGGTGGATTCTGCCCAGGGCAGATGTAACCACCATGATTCTTGAGAATGTCGACAAACAAGGCTATGCTGCATATAGCCCAGGATATGTAGCCTTGGCCTACCACATGCCAGAAGCAAAAATATATTTAACTGAATATTGGATGAGAAACATCAAAATGGACCTCGTCGAGACCCTCAAGAGGATTCTCATGCCTAGAAGAAATTTTAGAACCAGGCCGACGAGAGAATATGACACCGCAAGCTTGAGAACCCCTTACAGGTTCATTGCCTTAATGCTCAATAGAATGTTTGGGAGAGCCCATGGCAAAAGCTTCAAATTGGATTGGATGCCGATAATTTTTTATGTAGTGACACAGGTGACCATTTTCAACTAGGCCAACATAGTGTCAAATAGTCTTTCAGCCTGTATGGCCTCAGCTTTGGGAGGAGTGTCCCAAAAGAGGTCAAAATTTTACACGAGCTCCATACTCATTGATTGCATACTATGCAATCAACCTTTCCCTGGCCTAAGGTGCATCTGGGACCGGGAAAGGATACCTGTTTACTCCACATAGAAGCCACTGTGGGCTCACAAGTACCACAGTCACTACAGGGAGGTCTATGAACATTTTATCATGCCATTATATACCCTCATTTTCTTAAAAGAATGTGACTGCATGTCTGAGGAGGCACTGCAGGTGATCGCGGAATATGCTGATTATTACCTAACTGAGGAGGGGCTCTATTTCAGAATGTTTGGAGGCTCTAGAGCACCCTCCCTACTGCCCAAATATGTCACAGACTATATAATTCATAAAGAGGCAGCTAGGCAAGTCTTCCTAGATGGCATAGGAAGCTTTTTATTTGAACATAAGAAGGCCGCATATCCTCCGTTACCTTTCAGGTTGGGGAGTTATAAGTTTACTAAAGTGGAGAAGGCCGATGAATTCATGGAGGAGTTGGAAAAATTTCACTTTGGGGAAATTCCCTTCCACAAGAATGACTCCCACAATAAGGTTGCTGAGCATTGCAAAGAGGCCAACGCCCATTTTGAATACACTCACCACTCGGACAGAGAAGAGTCCATTTTCCGCAATGCATTAAACATAACGACCTTGAGGAAAAGGTTTAAAAATAATATCACCACCAAAGGTAGAAAGGGACAATATGAGCAAGCAAAGGCCGATGAGGAAACTAGGAAAAGAAACGAAGAAGCCCAAAGGTTAGCAAAAGAAGTCGAAGGGTGGCTGAAGGGAGAAGAGGAAGAGAAAAGAAGAGCTGCACAAGAGGCAGCCAGAAAAGCAGAAGAAGATGCCAAGATTGAAGAAGAAGAAAGAAAAGGGAAGCTTGATGAGCAGCTTCAGAAATAAGAGGCAGAGAGGCTGAAGCTAACCCAAATAGTGACAGAACAGCCAGCCTCTGACATAGCAGACATTCAGACCCAGGACGTGGAGAACCCCGATGTTCAAGACCCTGAAGTACCTGCTGTCAGCACACCTGGACAGTCTATGGCCCCGACCCTTAGACTAGTCCCATTTGAATATAAGACAGGGGAAGAGGTCCCTGATTTTAATACTATATTCTATGATAAAGAAAGGAAAAGGATAGTCAAAAGAACTGAAAAGAAGGTTGAAACAGGGGGCCTGTCTGGTAAGATGATAACTGATACAACCATTGTATACAGAACAGACCAAGACCCCAGATTCACTATTAGAGCAGGGGCTACATTGATCCATGCTTCAGAAGACAATGTAGATAAAATAATGACATATCTGGAGAAGTCTTCTTCTCAACTAAAAGACACACTACGAAAGGAGAGAGAAGAAAACAATAAATTAAAGAGAAAATTTGAAGACGTGCAAAAGGAGATAAAGGCTTTAAAGGCTGAAATTCAGGTTCTCCAAGCAGAGAGAATATCTATGGAGACTGCCCAGAGAAAATACAACAAGAATATCAAGATATGAGGGCAGAGAAGGAGCAGCTGCTAGTAAAGATAGAAGATCTAGAACTGCAAAAGACCACCTTGGAGGCGAATGAGAGGCAATCTCAAGAACAAGAGACAAAACTTCAAGAGCATATTACCTCTCTGACAGTATCTTTGGAGGAAGCCAAAGAACAACAGGTTAATCTCCAACCTTTCAAGGATCATGTGTTGGTACAGAAAGCCAAGATGCTTCAGCTGCAGACGACCATAGAAGAGGAAAGATGCAGGGTTTTGCAAGTAGATCGTCAGTTGGAGGAGATTTTGGAGACCTCCTCATATTTTTTTGACAGATCTCAGGACATCTTGGAAGTCCTGACAGCAAGGATGGCAAGACTAGAGAACAATGAAGAAGCTCCTGTAGAGCTGCCCTCGAAAGCTCGACAGGCCCTTAGGCAGGACTACAACTTATTGGAGTTTTCCATTAACACAGCCAGGGAATTCAAGAAGGCTGTTAGAAATACAAAAGGGGCATGTACATAATTTTTTAGAAGGCTCCTAATTACTTATAACCGATGCCAAGTAGAAGTTGAACAAAGAATAGATGCTTTTCCGGACCACAACTTGTTTGTGGAAATTTTGCAGAAAAGGTACCAAGAAGAGGAAAGAAAAATACAGCACATTAAATCTCTCAATGACCAGACCTTAAGGAATGAGGTAGATCATTCTGCAGTCAGTGTTTAGCTATTAGAATATCAGCTTCATTTGAGTGCAGCCAATGTTGAAGCCATCAAGAACCAGGCTGCACAATTTGAGATAAATATTCATTTTTTGGAACCTTCTGAGTTTGAAGGCATCGCCTGAGAGGCTTTAGCTTGGAAGAAATTTCTAAATAATCAAGCGAGGCCCTCCTCGTGAATATTTGTCTATTTTTGTAACATGTTGCAATTTTGTAAACACTTAGTGAAAGCAAAATTTTGGGAGGCGAAGAGTTGGGGAAGCCTAGGAGTTATTCGTAGGCAGCCCAATAGTCTTATTCTTTTTGTATAAATATAGAGGACTTAGAAGAAAGTGGGGTCTTTTCCAAAAAAAACAAAAAGGAGATATTGTAAGAAGAACTACTTTTTTTTGCAATATAAGAATTATTGTTTGCTTGTCGGAGAAATTTTGGTGGGACGTTCAAATGTTATGCTATGGATTGGTGGAAGATGAACTATTTTGTTTTTTCAGCCTTTTGTCCATTAACTGTGAGATCGTTCTAACTCTTAAGGCTTATGTTCTTGTTTGAATGATTTTTGGTTTATTCTGTGAAATTACCACCATGAGTAATGAATGCTGTTCATAAGCAATAGGCTATTTGATTGTTTAAATATCTTTAATCATCCATGTGTTTTGAGAAGAAATATCAGCTATCTGTAATTTCTCTTTGCAATGCATGTACAATATACATTACTCATTAATAGGTTACAATTTGGCTCCCTGGGGATAGGTAGATAGTTAGATTTACTTTATTACTGTGTATGTGATTTAGATGCTTGTGAGTTTTAAGACGAGAGGTAAGAACATGCGCATCACTTTGTGAACACTCCTGGCATTCTTTATCAAGTCTGCATGTTAAATAGGCACTTGCATATCATGTTTAAGTCAAAAAAATAAAAAAATATACACGGTGGATCGGGCCGCAACTGGTAAAACCTTTATTTTTGTCACTTGACCTACAGTAGCCAGACCGCAAACCGGACGGATTCCCTACACCAAACAATCATGGGCTAATTGGGAACGTTGACTGGGGAGAATCCCTTACTGTTGTCGCCTGCGAATTTCCAGGCATCAACAGTTTCTAGCGATAGAAGGAGGGCCGCCGGTGCATGGCTAGCCAAAGAAACCTATTTTTCCCAAGATTACCCCACCAGCAAATATTTGAAAGCTTTTGTCCTGACCCAAGTACTTAGAGTTTGGAATAACTTGTAGAAGCAGATTTATAGGTTTTGGTTCCACCTTTGAAGCAAGTAAGCCCGGTTTCACCTTACGGTGCTCCTTACTCAAACTCATGTTCTTTCACCTTTGCTCATGGCTGGTATAAATGTGAATCAGCCCAACCAACCGCCAGCTTGGAAAGCTAGATCACCTTTGAACCTAATACCTCCATTGCGTAACCTACCTCAAGCCTTTAAGAAGTTGTTGCCTAAGTTTGATCCTAATGAGAAGATTGCCGTAGACGACCACTTACAAAGCTTCTATTTGGCAATAGAAGGGTTAAGGGCTAGGGAACACGAGGATGTTGTCTATAGATTGTTCCTGCATACCGTTAAAGGAGAAGCAACATCCTGGTACTTCGGTTTGCTTGCAAACTCTATTCCCGATTGGGACACCTTCGAAAGGATTTTCAGAAGTAAATATGCAGCCCAAAAGACACATGCCTCACTAATGAAAGGTCTGGGCGCTTTAAAAAAAGAAAAGAATGAGAAGGTACATCATTTCACTCAAAGGTTTTCAACTTACCTCAAGGACTTCTCTATGACTGATTGACCTTCTGATAAGGTTCTGATTGAGTACTACACTTCAGCTCTAGGCCCTGACTTAGCTATGTACTCAAAAGCTCAAGTTAAACCTACATTAGTTGAGACTTATGAAGAGGCAGAAAGAGTAGAGGCTGAAAAGGAAAGTATAGAATATTATCCCGAGTTACCTGGAGAAAAAAATGCCGAGAGAAGAGCCTTATTACTGTCTAAACCCAAAGAGGAGCAATCATATGATTTTGAGGGTATGCTAAAAATGATTCAAAAACTCTCCAACAGAATAATAGATCTGGAGAAAGAAAGGGAAGCTCAGAAAACTTATAAACCCTACTACAAAAAGAAGGAGGATAACAACCCATTGAAGACCCCTCCACATAATTCAGTATCAATGAATCTAACAGAGGTAGGGGGGGATAATTTCTGCACTTTTCACCAACAACCTCATTCTGAAAGGAATTGTCATCAATGGCTAAATTCAATGACATTGGTAATGAATCAGCTGTTGGACTTTAAATTGACTAAGGATAGTGGTAAAGAAAAAAAGAATTTTCAGACTATAAAAATACAAGATAATGATACCATGTTTTTATGGGATTGTGTCTCGCTTTTTGATACAGAAAAGAGCACTCTTAAACTTGAAAACACACCAACAGCAACAAAATACATGGATCTAATAATTAAAGACAATGCAACAATTTCAAAGATTAAGAAGTTGCAAAAGAATGTCAAGAGATAGATAAATGACAATATTGAAGATAGAACACCCGAAGTCACTACTGTCAACCAGGAAACAGAGCAAATCAACGAGCTTGTCAAACGTATGGAAGGACGGGTAGATGTCAATGAACGAAACACTAAAAAAACTAAGGAGCTTAAAGAAGAGGTACCCACTAAAAACCAACCAGGGGAGGAAGACGTCGAATCAAGTTGGGAAGAAAAAGCTAAAACGCCACCTTTCCTTTTGACTCTAGAAGTGCTGAATCATAATGTGCATAATTGCTTGGTAGATTCTGGATCATTGGTGAATGTTATGCCACTTGAAGTTTGAAAAAATATTAATGGGCAGCCAAAGCCCACATCTTGGGAAGTAGTTCAACTAGACAGAACAAGTGTCAAAGTAGTGGGAGAAATGAAGAATGTTCTCATACGTTTATCTACCAATAACACGATATGTCAATTTATTGATATTATGGTGGCTGACATACCGGATGGTTATGGGCTTATTCTGAATCGAGATTGGTCTGCTAGGTTAAATGGGTATTTTGCCTCAGATTGGTCTCATTTATGGTTACCTCGTAAGGGCACCCAAAATCAGATCAAGATTTCAAGAGAACCTTACATGAAGCACACTGTCACTAAGTTGGGAGAAGGAAATGAATCTGCTAATCCTGTTCTGGGAAATTATCTAACGGAGCTTGAACTAAGATATCATACCTAAGGAAAGACCAGTTCTATGATTAATGCTCAGCCTGAGCTCCTTCAACTTCCTCAGGATGATAAGGATGACTGTAGACTAGTAGACATGGTTTCAATTTCAAAAATGGTACAATTAGACCATGGATAGGTTTTTGGTCTACACTACATCCTAGCCCTTTAACTCGTTAGATTGAAGAAATTTTAAGGGTGGGCACACAATTTTCTTTTTCGTTTTGTACATAAATAAATTGATGCTGTTTTCTTTTGGTTTAATGCTTTGTTGCTAGTTATTTTGGTTTTGAATAAAGAGGAAAACTTTTGGTTGCAATGGAAACATCAGGGTTCTTGATTAACTGAAATCTTGAGCAAAAGACTGTGCATGTAACCAATAGAATGTCTTCTAGTAGGAAGTGTTCCTAATTGGCCATGCATTCATTGAAGTCCTACTTCACCCCTTGTAAATGTTGGTAATAACTCCCGATTCGATTATTATTCCAATGCAAATGCCTATATTTATACAAATCACATGACGGTTGGGTTTCACCTTCCGCCCAGCCTTTTCGGCTTCCTACTATTTATTTATTTATTTACAATAATCCCTACGGATTATATTCTAACAATCCCCCTCTTAATACGAAGGGGTGTTCGTAAGTCCGAGCATGTTTCTGAATCTTTCAAACTTTTCTCATCCAAGCGCTTTGGTGAAGATGTCTGCAATTTGATCATTTGTGGAACAATGTCGAAGATGGACTGTCTTGGCCTCTACATGATGTCGAATCAAATGATACTTTGTGTTAATGTGTTTGGTTCGATCATGGAATCTAGGATTCTTAGCCAGCTTGATTGCAGAAGTATTGTCGATCAATAATGGTGTGGAGTCCTCTTGTTTTTCTTGCAAATCTTCAAGTATCTTCCTGAGCCATACTATTTCTTTCGTTGCTTCAGCTGCAGCCACATATTCTGCTTCTGTTGTTGAATTTGTAGGAACTAACTGTTTGTGTGATCTCCATGAGATGTCTACTGATCCAAGACTCATAGTGTATCCAGAAGTTGATACTCTTGTCTCCTTATCGCCATCAAAATATGAGTCTGAGTACCCAATAAGTTTGAAGTCATCCACTTTAGAGTACTTGAGTCCAACGTCTTGAGTCCCCTTTAAGTATCTTAGAACTCTTTTTGCAGCTGACCAGTGTCCTTCACAAGGTTTATGCATGAACCTTGAAAGTATGCCAACAACATAAGAAATATCTAGTCTAGTTGTTGTAAGATAGATAAGGCTTCCTACAAGTTGTCGATACTTAGTCGCATTCT
>LPNX010030377.1:0-23694 GCA_001517045.1 Pseudotsuga menziesii | reverse complement strand
TTAGAATGTTATGAAGATTAGAATTGTAGCAAAGATTTGGAAACTACGATGGAATGTGGATGTACCCAGGTCACTCTAAAAGAAAGCTAGATTTTTCCTCCATGCCCATAGGCTCACAAAGTTGGCCAAAGCTTTCTTCCCATGGTGTTTTAGGAATTTCCTATCACATATTATATATAATTGAAAAGTAATAAAATTTATGTATTTTTATATAAAACTAATATTATTTTTAGTATTGATTTATTGCGCTCAAAGGGACTTTATAGCCGAGTATAAGGGAGATGTTGTAACGTTCATCATGTAACGTTCCTCTTATAAATGTCGACTATAAATAATATTGTTGATTTTGATGGAGATGTCGTAACGAGTATGAGGGAGATGTTGTAACGTTACTTTTTACTTGTCGATTATGATGTAGATGTTGTAAAGTTACTTTTTACTTCCAAAAAGTAAAATGTAATAAATATATTTTGTGGGCCATAAATTAAAATTAAAATTAAAACAAAATGTATTTTGAAAAAATGTTAAAAATCAATGACTATATAAACACCAAGTGATAATACAAAAAACTACATAAAAATTTATAAAACACAACAAAGAGAAGATAATGCCCATTAGTAAAAATAATAATCTCATTTGGACCTAACTATGTAATAAATATTATGTCATCCATGAATAAAAATACTGAACTCAATTTAAATTTAGCTCCTCGCGATATCTAGGATTAATGCAAAAGCCTTTCCCGAGTTTTAATTGAAAAACCATACCTGATTTTTAAGGCTATGTTTTTTCGAGACCAAGCATTTAAGATATGCCTAGTTAAATAGCCTTAAATAACTCCTCTGATACCCAGCATTTAAAATATGTCTCTCTTGATGATGATGATAATGGTTAACGTCCACTAACACATTTTGGTCTATCGTACCTAAAGAGAATAATTAATTAGTTTGTTTTAAAATTGTATTTGTATGCTCAAAGAGCTAGGTGAGAAGCCTCCCAAGCTCACTATAATTTTGACAAGTTAAAAAGCTACCAAGGTCGGTATTGCAAGAAAGATTATGAAAATGAGATCTAATGTGGGTGTACGCAGGTAACTCTAAGAGGAAGTGATTTTCATCTTCAACCCATGGTGTTTTAGGAAGAGTCCGACGACCAATTTCACTATGGAGCTCATGAGAGTTCGTTCTTATCTTGGCTATATTAGGCATTAGAGAAAATTTGGGGTCTAAAATGGGCCTTATAAGAAAACGTGCCAAAATAAGTTTTTGAGAGTTGGAATTCAAGAACCAATAGAATTTCAATAAAATAAGTCAACCATAATGGTTGAATTGACATATTTGTCATTAAAAAAAACTACTTTTTTTGTTCGTATTTTCGACATATCTCATTGTGTTTTTACTCAAATTTCGATCGGGAGAGCTCGTTGGATGCGGAATTTGATTTCGTATCCAACGAGTACCCATATTGCATACTTTTGATGGACCCCGCTACCCCAAAAACGAGAAATACCTATAAAAAAGTGATGATGACATCATCATCACGTTTTTTCAGGTATTTTTTGTTTTTGGGGTAGCGGGGTTCGTCAAAAGTATGCAGTGTGGGTACTCATTGGATGCGGAATTAAATTTGAGTAAAACCACAGGGAGATATGTTGAAAATACGAACACAAAAAGTAGTTTTTTTCTTTTTTCCTCCAAAATTAGTCAATATTATTTTATTATTTTAACTATTATTTTATTATTTTCCTTAGGAGGCCCATTTTAGACCCCAAAATTCCTCTAATGTTTTTTCTTTGAACTGGTTAAAATAGAGAAATACTTTTGATATTATAGATTAGGGTTCATGATCTCCTTCTAATATCTTAATTTTCTTTTAGCCTCTAAATACTTATCACACCACAGTTTCTATTAAACTCACAAGTAATAATATTTTTGATGTTAAATATCGTTAAATAGCTCTTTTGATAGTGGCTAATACGAAATCCCAAAGGAGTAAAGTAGCAGAGAATTCATAGCTCCATTACACCCAGAAATCCACAATTGTGAAGATATATGGTGGTAATAAATGGATGCACGTATTTCAGGTGGTAATAAATGATCGGATGGATTTCTTCTTAGCGATTCTCTATGTGTGGACTACCCTAATGCTATGTGAACTCTCCAAGATGTGCCCATCTACCTGCCAAGGGCTGCTTGTTTTTCTCTTTGGCTCACGTTAGGGTTTGGCAGTGGTCTGTCCCTTGCTCTCTCTTTGTCGTGAGTCTAGCTGGACTGCCAAGTATGGAAAATTTGGAGCGTTTAGGTTTTGTTGTAGATTTGGTGTGCACCCATCACCGATAATCCATGTGAAAACATGCCCAAGTTTTACCCAAGCTCTGCATGAGTGGTTTCTCCTCATCGTTCAGACGTGGGAAGTGTTACTTTCACTCTCGCATCTCTTTCAGTGTCTGTGTTGATCCCAGTTTTGTCACTATTCTTGGCTTGAAATTTACTCTTTGGGCATATATTTTGTGACCTTTTTGACATGTTTCTTGTCATACAGCCTATGATTCAGCTGCAAGTATGAACACATTAGGAATTTATGCAAGCCTTGGTTTATTTTTATTATTTCATGATTTTACCAAGCAATTATGTTATAACTGGAAATATGTGTGATATATGAATTTGTTTTGCAGATCGTAGTATTTAAATGATCCAACATTGGACACTCATTCACGCTAGATATACACATAGCATATCCAGCTTGCCATTCAGCCTCCCGATCATCCCGCACAGTGTTAGTTGGCATATTCCCAAGTGATTAAAGCGCAAAATGGTCTTCATCTATTTTGTTGTCCATGTGTTTGATGCTATGACAGTCGTTTCTATGAGAAGGCTCACCGTCCTACTTTCTCCATTAGATGCCACAATCCAATTCCATGTAAATGAGAATTTATACGCCGCAGTATGCGCAAGAAGAACCGATGCACGAGAGAGTAGGAGGAATATTGTGCGTTGTCGTATGGTTGTTTGTTCGCCATAAAGGTCGACTATTTTAGGAGCGATCGACCACTAAAAGGGTCGACCTGCTCATCCTTGTAAACATTATATATAGTCCTCTCCAAGTGAAAGCAAAGTTAGTTAGCTAGTTTGTAAATATATCACTCAACATTAGAAAGGAAGCTCTGCGGAAACTCTGTTCTCAATGTAATATAGGTCCTATTTTCACTGTGTATACATGTTCTTGTTCCTGTGAGTGATTGATTGAAACGACACCCTGATTGTTGAGACAGCCCCTCAACAACCAGTGGTTTCCATTCATGTGTGTGTTCTTGTTATCTCCTTTCTCACATATAAGTAGTTTCTATTTATGCTTTATTTATGCAAATTGGTTTCATGTTAGGTGATATTGTTCATTTCCTTGTTTCCTGTAGCATATGCTTTATTATGAGTAATGTCGTGCTGTTAATATAATTTCTATTTCTTGAATTAAAGTAATCGGTCACGCACATAGTTTGTTTCTAGTTTTCCTTTTGGTTTTGCTTCTAGTTTCCTTTTCGACTTAATATCAAATGGTATGTTTGCCAATTAGATAGAATTTAGTTAATTTAGTATCCTAGGTTCAGTTTGTAGTTAGAATCAGTTATGTCAATTCTTTTTAGCTATGAACTAGTTTTAGTTATATTTCAGTTTGTTTCATTTCATAATAGGGAATAGTCTCTTACAACCATAAATTAGTACCAATAATATCTTGCGTATTTCTATTATTAACTAGGTTCAATTACTCTCCTTTATGCATCCTATTCTCATATGGACGAAATCACCTGATATTTAGATCATTTAGTCCATTTATTTCCTAATTTCCATTGTTTTCCTCATACGAACTGTCATTCAGACCGTCGATTTAGATTGTCATTCAGCCCTTCATCCAACCTTTAATATTTCCCATTCTGTTTTAAACCTGTTTAAAGTTCTATTTCTTTATCTTTCAAATCATGTTCTATTTTGTAATTAGACAATGATTATATCTATAATTAGGACCTTAGTCTAGATCATTTAAAGTATCTATCAAGTTCCATCCCTCTGATTCACTTCCTTTTATGTTAGTGTGTGTTGAATTGTGTTTTGTTTTGTCTCTTTTGTTTTTTATTTCTTCATTCGTTACTATTCTAACGTTTGGGAATTATATCTCTAGCTCAGTTTAATTTTTCTTTGTGTATATTGAATTTAGTATTAAACATATTAATCTCTAGAGAAACACATAAGTACTTTGTAAATTGATCATAGCATAGGACTTGTTTCTTCAATGTGTGGTTATTGAAAAGATTCATAGAATAGGCTTTAGTCATATTTTCCTCACATGGGTTTCATATAAGAGTAGTATACCTTTAACTTTCAATTAGTTGCTAAAAAAGTTTTGTTTCTTGATTAATAGATTAGTTGTTCATAATATCTTTTTCCGTTAAAGTCATTTGCTTATGGAATAAAACACAATGTTTACTATGAGATGTAATTGGACAATGCTTGGTTTGCATATATTTGTGGAAGTTAAGTTAGATTTAATCACACTCATTTTATTTACTTCTTTCGAAATCCATTTTGATACATGTCCTTCTCGAGTACCGATAACCATGAATGCATATCCTCAGAACAATCGAGGAGAGTGGAGCTAGATAAATTGTTTCAATCATTGTATATTTGGCAAACCGCTTGTATAGTTTAGTTATTGGGTTTCTTAGATTAATTAAATAATCATAATATTGAATCAAATAACATAATCTATTGTAAGGGTTCTAAATCTCTTATAAACCTTTCTAATTCACAAATTAAGAAGCATAATAGTTAGTACGCTGTAAAGGAGTAGTTTACTTTCTTCAAATAGTGTTACTTATAAGATACATAATTTATGATTGATAAAGTAGAGTAGTATACCTTGATACTGCTCTAATCTAGTAGATGTATCCCAACCTAATTACCTTAGTAGTTTATTTTCTATAGTTTGACTCGATTTTTCATTTTGAAATATCTTTCGATATTTTCTTTATTAAAATATTTCCATGACACCTTAGGAGCCCTTCTACCTTTGCATATAGTTTATATCATCTCTATGATTACAAACCTCAGTCGATAATTGAATGTTTGGTGAATTAATTAAGACATTATAACACCCAACATTTTTGGCGCCGTTCTTGGGGATTTGTTTTGTTAGGTAGAATAAGTAGAGTCCCCTTATGAAGTTTAGCAATAGGCTGGTGACAGGGGAGCGGCAAGACGAAAGGTAAGAACATGGAAGGGAAGGCATATCCTAAGGGACTGTGCAGCAGAGAAGGCTATGCTTCCTAGTGTTGGGTGTGTAGATGTTTTAGAAGCCATACTAGATCTGGTTCAGGTGTCCATAGCACTGTGGTTGAGCTCACTCGCTTAGCAGTCAGCTTTTCTGGCTCCTTTGCAGCGTGATAAACCCAACTCTGTTTGGATTGGGTGAATTTTGATATACCTTTGGCTACATATGAGCTTGCTAGTGTTCCCTTATTCTTTGTGGGAATCATGCCCAGCTCGGGGGTGGCACTATTGTCGATAGATTCATGAGCACATTTTCCTATGGTTGGGTGGAACATTGCAACGATGCAGCTGGTTGCCAGAAAATCTTCTTTCAAGATAAGTATTCTTGTGTATTTTATCTCTGCAATTGCAGATGTGTTTATGAATTAAATGAACCTGTTAAATGTTCTGAATGAATGAATTTTTCTTATGTTGTATGTTAATAATTTATGCATCTATGTAGTGTTAGATTTCGGAAACCCAGTGCTTCCTCACCTGTTCCATCTCTACGTTGGATGGCTAGAGTTCGACTCATGGCTGGGAAGGATACCTTTGGCAACCTGATCATCCCACAAGTTGCATATGTGTGTTCTGGTATGCTGAGGGTCTTGAAAAAAAAACCTGCCTGCAATTTAAGAAAATGTTGGATCTATGATTGAATGTTTTGTTCAGGGTTCTAACCTTTGATATGCTGTGATAGCTTATATCTTTATACTTGTATGAAGTAGTATTGTCCGCGGGCATCATTCAGGTAGCATCTTGGTCCCAGTTCAGGCGTGTGTTTACTTATGTTGCCCATTTGTTCATAAAACTGATGATGGAATGTGTTTGCATGTACAGAACCTAGGTAGGGAATAATTTAGGTCCTAAGATGACACTTGTATATGATTTCTATGCATATGTTGAATGTATGAATCATGACTCTTATCTTCTTTGAATTTTCCTGAATGCATGAGTCCTGTACGGTAAGGTTAACGCCGATGATTTGAAGGGAAACTTATTTTAGTTCTCTTCTTAACATAGAATCCCAAGGTCTATTTTTTTGGAAGCGTGAATGCTTGCATTTTAATTTGCTTTGGGGAAAACACCGACGAATGGGGAGGAATGGGGCAAGCTCCCAACTCTCAAACTGAAGCCATTCCTTTGCGTTGTGTTTATTTATTTATTTATTTTTATGCTGTATTTGATGAATCTCCAATTAGGATTTCTTAATGAAGTGTGAACCATGGGGAAGGTCATAACCACGTTCACGTTGAATACATTCTACGTATGACTGATCAATAATATGTGTTTCATAGTAATTTAATAACTGTACCTGTGCCCGTCCCCTTGCCATGATGTTAACAACGATGGGTAGATCGTGGTAGAGTTTAGATACATGTGGTCATGTTGGATATCCCCTACAATTGACTGTTTTGAATTGTGAAGATGTAAATGTGGTTACAGATTTATATAAACCCCACATTTAATCTCTTTCGTTCTGTTATATTGAATGAAGCTTGCTATATACACCCTTTTTCTGTCTTAGTATTGAAGACAACAATCTAAATTCATTTGTTGTGTTGGTTGTTTGGTAGGTTGTCTTTTCAATATTATTGATCTGTATACATTGCATGTTCAAAGGGCTTGAGACATGGAGATGCAAACCATCTCTTTAATAGCTGAACAACTAGGATGCCTTTAAAATTAATTTGAATTCGAATATGATCACACCAAAGAACATCTGATAGGCGGAGTTGTTCTTTCTGTTTGGGTGTCTACATGGGGAATTTCTTAATGTGATCTATTTTTATTTATTTGATTTCTGAAGGGAAAATTATGTGTTCATTTTTATCAACACGATTTATGGGTTGATTTGTTCTAGCCCAGATTTTCTATATTCACTTTTATGTATACAACTGCTTATTTCCAATTGGGTGTTTGTGGTTACTACTAATCACTTCTATATGAGTACAATGCCTTAAAATTCATATAGTGTTGTAATGGATTCTATTGTTGCAAGTGTCACATTGAGGATATATATAGTTCTGAATATGTTATAGTCATGTAAAATCTCATATAGAGTAAGTACATAGAGTGTCTAGTCTTAATGAGTTAACATATAAGATCCTTGATGTTTGTAATATACATACGAGCTTTACTGGAGGAAACCTCACGAGTCTCTTTGTGGTTTCCTTTATTCTCTTCAAGGAAAGCTTCATAACGGGTTTAAGAATAAGAATTTTATAAATAGTTATGAGTGTCAGAATGGAGGCCATGCTTACCCTAGGAGCTTATCCAAAGATGTTTTATTATGTAGGCCTCAGGATGAGGTTTCCTATTATTTTGTATGAGAAGCCGATGACACATCACTTATGATGTAGATTGTACACCTTGATCGGTGATATAATTTATGAATAAAGAGGTAAGCCTAACTTTTGGTGGACTTAGCCTCATGGATGAGGTGAACCACGTACGCGTGTGTCTCTTCCATGTTTTTCCTCATGATGTCTTATTTCCCCCTCTATGCATTATGTTTAAATGTCTTTTGTTTCCTTCATGTACATATGAACCGGCTGGGAAAATGAATTGCAGTACCATAAAGGAAAAGGGGTCAAAGAATGTTATTTTTATCATAATATTTCATTGTACGCATACTAAGTCATTTTCGGGTCACTATGATGATGTAATGCTGGTGAGTGTAAATAATGCTAGAGTTTACATTAAAGAAAATTGTCGAATAATTGTTTTTCAATGCACATGGTTTTTGACATAATGGATATGAAATTTCTTGTAAAGTTTGCGCTAACAGGTTGAACCCCTTTGTAGTAATAAAGGAACAGAAAAAAAATCTTTACCACTTTTTCGCACACTTTGGAATCAAGGTATGAGAGGGACATTACAATCAAGGTATACCACTCCACTTTATCAATCATAAATTATGTATTTTATAAGTAACACTATTTGGAGAAAGTAAACTATTCTTTTATAGTGTAGTAACTATTCTGCTTCTTAATTTGTGAATCAGAAAGGTTTAGAAGAGATTTAGAACTCTTACAATAGATTATGTTATTTAATTCAATATTATAATTATTTAATTAATCTAAGAAACCCAATAACTAAACTATACAGGCGGTTTGACAAATATACAATGATTGAAACAATTTATCTGGCTCCACTCTCCTTGATTGTTCTGAGGATATGCATTCATGGTTATCGGTACTCGAGAAGGAAGTGTATAAAAATGGCTTTCGAAAGAAGTAAAGAAAATGAATGTGATTAAATCTAACTTAACTTCCACAAATATATGAAAACTAAGTAATGTCCAATTACATGTGATAGTAAACATTGTGATTTATTCCATAAGCAAATGACTTTAACGGAAAAAGATATTATGAACAACTAATCTATTAACCAAGAAACAAAAATCTTTTAGCAACTACTTGAAAGTTAAAGGTATACTACTCTTATATGAAACCCGTGTGAGGAAAATATGACTTAGAAACAAGTAGAAAACTTAATAAAGAAAAATCCTCTAAAGCTATGAATCTTTTCAATAACCACACAATGAAGAAACAAGTCCTATGCTATTATCAATTTACAAAGTACTTATGTGTTTATCTAGAGATTAATATGTTTAATACTAAATTAAATATACACAAAGATAAATTAAACTGAGCTAGAGATATAATTCCCAAACGTTAGAATAGTAAGGAATGAAGAAATCGAAAACAAAAGAGATAGAACAAAACACAATTCAACACATACTAAGGTAAAAGCAAGTGAATGATAGGGATGGAACTTGATAGATAATTTAAATGATATAGACTAAGGTCCTAATTATAGATATAGTCAGTGTCTAATTACAAAACAGAACGTGATTTAAAATCCAAAGAAATAGAACTCTAAACAGGTTTAAAACAAAATGGGAAATATTAAAGATTGGACGAAGGGCTGAATGACAATCTGAATGGACATTCTAAATGACAGTTTGTATGAGGAAAACAATGAAAATTAGGAAATAAATGGACTAAATGATCTAAATATCACGTGATTTCATGCATATGAGAATAAGATGCATAAAGGATAATAATTGAACCTAGTTAATAATAGAAATAGGCAAGATATTATTGGTACTAATTTATGATTGTAAGAGACTATTCCCTATTATGAAATGAAACAAACTGAAATATCACTAAAACTAGTTCATAGCTAAAAAGAATTGACATAACTAATTCTAACTACAAACTGAACCTAGGATACTAAATTAACTAAATTCTATCTAATTGGAAAACATACCATTCGATATTAAGTCAAAAAGGAAACTAGAAGCAAAACAAAAAGGGAAACTAGAAACAAACTACGTGCGTGACCGATTACTTTAATTCAAGAAATAGAAATTACATTAACAACACGACATTAGTCATAATAAAGCATATGCTACAGGAAACAAGGAAATGAACAATATCACCTAACAGGAAACCACTTTGCATAAATAGAAACTACTTATCTGTGAGAAAGCTGATAACAAGAACACACACATGAATGGAAACCATTGGTTGTTGAGGGGCCCTCTCAACAATTAGGGTGGCGTTTCAATTAATCACTCACAGGAACAAGAACATGTATACACAGTGAAAATAGGACTTATATTAACATTCAGAATAGAGTTTCCACAGAGCTTCCTTTCTAATGTTGAGTGATAGATATACAAACTAGCTAACTAACTTTTCTTTCGCTTGGAGAGGACTATATATAATGTTTACAAGGATGAGCGAGTCGACCCTTTCAGTGGTCAATCACTCCTAAACTAGTCGACCTTTATGGTGAACAAACAACCATATGACAATGCACAGTATTCCTCCTTCTCTCTCGTATTCCTCCTGCTCTCTCGTGCGTCGGTTCTCCTTGCGCGTACTGCGGCGTATAGATTCTCATTTACATGGACTTGGATTGTGGTGTCGAATGGAGAAAGAAGGATGGCGAGCCTTCTCATAGCAACGACCATCGTAGCATCAAACACGTGGAAAACAAATTAGTTGAAGACCATTTTGCGCTTTAATCGCTTGCGAATATGCCAACTGACAATGTTTGGGATGATCGGGAGGTTGAATGGCAAGCTGGATATGATATACGTATATCTAGCGTGAATGAGTGTCCAATTTTGGCTCATTTAAAGATTACAATCTGCAAAACAAATTCATATATCACACATATTTCCAATTATAACATAATTTCTTGGTAAAATCATGAAATAATAAAAATAAACCAAGGCTTGCATAAATTCCTAATGTGTTGGTACCTACGGCTGAATCATAGGCTGTATGACAAGAAACATGTCAAAAAGGTCACAAAATAGATGCCAAAAGAGTAAATTCCAAGCCAAGAATAGTGACAAAACTAGGATCAACACACACACTGAAAGAGATGCCAGAGTGAAAGTAACACTTCCCATGTCTGAATGATGAGGAGAAACCACTCATGCAGATCTTGGGTGAAACTTGGGCATGTTTTCACATGGATTATCGGTGATGGGTGCACAAAAAATCTACAATAAAACCTAAACGCTCCAAATTTTCCATTCTTGGCATTCTAGCTACAGTCACGACAAAGAGAGAGCAAGGTACAGACCACTGCCAAACCCTAACGTGAGCCAAAGAGAAATACAAGCAGCCATTGGTAGGTAGATGGGCACACCTTGGAGAGTTCACATAGCATTAGGGTAGTCCACACATAGAGAATCGCTAAGAAGAAATCCATCCGATCATTTATTACCACCCGAAATACATGCATCCACTTATTACCACCATATATCTTCACACTTGTGGAGTTCTGGGTGTAATGGAGCTAAGAATTCTCTACTACTTTACTCCTTTGGGATTTGAAATCAGCCAATATCAAAAGAGCTATTTAACAATATTTAACTTAAAAAATATTGTTACTTCTGAGTTTAAGAGAAACTCTGGTGTGATAAATATTTAGAGATCATGAACCCTACCCTATAATATCAAAAGTATTTCTCTATTTTAACCAGTTCAAAGAAGAAAACTAATATAGCCAAGATAAGAACGAACTCTCATGAGCTCCATAGTGAAACTAGTCATCGGACTCTTCCTAAAATACCATGGGTGGAAAGGATCTGCATCTCTTTGAGAATAGGAACATTGAAGATGAAAATCACTTTCTCTTAGAGTTACCTGCGTACACCCACATTAGATATCATTTTCATAATATTTCTTGCAATACCGACCTTCGTAGGTTTTTAACTTGTCAAAATTATAGTGAACTTGGGAGGCTTCTCACCTAGCTCTTTGAGCATACAAATGCAATTTTAAAACAAACTAATTAATTGGTTTCTGTAGGTACTATGGACCAAAGTCTGTTAGTGGACGTTAACCATCATCATCATCATCAACCGAGACATATTTTAAATGCTTGGTATCAAAGGAGTTATTTAAATTGAGATTAGTATTTTTATTCATGGATGACATAATATTTATTACATAGTTAGGTCCAAATGAGATTATTATTTTTATTAATGGGCATTCTCTTCTCTTTGCCGTGTTTTATAATTTTTTATGTAGTTTTTTGTATTATCACTTGGTGTTTATATAGTCATTGATTTCTAACATCTTTTTCAAAATATATGTTGTTTTAATTTTAATTTTAAGTATTTTAATTTTAATTGATGGCCCACAAAATATATTTATTACATTTTACTTTTTAGAAGTAAAAAGTAACTTTACAACATCTACATCATAACCAACAAGTAAAAAGTAACGTTATGACATCTCCATCAAAATCAACAATATTATTTATAGTCGACATTTACAAGAGGAACGTTACATGATGAACGTTACAACATCTCCCTTATACTGAGCTATATACTGGGTTATTTTGAAGTGCATAAGTATTTATGCTTTTTCCACATTGCTTTGAATTTATGGCACTCGTTATAAATTAAAAATATTTACAATTATTAAAAAAATATATAAAGTATAATTGATCCTTTGATAACTGTTAGGTGATACATGGATAATTTGAATTTTGTGAGAGATAACTCATTTAACTAAAATAAGGCTAGAACAAGCAACTAATAACTTCTATAACTTATTAGTCACGCTTGTGAAATATTGGTGTTCACTAGCCACAAATTCATGGTTGTGTTAGTATCTTAGAATTTTTGGATGGAATACCCTATATAATTTTTTTGTGGAAGGAGTTTGAAATTCTAAACAAACATTTCTAAAAAAAGAATCTAAAAAGTAACTTGTTCTTCTTAAAAGATAACCAAGAGCTCATGGTACATAACTAGAAGAACGTGAAAAATGGATAACCCTTATTTTATGCATGAATAGATAAATGAAGGACGGATCACATATACTTTCATGGTACTTAATTTGGTGTCCATAAGCTTGTACCAACCATAAATTAGATGATTATGCTAATTAATATTATTAACTTGAATATTTTTTAATTTAATAATTATATTTAGTTTATTTCTTAAAATTTAATAGTTTGTATTGAAAACTTTTAATAAAACCTATTTTGCATTTTAAATAACTAATGTATAATATTATTAATGTGATCATTTTTTTTAATTCAATAATTATGCTTAATTTATTTTGTTTAACTTAAATAGTTTAGATTGATAAAGTTCTAATATGACAAATTTTAAATTTGAGTAGATAATTATTGATGTTAATAATGATTATGAGTAAAATTAAGTTTATTTATATGATGGAAAAAGAGTAGCAATTTTTATTTTTCTAGTTTCACTAATTAATAAGAAGTAACCATTGTGTGTGATGGTTTTTTTGTTTAATTTAGTTATTTCACAATAATTTATTATTTATTCTTTTTATAAAGTATATAAGGTATTTGGGTTGTATTGAATTATGTTTTTTATGTAAGGGATAGTTGGTAAGCATTCATTTATTGTATTTGATGTATTTGTAATAGTAAACGTGTTTAACAAATTAAACTAAACATTAATGCCGAATTAAAAGTTTTAATTTATTCAAATATAAATATTATGATAATTAATATTTATAAATAAATTCCAAGTAGACCACTACATGGGACTCTTATAATTTCCACCCTACATGATGTGTCAAGATTTGAAATATTTTATGATTACCATTATTATGAAGATTTACCTCAACCTATTTGGTTCATTCCATTTTCAGAAACAAGAGAAATTATTTGGATTTATATAAAAATTGATTCCTATCATTGAAAACATGAGAAAGAAGGGTAGCTATGTTACTATAAGTTTGACAAGTTAGAATGTTATGAAGATTAGAATTGTAGCAAAGATTTGGAAACTACGATGGAATGTGGATGTACCCAGGTCACTCTAAAAGAAAGCTAGATTTTTCCTCCATGCCCATAGACTCACAAAGTTGGCCAAACCTTTCTTCCCATGGTGTTTTAGGAATTTCCTATCACATATTATATATAATTGAAAAGTAATAAAATTTATGTATTTTTATATAAAACTAATATTATTTTTAGTATTGATTTATTGGGCTCAAAGGGACTTTATAGCCCAGTATAAGGGAGATGTTGTAACGTTCATCATGTAACGTTCCTCTTATAAATGTCGACTATAAATAATATTGTTGATTTTGATGGAGATGTCGTAACGAGTATCAGGGAGATGTTGTACGTTACTTTTTACTTGTCGATTATGATGTAGATGTTGTAAAGTTGCTTTTTACTTCCAAAAAGTAAAATGTAATAAATAAATTTTTTGGGCCATA
Source organism: Pseudotsuga menziesii (assembly GCA_001517045.1). Classification (NCBI taxonomy): domain Eukaryota; kingdom Viridiplantae; phylum Streptophyta; class Pinopsida; order Pinales; family Pinaceae; genus Pseudotsuga; species Pseudotsuga menziesii. Next base: position 9,650 of record LPNX010030377.1, on the reverse strand, counting down.
AATTAAAATTAAAATTAAAACAAAATGTATTTTGAAAAAGATGTTAAAAATCAATGACTATATAAACACTAAGTGATAATACAAAAAACTACATAAAAATTTATAAAACACGACAAAGAGAAGAGAATTCCCATTAGTAAAAATAATAATCTCATTTGGACCTAACTATGTACTAAATATTATGTCATCCATGAATAAAAATACTAAACTCAATTTAAATTTAGCTCCTCGCGATCTCTAGGATTAATGCAAAAGCCTTTCCCGAGTTTTAATTGAAAAACCATACCTGAGTTTTAAGGCTATGTTTTTTTGAGACCAAGCATTTAAGATATGCCTAGTTAAATAGCCTTAAATAACTCCTCTGATACCCAGCATTTAAAATATGTCTTGGTTGATGATGATGATAATGGTTAACATCCACTAACACATTTTGGTCAGCTCCTACCTAAAGAGAATAATTAATTATTTTGTTTTAAAATTGTATTTGTATGCTCAAAGAGCTAGGTGAGAAGCCTCCCAAGCTCACTATAATTTTGACAAGTTAAAAAGCTACGAAGGTCGGTATTGCAAGAAATATTATGACAATGAGATCTAATGTGGGTGTACGCATGTAACTCTAAGAGGAAGTGATTTTCATCTTCAAACCATGGTGTTTTAGGAAGAGTCCGACGACCAGTTTCACTATGGAGCTCATGAGAGTTCGTTCTTATCTTGGCTATATTAGGCATTAGAGGAAATTTGGGGTCTAAAATGGGCCTTATAAGAAAATGTGCCAAAATAAGTTTTTGAGAGTTGGAATTCAAGAACCAATAGAATTTCAATAAAATGAGTCAACCATAATGATTGAATTGACATATTTGTCATTAAAAAAAACTACTTTTTTTGTTCGTATTTTCGATATATCTCATTGTGTTTTTACTCAAATTTCGATCGGGAGAGCTCGTTGGATGCGAAACTTGATTTCGCATCCAACGAGTACCCACATTGCATACTTTTGATGGACCCCGCTACCCCCAAAACAAGAAATACCTAGAAAAAAGTGATGATGACATCATCATCACGTTTTTTCAGGTATTTTTTGTTTTTGGGGTAGCGGGGTCTATCAAAAGTATGCAGTGTGGGTACTCGTTGGATGCAGAATTAAATTTGAGTAAAAACACAGGGAGATATGTCGAAAATACGAACACAAAAAGTAGTTTTTTTCTTTCTTCCTCCAAAATTAATCAATATTATTTTATTATTTTAACTATTATTTTATTATTTTCCTTAGGAGGCCCATTTTAGACCCCAAAATTCCTCTAATGTTTTTTCTTTGAACTCGTTAAAATAGAGAAATAATTTTGATATTATAGATTAGGGTTCATGATCTCCTTCTAATATCTTAATTTTCTCTTAGCCTCTAAATACTTATCACACCACAGTTTCTATTAAACTCAGAAGTAATAATATTTTTGATGTTAAATATCGTTAAATAGCTCTTTTGATAGTGGCTAATAGGAAATCCCAAAGGAGTAAAGTAGCAGAGAATTCATAGCTCCATTACACCCAGAACTCCACAATTGTGAAGATATATGGTTGTAATAAATGGATGCACGTATTTCAGGTGGTAATAAATGATCGGATGGATTTATTCTTGGCGATTCTCTATGTGTGGACTACCCTAATGCTATGTGAACTCTCCAAGATGTGCCCATCTACCTGCCAATGGATGCTTGTTTTTCTCTTTGGCTCACGTTAGGGTTTGGCAGTGGTCTGTCCCTTTCTCTCTCTTTGTCGTGAGTCTAGCTGGACTGCCAAGTATGGAAAATTTGGAGCGTTTAGGTTTTGTTGTAGATTTGGTGTGCACCCATCACCGATAATCCATGTGAAAACATGCCCAAGTTTCACCCAAGCTCTGCGTGAGTGGTTTCTCCTCATCGTTCAGATGTGGGAAGTGTTACTTTCACTCTCGCATCTCTTTCAGTGTCTGTGTTGATCCCAGTTTTGTCACTATTCTTGGCTTGAAATTTACTCTTTGGGAATCTATTTTGTGACCTTTTTGACATGTTTCTTGTCATACAGCCTATGATTCAGCTGCAAGTATGAACACATTAGGAATTTATGCAAGCCTTGGTTTATTTTTATTATTTCATGATTTTACCAAGCAATTATGTTATAACTGGAAATATGTGTGATATATGAATTTGTTTTGCAGATCGTAGTCTTTAAATGATCCAACATTGGAAACTCATTCATGCTAGATATACACATAGCATATCCAGCTTGCCATTCAGCCTCCCGATCATCCCGCACAGTGTTAGTTGGCATATTCCCAAGTGATTAAAGCGCAAAATGGTCTTGAGCTATTTTGTTGTCCATGTGCTTGATGCTATGACGGTCGTTGCTATGAGAAGGCTCACCATCCTACTTTCTCCATTGGACGCCACAATCCAATTCCATGTAAATGAGAATCTATACGCCGCAGTATGCGCAAGAAGAACCGACGCACGAGAGAGTAGGAGGAATATTGTGCGTTGTCGTATGGTTGTTTGTTCGCCATAAAGGTCGACTATTTTAGGAGCGATCAACCACTGAAAGGGTCGACCTGCTCATCCTTGTAAACATTATATATAGTCCTCTCCAAGTGAAAGCAAAGTTAGTTAGCTAGTTTGTAAATATATCACTCAACATTAGAAAGGAAGCTCTGCGGAAACTCTGTTCTCAATGTTAATATAAGTCCTATTTTCACTGTGTATACATGTTCTTGTTCCTATGAGTGATTGATTGAAACGACACCTTGATTGTTGAGACAGCCCCTCAACAACCAGTGGTTTCCATTCATGTATGTGTTCTTGTTATCTCCTTTCTCACATATAAGTAGTTTCTATTTATGCTTTATTTATGCAAATTGGTTTCGTGTTAGGTGATATTGTTCATTTCCTTGTTTCCTGTAGCATATGCTTTATTATGAGTAATGTCATGCTGTTAATATAATTTCTGTTTCTTGAATTAATGTAATCGGTCACGCACGTAGTTTGTTTCTAGTTTTCCTTTTGGTTTTGCTTCTAGTTTCCTTTTCGACTTAATATCAAATGGTATGTTTGCCCATTAGATAGAATTTAGTTAATTTAGTATCCTAGGTTCATTTTGTAGTTAGAATTAGTTATGTCAATTCTTTTTAGCTATGAACTAGTTTTAGTTATATTTCAGTTTGTTTCATTTCATAATAGGGAATAGTCTCTTACAACCATAAATTAGTACCAATAATATCTTGCCTATTTCTATTATTAACTAGGTTCAATTACTCTCCTTTATGCATCCTATTCTCATATGGACGAAATCACCTGATATTTAGATCATTTAGTCCATTTATTTCCTAATTTCCATTGTTTTCCTCATATGAACTGTCATTCAGACCGTCGATTCAGATTGTCATTCAGCCCTTCGTCCAACCTTTAATATTTCCCATTCTGTTTTAAACCTGTTTAAAGTTCTATTTCTTTGTCTTTCAAATCACGTTCTATTTTGTAATTAGACAATGATTATATCTATAATTAGGACCTTAGTCTAGATCATTTAAAGTATCTATCAAGTTCCATCCCTATCATTCACTTCCTTTTATGTTAGTGTGTGTTGAATTGTGTTTTGTTTTGTCTCTTTTGTTTTTGATTTCTTCATTCGTTACTGTTCTAACATTTGGGAATTATATCTCTAGCTCAGTTTAATTTTTCTTTGTGTATATTGAATTTAGTATTAAACATATTAATCTCTAGAGAAACACATAAGTACTTTTTAAATTGATCATAGCATAGGACTTGTTTCTTCAATGTGTGGTTATTGAAAAGATTCATAGAATAGGCTTTAGTCATATTTTCCTCACATGGGTTTCATATAAGAGTAGTATACCTTTAACTTTCAATTAGTTGCTAAAAAAGTTTTGTTTCTTGATTAATAGATTAGTTGTTCATAATATCTTTTTCCGTTAAAGTCATTTGCTTATGGAATAAATCACAATGTTTACTATCAGATGTAATTGGACATTGCTTGGTTTGCATATATTTGTGGAAGTTAAGTCAGATTTAATCACACTCATTTTATTTACTTCTTTCGAAATCCATTTTGATACATGTCCTTATCGAGTACCGATAACCATGAATGCATATCCTGAGAACAATCGAGGAGAGTGGAGCTAGATAAATTGTTTCAATCATTCTATATTTGGCAAACCTCCTGTATAGTTTAGTTATTGGGTTTCTTAGATTAATTAAATAATCATAATATTGAATCAAATAACATAATCTATTGTAAGGGTTCTAAATCTCTTATAAATCTTTCTAATTCACAAATTAAGAAGCATAATAGTTAGTACGCTGTAAAGGAGTAGTTTACTTTCTTCAAATAGTGTTACTTATAAAATACATAATTTATGATTGATAAAGTAGAGTAGTATACCTTGATACTGCTCTAATCTAGTAGATGTATCCCAACCTAATTACCTTAGTAGTTTATTTTCTATAGTTTGACTCGATTTTTCATTTTGAAATATCTTTCGATATTTTCTTTATTAAAATATTTCCATGACACCTTACGAGCCCTTCTACCTTTGCATATAGTTTATATCATCTCTATGATTACAAACCTCGGTCGATAATTGAATGTTTGGTGAATTAATTAAGACATTATAACACCCAACATTTTTGGCGCCGTTCTTGGGGAGTTGTTTTGTTAGGTAGAATAAGTAGAGTCCCCTTATGAAGTTTTGCAATAGGCTGGTGACGGGGGAGCGGCAAGACGAAAGGTAAGAACATGGAAGGGAAGGCATATCCTAAGGGACTGTGCAGCAGAGAAGGCTATGCTTCCTAGTGTTGGGTGTGTAGATGTTTTAGAAGCCATACTAGATCTGGTTCAGGTGTCCATAGCAGTGTGGTTGAGCTCACTCGCTTAGCAGTTAGCCTTTCTGGCTCCTTTGCAGCCTGATAAACCCAACTCTGTTTGGATTGGGTGAATTTTGATATACCTTTGGCTACATATGAGCTTGCTAGTGTTCCCTTATTCTTTGTGGGAATCATGCCCAGCTTGGGGGTGGCACTGTTGTCGATAGATTCATGAGCACATTTTCCTATGGTTGGGTGGAACATTGCAACGATGCAGCTGGTTGCCAGAAAATCTTCTTTCAAGATAAGTATTCTTGTCTATTTTATCTCTGCAATTGCAGACATGTTTATGAATTAAATGAACCTGTTAAATGTTGTGAATGAATGAATTTTTCTTCTGTTGTATGTTAATAATTTATGCATCTATGTAGTGTTAGTTTTCGGAAACCCAGTGCTTCTTCACCTGTTCCATCTCTACGTTGGATGGCTAGAGTTCGACTCATGGCTGGGAAGGATACCTTTGGCAACCTGATCATCCCACAAGTTGCATATGTGCGTTCTGGTATGCTCAGGGTCTTGAAAAAAAAACCTGCCTGCAATTTAAGAAAATGTTGGATCTATGATTGAATGTTTTGTTCAGGGTTCTAACCTTTGATATGCTGTGATAGCTTATATCTTTATACTTGTATGAAGTAGTATTGTCCGCGGGCATGATTCAAGTAGCAGCTTGGTCCCAGTTCAAGCGTGTGTTTACCTATGTTGCCCATTTGTTCATAAAACTGATGATGGAATGTGTTTGCATGTACAGAACCTAGGCATGGAGTAATTTAGGTCCTAAGCTGACATTTGTATATGCTTTCTATGCATATGTTGAATGTATGAATCATGATTCTTAGCTTCTTTGAATTTTCCTGAATGCATGAGTCCTGTACGGTAAGGTTAACGCCGATGATTTGAAGGGAAACTTATTTTAGTTCTCTTCTTAACATAGAATCCCAAGGTCTATTTTTTTGGAAGCGTGAATGCTTGCATTTTAATTTTCTTTGGGGAAAACACCGACGAATGGGGAGGAATGGGGCGAGCTCCCAACTCTCAAACTGAAGCCATTCCTTTGCGTTGTGTTTATTTATTTATTTATTTTTATGCTGTATTTGATGAATCGCCATTTAGGATTTCTTAATGAAGTGTGAACCATGGGGAAGGTCATAACCATGTTCACGTTGAATACATTCTACCTATGACTGATCAATAATATGTGTTTCATAGTAATTTAAGAACTGTACCTGTGCCCGTCCCCTTGCCATGATGTTAACAATGATGGGTAGATCGTGGTAGAGTTTAGATACATGTGGTCCTGTTGGATATCCCCTACAATTGACTAGTTTGACTTGTGAAGATGTAAGTCTGGTTACAGATTTATATAAACCCCACATTTAATCTCTTTCGTTCTGTAATATTGAATGAAGCTTGCTATATGCACCCTTTTTCTGTCTTAGTATTGAAGACAACAATCTAACTTCATTTGATGTGTTGGTTGTTTGGTAGGTTGTCTTTTCAATCTTATTGATCTGTATACATTGCATGTTCAAAGGGCTTGAGACATGGAGATGCAAACCATCTCTTTAATAGCTGAACAACTAGGATGCCTTTAAAATTAATTTGAATTCGAATATGATCACACCAAAGAACATCTGATAGGCGGAGTTGTTCTTTCTGTTTGGCTGTTTGCATGGGGAATTTCTTAATGTGATATATTTTTATTTATATGATTTCTGAAGGGAAAATTATGTGTTCATTTTTATCAACACGATTTATGGGTTGATTTGTTCTAGCCCAGATTTTCTATATTCACTTTTATGCATATAGCTGCTTATTTCCAATTGGGTGTTTGTGGTTACTACTAATCACTTCTATATGAGTACAATGCCTTAAAATTCATATAGTGTTGTAATGGCTTCTATTGTTGCAAGTGTCACATGGAGGATATATATAGTTCTGAATATGTTATAGTCATGTAAAATCTCATATAGAGTAAGTACATAGAGCGTCTAGTCTTAATGAGTTAACATATAAGATCCTTGATGTTTGTAATATACATACGAGCTTTACTGGAGGAAACCTCACGAGTCTCTTTGTGGTTTCCTTTATTCTCTTCAAGGAAAGCTTCATAACGGGTTTAAGAATAAGAATTTTATAAATAGTTATGAGTGTCAGAATGGAGGCCATGCTTACCCTAGGAGCTTATCCAAAGATGTTTTATTATGTAGGCCTCAGGATGAGGTTTCCTATTATTTTGTATGAGAAGCCGATGACACATCACTTATGATGTATATTGTACACCTTGATCGGTGATATAATTTATGAATAAAGAGGTAAGCCTAACTTTTGGTGGACTTAGCCTCATGGATGAGGTGAACCATGTACGCGTGTGTCTCTTCCATGTTTTGCCTCATGATGTCTTATTGCCCCCTCTATGCATTATGTTTAAATGTCTTTTGTTTCCTTCATGTACATATGAACCTGCTGGGAAAATGGATTGCAGTACCATAAAGGAAAAGGGGTCAAAGAATGTTATTTTCATCATAATATTTCATTGTACGCATACTAAGTTATTTTCGGGTCACTATGATGATGTAATGCTGGTGAGTGTAAATAATGTTGGAGTTTACATTAAAGAAAATTGTCGAATAATTTTTTTTCAATGCACATGGTTTTTGACATAATGGATATGAAATTTCTTGTAAAGTTTGCGCTAACAGGTTGAACCCCTTTGTAGTAATAAAGGAACAGAAAAAAAATCTTTACAACTTTTCTGCACACTTTGGAATCAAGGTATGATAGGGACATTACAATCAAGGTATACCACTCCACTTTATCAATCATAAATTATGTATTTTATAAGTAACACTATTTGGAGAAAGTAAACTATTCTTTTATAGCGTAGTAACTATTCTGCTTCTTAATTTGTGAATCAGAAAGGTTTAGAAGAGATTTAGAACTCTTACAATAGATTATGTTATTTAATTCAATATTATAATTATTTAATTAATCTAAGAAACCCAATAACTAAACTATATAGGCGGTTTGACAAATATACAATGATTGAAACAATTTATCTAGCTCCACTCTCCTTGATTGTTCTGAGGATATGCATTCATGGTTATCGGTACTCAAGAAGGAAGTGTATAAAAATGGCTTTCGAAAGAAGTAAAGAAAATGAATGTGATTAAATCTAACTTAACTTCCACAAATATATGCAAAATAAGTAATGTCCAATTACATGTAATAGTAAACATTGTGATTTATTCCATAAGCAAATGACTTTAACGGAAAAAGATATTATGAACAACTATTCTATTAATCAAGAAACAAAAATCTTTTAGCAACTACTTGAAAGTTAAAGGTATACTACTCTTATATGAAACCCATGTGAGGAAAATATGACTTAGAAACAAGTAGAAAACTTAATAAAGAAAAATCCTCTAAAGCTATGAATCTTTTCAATAACCCCACAATGAAGAAACAAGTCCTATGCTATTATCAATTTACAAAGTACTTATGTGTTTCTCTAAAGATTAATATGTTTAATACTAAATTAAATATGCACAAAGATAAATTAAACTGAGCTAGAGATATAATTCCCAAATGTTAGAATAGTAACGAATGAAGAAATCGAAAACAAAAGAGATAGAACAAAACACAATTCAACACATACTAAGGTAAAAGGAAGTGAATGATAGGGATGGAACTTGATAGATAATTTAAATGATCTAGACTAAGGTCCTAATTATAGATATAGTCATTGTCTAATTACAAAACAGAACGTGATTTAAAATCCAAAGAAATAGAACTCTAAACAGGTTTAAAACAAAATGGTAAATATTAAAGGTTGGACGAAGGGCCGAATGACAATCTGAATGGACGTTCTAAATGACAGTTTGTATGAGGAAAACAATGGAAATTAGGAAATAAATGGACTAAATGATCTAAATATCAGGTGATTTCGTGCATATGAGAATAAGATGCATAAAGGATAGTAATTGAACCTAGTTAATAATAGAAATAGGCAAGATATTATTGGTACTAATTTATGATTGTAAGAGACTATTCCCTATTATGAAATGAAACAAACTGAAATATCACTAAAACTAGTTCATAGCTAAAAAGAATTGACATAACTAATTCTAACTACAAACTGAACCTAGGATACTAAATTAAGTAAATTCTATCTAATTGGCAAACATACCATTCGATATTAAGTCGAAAAGGAAACTAGAAGAAAAACAAAAAGGGAAACTAGAAACAAACTACGTGCGTGACCGATTACTTTAATTCAAGAAATAGAAATTACATTAACAACACGACATTACTCATAATAAAGCATATGCTACAGGAAACAAGGAAATGAACAATATCACCTAACAGGAAACCACTTTCCATAAATAGAAACTACTTGTAAGATCCCCCTCCCACCTTGAATACCTAAGAGCGACTACGACTCATAGGAAATGAAACGTAAATGCATCCCCGAGAGAATGAGGTTACTCCCACTGCAAAATAATCAAGGGCACTTAAGACATTCTAACATTATTATAACAATGAAGAACATTAAAAGTATGACATTTGTATTAATGGTAGAGCACGTAATGATACCTGGAACCATGGGACATCACATGGTGAAATAAATTCCATACTTATATATATATATATATATGAATTATATGTAGAACATTACATGCAAAATCATGTGAAATGATGAAGGATACTATATTTATACTTGAGATGTATATATATAGA
>LPNX010030371.1:4507-19707 GCA_001517045.1 Pseudotsuga menziesii | reverse complement strand
ATTCACCGATAAACTAGTTTTTCTGTGTGTGCGGAAGTAACGTGTAGAGTAAGCAATGTATTTTCGTTTATATGGATGATGAGATTTTGACAGAATGAATGGATAACAAGGCACTTCTCACCTTCAACATAGAGTCTGACTTATTAGCCGATAGGGCTACATTTTTTATTTCATCAATACCTTGCCTCTCAACTCCACTTCTACAGTGTCCAAGCTTTGTTTTTACAGCTACATCTGCAAAATAAGAATTTGAAATATATCATATCCTCCTGCGGGAAGGCAAGATTAAATAATAAGGCAAGTGATAGTGATCCTTCTTCATCATCATAATAATCATCATCAGGTGCTCATTCCCAAGCGGTAGCGATCAATAGTGCTCCTCCCAATCAAGAGGCAAGCGGATAGTGATTAGGGGTTTCAATCTGTTCTTCCAAGTTCATTGTTTGAAGCTCAGGTTTATTGTAAGTGGGGGTGACCGCCAGGGTGATTCATTGCAGCACAAGGTCCAGGCGTACGGTCTATATCTATCTTTCCACTCAGATTTGTGCTCAAGTTCCTAGAGCAATGCCTTAAATTTGCAGATAAAAAACCCTAGAAGTTCATATGTATTTTGTAATCCAAACATAACTTGTGAATAGAAACCAGCATAGAGGAAATCTCCTTCCAATCAAATTCTTTAAAAACCTCTTCTCAAAAAGTATCAATCTCCTGGTGAATATCAACAAGAATTGTTGCAATAAGCCTCTGTAAACTTGACAGCACTTCAACCTTTCAAAAACTCCAAAAGTGACATTATTAGCCAGACACTGCATGGAGAACCGTTGGTAATGAATTCACACACCAGTTGTATGGTACATTGCATAAATGCCAATGGCCCTCTTTCAAAACCATAAAATTTACATTTCATGGATATGTTCCCTTTTCCTGATATTTCCAAAAGTGTAGTTCTTTTTCCTATCATGCAAATTTGATAAGGTATCTTCAAGAATTTCATGTATTAGCACAATAAATTCATCCACCATCGTCATCAATGAGCGGCTACACCTTGGTTAATAGGTTGGGCATTAAGCTTAATAGTATGAAATATTGAGTTCTATAATAATGCCATATTGCAACAAGGTGTGAGATGTAGAAGGCCGTCACAGGGAACTAATCGATATTGCATTTTATCTTTTGATTGCTATTAAGAGTCTCATCTACAGTTATGTAACTTTGTCTTTATTTGTCTATGAATCATTTGTCTATCGGTAATATGGAGATGGCAAGATATTCTATGATTCAGTTTATCAGTTTAACTTAGCGTAAATAATTTCATACAGACTTGCTTTCCTCATTTCCTTTGGTCGCCTTCTTCCAGTGCAACATCGATGTCTAGGGGAAATGAAATTGAGCGTTCAACATGTTCAGAAACATTTTTTTTTAATAGCTTGTGCTACTCTTAAATGTTTCACAGATCCTATATTTAGAAATGATTTCTATGTAAATTATACTGCATATTTATTTAGATATTAAGGCTGAATGCATGTAGGTAACATAAATCATCATTTGAATCATGCATAGTAAATATCTTCACCGTTATATACTTGGATAAGTTAAATTAAAGAAATGTGAAAAAGCAATGTTTTGTTGAAATGAATATATCTTAGGATTGTTGTGAGCCCAAACCATCAATTCTATTATTTGTTGTTTTTTAGTGTAGATTGTATCATAGAACTATGAACAGAAATCACTACATTCATTTTCTATGACCAATCAAGTCTGTCCTAATGCAGGCATTCAATTATTATTTCCCATCCACAACAACATGAAAAGACAGATTAAAGGTGAATAGGAAAAAGAAGTATTACAAGCATAAGTCAAAAGGTAAACATTGTTGAAGCAAATTTCTCAAAAAGATTACCTTTGAAAAATTACCTTTATGTTAAGCAAATTTCTGAAAAAATTACCTTTCATTCTTCTTTATCTAACTTTTGCTTGGTTTGTATTTATATGCAAAATCATTGATTCTTCTTTAGCTAGCTTATGCTTGGTTGCTCTTTATAGGCAAAAACAAAACACATGCAACCCAATAACTATTGAAGAATTGACCAGTTACAAGATAGGAGATGTCTTCGATGGTAATGTGATTGTTACATATAAAGCAATGCTTGACAAAACAAATAAGTCAACTGAGATTATGCGATCAGACTTAACAGATTCAAAAGGAGAAATGACAGTTACCTTGAATGTACGAGGCAGTTTCATTCAGCAATATGAACAAAAACTTCTTCCAGGAAAATCGGTTCGTATAAAAAATTTCAAGATCGCACCCAAAACCAATTATGACCATGGTGAATCTGATTGTATATTGGTAGTGGACCATCATAATACCATAGAAAATATAAGATTTATTTGCCAGGAATACTACTTTGTACCCAACACAACCATAAGAAGACTTATACTGTCAACAGAATCGTACACACTTGGAACAATTGGTGTTATTGTGACAAGTGCCAAGAAATTAGGCATGCAACATGTCCTCGAAATCAAGGATGGAAACTCTGAAAATGACAAGGCAACGGTAAGCATATTCCTACCCATGCATGTAGTTCACAAAATATTAGTTTTATTTATTTATTTACTAAAAAATAATAATAATATGTATCTTGTTATAATGTAGGTACAGTTATTTTCAAAATTTGAGGAATAGTTCGCTGAGATTGAAGATCAACTTTCAAAAAAAGAGTTTCCTATCTTGCTATTCATAAATCTGGTCAGACGAAAAGAATTTCAACCAAATATACTACGAACAGGACAATCAACATTCATCATGTCATTAAGGACACATAAGGCATTGAATGATCTAAAAATAGTACTAAATTCCATGAGCGAGGTGAGAAACAACAACCATATGAAAATATTTTATATATAACATACCTTTTTTTTCATATATAAGATACTTTTTATAAATAGATTATGACTAACATTTAACATTCAACAATGTCAAATAGGTTCAAGGAACATTGCATGTATCAAACATATACTCCAATCCTTTTCAGCCAACATGATCTAACTGCAATTTAGCAATAGAAAATTTTGGAACAATACAAGGGACAATGCTACATTGTGCAAAATGTAGTGCTGAAACTCCTGTCAACTATTTGCATCGGTTAAATTGTACCATAATTAACACAGCAAATGCAAAAGTACCATGTACACTAAGAGGTGACATATTAGCAAAATTATTGCCAGATTTGATAGCACTATCATATCAAGATTATCTGAAGAACAAATCTACTGTCATCTACATGTTGCGTGACTTCTTTTTTGATGGGAAGTGTATACTCAATCATGAAAATACAATTGTTGATGTGAAGACATAACTTACATAATGATAAACTACTTAAAAGGTATGTTTAAAGCCTTTTTTTTTCCAAAAAAATTAGACTTTCAATTTCATAATTTACTCGATGCATTCTTACATATACCTTTATCTTGCATTGCAGATAAAAAAGCAGTTGAAAAAACACATCAGAGAGGTGCAAGAACACTAAACTGGATAGAGTTCAAACTTTTGAATTTTGTAATGGACTTTTGTATTTCTAAAATTTTGTAATGGCCTAAACATGATAGTGAATTGATTATTACTTAACACTGTTCAAACTTTTCATGCTTTTATGAGTGACTAGAGTTCAAACTTTTGAATTTTGTGATAGACTTTTGTATTTCTAAAATTTTGTAATATTCTTGAGTGCTTAGTGTAAAGAACATACGAAAAATGTCTTTCTCTTTATTTTATGGTAAATTTCGGATAAATAATTTTTGAAATTTCTACAGTGAACTCCTTAATATGAAGGACATGTGAAATATGTTTTTTCCTTTATTTATTTTTTAAAATTTCTTATAAATAGGACTGCATCAAAGTTCTGCAGGACTTCAACTGTGAATAGACATGTTTTGTTAGCCTCTGTTTAGTAACGGAATTCTTATTTCTAGAGATTCTTGAAAGTAATAGCTCTTTGAAGTTCAAGAATCGAGTCTGTAAGTCAATTTATCCGAAATTAAAAGCTTTTGTAAAATTCTCTTTTGAAGCTAACGGATCTTTATTATTATCTGTATGAAGCCGTTGTTATTATTTATTATTATTGTGTGTACATGTTTTACATTCTGGAGGTTCAGGCCGTCATGCACAATGAAAGAGTACTTTTAGACTAAGATCTATTTTTCGCAACTTGAAGTGCCGAGAATTATAACCAGTTAGAGATGTTGGAGATTTTAAGATTACTCTTGGGAAGAATATTTTTACATAATTCCGTGATTGTCTACGCAAATGATTTTTGATTCCTAATAGTGTACTACAGAATTGAGACCAATTGATCTTTCTAACGTTCTAGGCACTCCAATATGTCTTTTTGGAAACTTAGATGCTGAGTTCGAAGTGGTCAGGAGGACATTTGAGTATCAACAGCTCATTTGGTTAGTAAAAATGCCAAGATTTAGGCTAATAGGTGATTTTAAGCTAATATTTAACCTACTGGAGCCGAGTTTTTAGGAGGATCAGAAAATTCAAACTTTTATTGCCAGGTTTTCAGTTTGTGTGCTATTAGACTTAAGATTTTAGTTATCATGAGCTTTAGCGTCAAGAAAATGAGCTATCAACGTTGTGGATCCAAATTAAAGTTTAAAAAATCGAAGTTCCATAGGAGTAAGTTAGTGAGTAATTCCAACTTCCAAGGAAACTAATATATTTAAGGGGAAGCATTTAGGGTATGTTTAGAGAGGGACGACCTCTCTGATAGACGATGCCACAGTCGTTCATAGCTAGAAAGCTAGGAATAAATAGCGTGATATAAGACAGAGTATGTACAGAGTTAGCTTGGGTGATACCTTCATGGTTGTAATAGGTTTAGCATATAAACTAAGCTCTCATGGCTACAATAGTTTCATTCTATTTGAACACCAACTTCGTAAATACATATAATGTTTTGATTTAATTATCCAAGTGTATTGGTATTTCATATGATGTATATTTTGCAAACCCTACTTCTAGAGTCTATTTCCAATTATTTCCAGAGAGCCTGTTTCCAATTAGTGGAGCTAGAGCTCGAACATCAGGACATACCTGTATCAGAAGATTGATTAAAGATGTCCACTTTTATATCCACTGTTCAACTACTATTGTCTTGTTGTTAATCTGCATATCAGTGCCAGCACTACCGTTCAACTACTATTGTCTTGTTGTTAATATGCATATAAATTCTAGCACTATTTTTTTGTTGGGTTTCTCCCTTTTGGATCCCATTGTTCAGTTTTGCTTCTTAGCTCCACATTGCACATGCTCCTCAGCTACTCGGGAAACCTGGTTACACACACAATACAGGACAAAGCCAATACATGCCATGATAAACCTAGATTGCCTGTGGAATAACTGATTGTGAGAAGATTGAAAATGGTCTCACCTGTGCCTTAGTCAAATTTGTTTCTAAATGAAACGTAAGCGAAGCTTGGTCTAAGCCTATCCCATGTATATCCAACGGTGCCAATTTTGAGTCCTTTCTCCAAGTATCTCATTTTATTTCATCTATAGTTTGACATTCCAGAGCAAACATCTCTGTATACATTATACATAGTACATATATACATTCAGGGATTGCCTGCTTACTAGATGTATTTGTCAATTGGGGCGATTCATTCTCTGTCCAAAATCTCTCATGGCTTATGATAAAATGGTTTTTGTTAACGTCATCCATTTATTATACAAAACCCATAACTAAATCTAAATTAAACTGAACGGCACTCATGTGACCGGGCAAAATAAACTATTTGCAGATGTTATTAGATCTTTGAAATAAAGCTATGCACAGCATAGCTGCTACCACTGCAATAGTGGGATTTTCCATCGGAGAAAGAGAGCATAAAATGGGGAACGCAGAGTCCACATAAGAGGGTTAACTCATAGAGCTTGCCAAACCGAAAATGAAAAAACGAAATTCGTCTGAATTCTATGACATAGACCTTGGCTGGATGGTACCTAGTGGAGAGAGGCACACTGCATGACACACAATTCCTTGGGATTAGAACCGAGTTTGGTTTCTTACCAGCGAAAGTTGAAGCCCAAAACCTCCCACCAAGCAAGCGACCACATTTTGAAACTGGGTAAGACCTTCACACTTTGAAAATGATTCAGAGTTAGAAACTGTAATCAATAAACAAATGATGCATAATGAACACTAATAATGAAACTCAAACTAATTTAACCTTAGTAGCGTTGAGCATAGCACTAATGGGGTTCAATGGTTCTGCCTTCGTGTTCACAACTTCGCAGAGAAGAGGAACCCAACTGTACAATGGTAACTAGAAAACACTAACAGAAAAAAGGTAAGTCGAACTCTGAAGGGGTAAGTCCTTTCTGAGTTCACATCACGCTCTCAAAAAAAATTTCACTAGGGTCCTTTCTTAGCTTCCAAACCAGCTGTAACAAACTGAAACCCAAAGAGACAAGATGGGGCATGGCTGAGCCAAAGAAAAACTCGATAATCAGTTTGGTAGTCCCATTAACAATTGAAAAGTGAAATCTTGATTGTTCCTAATCGAGGAAGGTAGAAAAAATGAAATACAATATCCATCTTGGAATCCAATGTGCTTGTTAAACACATGTCCCCACTCTGTTGACGGTTGGCGTAAGTTAATGCCATCACATGGAGCAGTGCAGACATGGTGGAAGTTCCATAAAGTCACCATCAAAACAAAGACATGGTTGTTAGGAAACCAAAGTTACCATATGCCACCACCAAAGTGTTGACCTCGATTTTCATTAAGAGACTATGCTAGGGCTCCACCCCAACAATAAATTATATTAACACTCGAACCATATACATGATTATGCATTAAATAAATACTACATGAGGAGTTAATAGAAATGGTGTCCAAATGGTGTCATATCTTTGTAAATGGAACAATTATTTGTTGAAAGGGTGTTAAGTAATCCAACAGTCTTAGCTATAAAGCCATTGGAACACTTACACACATATTAAATATGATGCTCACATATATGATAAATAAACCTTAATGACTTACGATGCATCAATTATGCGAAACAACTATAATACATTTCTTTGTGCCAAACAAGGTTAGGAATCATGCTATACAACATACAGAGGCTAAGCTAAGGATGAAAACATTTATAAACAAGGTTATAATACAATAGAGGAAGAGTCACCATTAGTTTGTTATAAAATAGTTTGTAAGCATGAGCATTAGTTATATTCCGCCAATATAAAACTAAGTCGCATTAGCTAAGTGTGCAACATAGGTGCAATAATTTAGTGATTAATTATTCACAAAATTAATAGGATTTCAATCTTTTTCTTTAAAGTTCAAATTGATTCAACGACATACCCACCTTCAATGCTAATAGGATCTTCATACTATTCTCCAAGATCAAATTTATTTCACAATATATCAACCTTCAAAGCTGCTATTCTACATCTCATAACCATGTTCTTAGTCCTCCCAATCCCAATGAAAAAACCTATAAAGAAAATGTAGAAATTAAACTACAAACAAATTGTCATAACCATATTGTTAGTCTTGCCAATCCTAATGAAAAAACCTATAAAGAAAATGTAGAAATTAAACTACAAGCAAAATGTCTAAATGCTTCCTCACCATTGCATGCCATTTCAATATCTATGGAACTTATACATCTCAACGAAAGAATGTTTGATGATTGATAAAAGTTTCAAAGACTTTTTCTCTTACAACTACATGAGACCGAATTTTTGGGATCCAATGTCAAAACTTTCGCGATCAAATATTAGGATCAAAGTACTACTCAAACTTAAAACACCAAGTCCAACTTATCTTTTAATGCACTTTGCATTACATGCAATAAATAAAAAGAAAATTCGAATGTTCTACTTCAAATAATGAAACCATTCAAATGTTCTATATTAGATATCTAATAAATGGATAAGATTTATGAACAATAACATGGTCATTTTCGACACTGTCTAATCTAGTCTCACATGTTAAGTCTTCAATGTGTTTCATTTTTCTAATGGCTCTAGTTAACTTAATATGAAAAATCTTATTTTCAAGGAGCGTATATATTTTCAAATAGATTCCCTTTAGTATCTTTATAATTATTGTAGCTATCAAGTTCTTTAGAAGTTGAATTTTGTATTACATCTATTGTTTTCTCTATTTCAAATTAAATTGTGTTAACAGATAATCCATTTCAAATTAAATTATGTTAACAAATAATCGATTTTGCTTTATTAAATTGACGCTATATAACCCACTCAATATTAAACTCTACAAATATGTTGTCTATTATATTGTATGTTGCACTCTTTATTGTTATAGTGACCTACTTCTAAACATAATATCAAAGCAAACATAATATCAAAGCAGGGACTAGCTGCTTTGCAGCTATTTACCTTGTTTCGTGTTTACATCATCATCTCACTGAATTTAGTCAAATTAATGAGGTCTTTGCTTTACAACAAAAGGTTGTTGTACATAAATTTTGTATTTTGCTAAATTTACTTTAAATTATATTATTATGATGATTCGAACTTTCTACAGGTTGGAATAATGTTTTAAAGGTGTTTTCTCAATTTTAAATTAATCATAAAAAAATTGATTAGCTTTCCACATTGATAGGTACTACCTTTTTTGTTTGAGAGTTTTTTTTCAGATGGAAAGATCCATGGGAAACCCAACAATACTTCCCCACATTAGTGGATGGTAGAGGTGGTAAACCGCCGACCATCTTTGCAAAAGGCCTAACCCCAAAGAACTCAAGGCTCGAACCCGTGACCTCTCCCCAAAGCGAGAGAGTGTGCGCACGTCTTACCAATTGAGCTATGTTTTAGAGTTTATTACAATGGAATGTACTTTTCCTTGTTTCATTATAAATTACTTGGGATGTGATGCCAATGAAATTCAAATTCAAAAGGTGAATTAATGTTTTTTGTTTGTTTTTGTTTTTATTTTATTGTGATATGATTATAATTTAGATGGTATTTGAATATATGGTTAATAATGTTAATATTTTTCATATTTCAATTTGGATGAAAAAGATGAGATTGTTGATGAATAAATTTTAAGATATATTATTTTATTCTATACATACAGAAGATAAAACTAGTTAGTGGATTCCTTTCCAAAAAAGCTTTATAAACTTTATTTTCACCGAATTTTGGGAGAATGGATATCTAATATTAAAGGATAAGATCTAGATATTTCAATCATAGCTCTCCGTGTGTGGCCTCCACTCATGTATCCTTTTTGTGTTTTATATAGGTCCTATTTCTGTCATTTTTGGTATACAAATTGTATAGTGACCTCAACTTGTACTTGCTGGTTACTCCACCTTCATCTATTTGTCATTATATTTGTTTGTTATCATTCGTTGAACATATTTTCTTTTCTATCTAATATAGACCATTATATTTGTTTGTTATCATTCGTTGAACATATTTTCTTTTCTATCTAATTTTGTCTATATTTAGATATAGTATCGATATAATGAGTAATCGAAGTGAAGTGAGTAAGTGGTAATGAAGTGTGATGGGTAGAGGATTTGAACTCGCGATGAACGGAATGGATGAAGTGACAATTATTTGGGGCAAAGGCGGTAGAAATATAGAGACATAAAGCGTGTTGAGTGTGTTTGATGGTTTTCTGGAGTATACTTTGCTGCTAAGCTATGACAGATAATAAACGCGTATTACATATAACTGAGAATTATAAAACATGCGAATAGATATTGTTATGGGTGACACGTGATACAATGACTATGAATATGTTTTTTGTTTTCTTTTTCCAAAAAATAAAATATGTTTTTTTGGTTTATGAATATGGAATGTTCTTTTCGTTATCCCACCATAACTTTGCTGGCATACCTTTTTCTTAGCAGATTCGATTAATAAAATTAAATATAGGTCTATTAGGTTAAATAAATCCGGATTGACAAAAACACCATCACATGAAAACTAAGATTAGTTGTATAGTTTGGGTTTTTTTTAATAAATAAGTAAAAATCAGTAGTAAAGTTGTTTATGTTTATATTTGTTTAATGATTTAATTTAATAGTTTAAAAATGTTTTAATTTAATAGTTTTACATAATTAGGTTTAATTTAACAATTTAAAATGTTTTAATTTAATAGTTATTTATATTCCAAATTTAGTTTTATGATTTAATAATTATATAAGTCAAAGTTAAAGTTAAAGTTTGATATGAAAATAATTGGACCATAAATAAAAAGTTATAAAAAAATGTCATTGTCCTTTAAAAAAAATCAAATCCTATTAAATACTTAATGTTGAAGACACTAATTGTGTAACAATTTAATAGCCCATGGGTGTAAAATAGATGGTGAATGGGTACTCTTAAGGCAATCCACTGCGTCAAAACTCTATGGGTGCTAACTTACAAAAACATTTGTGTAATAATTTATAGAGATTTTATAAAATTTGCATTTCTTTACTAACAAAATTTTACCAAAATAAAATAATTTTTTTTTCTATTAACAATAAAAAGGCAAAATAAATTATTAAACTTTGGTAAATCTCTAGTATAATGTCAACTAATTAAAATATTAATCGTCATATTTGTTTGAATAAACCAATAAATAATTTTTATAAAAATAAATAAAAATCAATCTTTAGTTTCATTAATATGTTAGTTTATGAAATGTAAAAAAAAAGCTTAATTAAATATCAAAATAAATATTTGGAAATTTTAGCTTACAAATTTTATTGAATAAATTTATATAAAAATATTACAATATGTTAAAGTTTATATATATATTAAGAAAAATATTTTATCTAAATAAAAGTTCTATATAGTGATATAGCTATATTAGTCATTGTGATGTGATTGTCATATCTATCATGATTAGTCATTATGACTATTTTAATAAACAAGACACTTGTGTGTATATATATGAAAATATGTGCCACTCTAAATAAAGAGTGACTATAAACTATTCTTAAGGAACTCTCATTATATTCACAAAGAGGAACCAAAATCTTCCCATCACAAAAAATACATTAATCCATTCACAGAGGTTATCCAAAAATATATGGTCTATATCTGAGCTAGACCCTTCATATCTCAACAAAAAATAGTATGTTTCATATGTTCAGAACTATGATCTTGTATCATATATACATGCATAATTTAATTAAACCAACTTCCCATATATATATATATATATTAATGTTTGGTTTTGGGGAGGTTAACCATCATCATCATCATATATATATATATATATATAGATACAGTATGGCAGAGATCTTGTAACTTTATGTAACTTTATGTAACGTTACGTAACATTATTTTTATTAATAACAAAAAATAAATTTTTTTAATTATAGGCTAAAATAAATGTCGGCTAGAAAAACCACCTAATATGGGGAAGATGTTGCAATATTCCTACCTAAAAAAACAATAAAAAAGTAAAAATTTAATTATCCGTAAAAAAAATGGAAGATGTTGTAATATTCCTACCTAACAAAACAATAAGAAGTAAAAATTTAATTATTTGTAAAAAAAATGTGGATCAAGGAAAAAACACAATATGGGGGAGATGTTGTAATGTTCCTACCTAACAGAATAATAAAAAATAAAAGAATGAATTATCCGCAAAAAAATGTTGGCCTTGCACATGGTTTTAAAACCATGTGCAAGGCCTTCTAAACAACCCATTGTTTTATTGTACATGGTTTAGGAGGGCCTTCCAAATGGTTTTAAAACCATGTGCAAGGCCTCCTACACAACCCATGGTTTTATTGTACATGGTTTAGGAGGGCCTTGCAAATGGTTTTAAGACCATGTGCAAGGCCTTGCATATGGTTTTAAAACCATGGGGAAATGTTGTAATGTTCGTTTCTAACAAAATAAAAAATAATAAAAAATACTATATGTCAGCCATAAATAATATTAAATAATAATAATAATAATAATAAAATAACATATTTTCTCTTTAAAATTTTACATATTCCTATAATTTTAGAAAAAAACATTATCATTTTAATGTTTGACATTAGATTTCTAAAAAGTAAATAATTTGTCTTTTAGAAACTCTAATGATAAGAACGAAATGAGTAAATCTAAGTTTATTCTTTTATTTAAAAACGTTGATCTCTCATTCATTATGCCATAAGATATTTCTCCACCATGGATTTTACATGTTTAGATGAGACCGTTGATATTGTTGATGAAACATTGATGTCATCACTTTGTCAAGCACAAAAATAAATAGTTTGTCACACATCTAGACGATATGTAGCTCCATCTTCGTTTGGAAAACCTAGGATTTATACTTTATTGTAATTTGTGGATTTGTACTAGAATTGTTGAAAATCAAGAGGATTTTTACTATAACGAACACATGGTCCCTGGGCATGAAGCATTACACTTCATGATGACCATGATAAGCACCATGATGCCATGTATGGATTAGATTATATGTGTAATGCTCGACCATGTGGCATTTCCATCACCACATTTTCTCTTATTAACCTTGGTAACAAAGTGACTCTTAGCGACTGCTCATGGTAGGTAGACTTCCTGCATTTTGAACAAGTTTGACTTGTTGGAATTATGTTTTGTGGATGAATTAGACAAATGTCAAGTTTACTCTTGCTTTAGATTAAGGAAATTCCTTTTAATTTTGTGCCATCCCTAAGTATTGAATTAATTCTAGAGGGATTTGGCTATGAGAAACTGACGTAAGGCTCACTTGAAGTCATATTGGTCCAATATATGTGTAAACTAAACCATTGTACCAACACTTATGTTCTTCTATACATGGTTTTTGAAAAGAACGAGCTTATGGTAAGCTTAAGGTGTCAAACCTGAATGAACTCAAACACAGGGGATTAAGGATTTCCTAGAGAGGTGAAGAGGCTATGGGTGTGAATTGAGAGACAAAGAAGTCACTTTGTGCAATAAAAATCGATCGTCAACAATTTATCAAGAAATTGAAAGTCATAATTTAGTTATATCCTTATATATGATGCAATTGAATTATTTATTATTTGTTAACTGGCACCCTTCCTTATATACAACATTTCATTTAATATTTATTTTCTATTGATTGAGTGATCTCTCTTCCATACATTACATAAGTTTATTCCATTAAATATCGATTTCTATTGATCAAGTGATATATCTTATATACTTTGCATAAGTTGCCATTTGGTATAGGCATCTTGATTGACAAGAAAGAGTAAAGATCGGACTAAGGGGAAATCTTATAGAAGATGAAATATTGTTTCACTCCAATCAATGTGAAACTCCTATGTGAAGCAAGGGTCAATTTTGCATCTCTCTATATGTCCATTGTATTGCATCCTCCTTTATACTTGCTTGTTCAAGAAGGATCTATCACCCTCCAATGATAAGGATATATGACCCTCCAGTGATAAGTTAAATATTGAAAAATTAACAAAGTGAGAAAATAAAGAAAAGAGATAGGGCTTATTATCAACCAATAGTGTTGGAGATTAAATGTTTGTCTTTATCATAATGCATGCATATCAATGTATGATCTATGCATCTTTTAAAACCCTTTTTTCTCATTATCTCAAGTTCTTTTAATCTTCTAGTTTGTTTCATATGTCTTCCCTTGTTTGGTGGAAGGTAATGAGACACATAAAAACCTTCCCTTACGAAACACCAAAGAAATTTTTTCTATCTCCAAATAAAGTACATATTTGCTTAGCCAACATCACCAAGCCAAACCTTTATGCATGTAGATGCTTTTTGTCAAAATTTGGCAATTACAAAGGACTTGCAACCCTTAAAACTTTGTCATGTTTCCACTTGTTTGATGACTTCTACACCTTTTGTGGAACGAACATGACAAGCCAAGAAAAGATTGAGCCAGGATGTGCGGTATTCAAAGGGTAGTCCCACATTATTTGCCACATATTATTCTTGTGTATCTTTCATATGCGTTGATGACTTCTTGTGGTCTACAGGCAGAGAATACTTTGATGAAGCACTCGATGCCTTTCCACCAATATTCAGTCTATTTTACGACTAAAAGTTCATGCATGAGAGTCTCTCAAACCTTAGAGTCCCTTTATGCCCCATGTTCAAACCCTAATAGTGTTGCTCCAATGTATTGGAAATACCATACCCTATTTTGGAAATTATTCTCTTGCATAAATTCTATTCAAATTCATATCAAGGTGAATCCACGGACCTGGGTAACACTTTTTGGCAAGTGCATCTTGCCAAAAACAAAAAAACGTACCTCGGTCGAGGGCTTGTTCAACCCTCGACCGAGGTTTTATAAAGCCCTCGACCGAGGTATGGACCTCGGTCGAGGTACATACCTCGACCGAGGTACCTTTTTCAAAAAAAATTATAAAAAGGGGCTGCAGGGGCCCCAATTGTCATTTTCAATCGCTTGACCGAGGGACAGAGCTCGACCGAGGGACAACGAACTTGACCGAGGAACAGTGACCATCACCCCAAAGCAACCCAACCTCGTCACAATGTCGGAGCAAAGAGGTAACAATTTCAATTTAAATGGAATTTAAATTTTTTTTTATAAATTTATAAAATTTGGTAAATGTATGTTTTTATAATTTTGTTTTCAAATTTAGTAAATGTATGTTTTTATACTTTTGTTTTAAAATTTAGTAAATTTATGTTTTTATAATTTTCATGTTTAAAATGTGTACCGGCAAGTAGAAATGCTGCCGGATTTTTGAAAAATTGTAGTTAAATTGAATTTTTTTGTTAATTTGTTATATATATATAAATTATGTCAACCGGTAGGGTTTATGCTACCGGTTTATTTTTGAAATGTGTCTCGGGCAAGCCAAAATGCTGCCCGATTTTTTTCAATCCTCCGTGAATTCATGGAGGATTGAAAAAAATCGATAAAACATCAACTAAACAAACCTATATGAACCATAGAGACAATTAATCAACTGTAGGCCCGAGACAAATAATAAATTTTTTATAAAAATTTATTTGAAATTGGTTTTTAAGAGCATGTGCATGATACATGATACATGATTCATAGAGGAACGGGTCTTAGGGCCTTTGTCTCTAGTATTTGGTCATAAAGCATGGCCTAGACCACAAGGCCTACCCTTTGTATAGACGATGTAAAACTCAGAGTTATATCCTTATTGGACGTATTGAGCAAAATGTGTGGTTCTCTATGTTGTAGACATGATCACCTGA
>LPNX010030345.1:20634-37095 GCA_001517045.1 Pseudotsuga menziesii | reverse complement strand
TGTTTAGATGTATAATATAGTTTGTTACAACATATTGTTATTATTATATTGGTATAATATTGTTTTGTATTAAATGTATTTTTTATTATATATATTATAGCAAAAATGTTTTGTATTAATTTATTTTGTATGTAATATTTACAGGTTTTTAATATAAATTTATGTGTTAGAAAAAATGTTTTATATTAATTATTTTGTATGTAATATTTATAGATTTTTAATATAAAAATTTTATATGGTAAATTAATTTATATTATAACTTTAATGAGTTTATATATTTATATTATGTTAATAAGCAATACATAGATGAGCACAAAATGTCTATGGAGTCGATGGTCGACATAACATGGTCAACATGTTTTTGTTATCCATAAATGTCTTGTATGTTATATTAATGCTAGGATTGAGTTCATTATGTGAATTGAGTCCATTGTGAGTGCATAATATGATGATGAAAATGTTTATCACTCCCATATTATATGAGTTGATCTTCTAAGGTCTAAATAATATAATTTTTTCTATAACGACCGCTGGTCCAAATAGCAAAATATCATTTAACTCACGTGGATTCCACTGATTTAATTAGCCAAGGTACCAAGATCGTGTCCAAATTAGCCTATAAAAACTATAATTATATGTCAAGGTCATGCAAATTAGCCTTATAATTAACATTATATGACAAGGTTTAGTGGGTTTCAATGTTTAGTGGGATTTTGTATATGCCAAGGTCATGTCCAAATTAACATATAGTTGGGTTGCATTAATTCAGTTTTGTTAATATAGGGACTTGTAAATATATATTATATATATGTTAGAATTTTGTAAAATATAAAAATTCATTGTCAAATTTGTAATTTTTTTCATTGCCGGAGTGACAACTAAAAATGACCAAATAAATGACCAATTGTTATGTGGTCATTTTTAGTCTAGATATCCCGTGACCAAATTTGGTCATTTATCTTGGTCGTTTTAAGTTGGTTTTTATCTCGTGACCAAAAGTGGTCATTTATCTTGGTCTTTTTTAGTTAGCTCACTTAAATTTATCAACTTTGGTCATTTATCCGTTGAAAAAAACTATGGTGACCAAAAATTGTGGTCTCCTGGTCACTAATCTCTCATTTTTCACTAGTGAAATGAAAGTGCCAACCTTAAGCGGAAATTTTATGTTTGAGGATTTTTTGAAAGCACCAAAGTGCTCTTCTTCAGTCTGTAGCCTCTGCCTCATAAATTCCAGAGAAAAAATCCTTGGGCTTAAAAAGGCAGGTAATTTATACGGATGCCCTGTAAATCCATAAATCCTTAGCACAGTGGAATATTTCTATAGAAACCAGTCCCCCATGCGGTCCTCAGGTGAGGACTGCATCAAGCTTTTCATCTCGTTCAGGACATGCGGCAATTCCTCATCAAACAACATTTTATATACTTCTGACATTATTGAATTAGCAAACTCGAGCATGTTAATTTTCTTTGGCAAATCCGAAGAATAGATGGTATTCAAAAACTGGAGTTCATTGACATTGGAGCATAATAACATGTTAAACAGGTAGGTCTGGAACCTAAAAAACCGCACCCTTGGAAACTCGCTTAGCTGAAGATGGATTGCTTCAGCTAGGTATTCTTCCAGAGTAAAAACCGGGGTTGACTGAGACTCAGAATCAAAGGAACTTATTCTCAACAAAAATCCGAGAACGACCTCGCTCACACAACAATCATCATCCCGACCTAGAATTTGACAAACTAAAGAAATGACTAATTGGACTTCACTCTTGAAAATATGTATAGGATAAGGTAGGAATATACCATCTAGAGATTGACCCTCGTTTAGAACACTAGACAGAAATTTGCAGCGGGTTTCGGCTTCGCACTTCTTGTATGACTCGACCAGGATTGACTCATTTACTATGTCACGACTATCTGGGTAATTTTCAGGTAGACTGAGGTTCTCCCAGATGACTGTAGCACTGACCTTACACAGAATTCAGGATGTAGACTGACTGACAATAATCCGTTGGGACGGGGAGTAATTGACCACACACCACTCTGCAAACTCCGGGAAATGGAGGGTTTGCTCGAGGGCGAAGTAGTATGAAAAAGACTTGCACACATTCAATACATCGTCGCCTCGGGAGTTGTAATACCATAGTTTTTCCTTAGTGATAGACACGCTCCCTACGGATAGGAAGGGGTCGCACATGCCCCTATCTCTGTCTACTAAAAACTCCTCTCTGTCATCTACAACCTGACCAGACACTTGAATTTCTTTCCCCCGGTCCATTACTTAATTTACAGAGGAAATTTGGACGGAGGAACTACAGGGTTTAAGCCTTACCTAGTGGACTGTAGAGGCGCGTGCTTGGAACGTTCCTAAAACTGACAACTGGAAGCTTCTGAATCGGCCCGTCCTTTTCACCCTTCCTGAATAAATAAAATAATCAATCATAGAAGTCAACCCATCTTTTATAGGCCCCCACTCCGGCTTTCCATACACCAATTTTGTCTCCGGAGCCTACCATAACTCGCCACGTGGACAATAATTTATTTTCCGCAACCACCATCTATCCCTATATGCCGCGCACTTCCATTCCCCGGATTCATCCAGGACCGTTGATCAGATCCTTCCTTAATTTCTAACCCTTGGATCATGTGCCACGTACCTCTTTCCGCCGGGCATCCTGATTTTAACCACCGTGCAACTTTGAGCCCCGGAATCATCCGCAACCATCGATGTGATATATCTTTAACTTTCCACGGTTGGATCAAATGCCACATACCAAATTTTGCTAGGCACTTTGGGCTTATCCGCCATGCAAGTCTAATCTCCGGAATCGCCCACAGCCGTAGATGCAACCAAACCTTATTTACGGGCCGTTGGATTAGGTGGCACCTACCAAATTCTACTGGGCTCCGTCATTTTAACCACCTCGCAAATTCACGTCCCAGAATCATCAACCGCCATTGATCCACTTCGCCTTTAATCCTCAACCGTCAGATCAACCGCCACATAATCATTCCACTGGGCGCTTTGGATTTATCTGCCGTGTAGATTTTGGCTCCGGAATCAACTCCGACCGTGGATGTGATCTGATCTTACCTCTCCACCATTGGATCAGGTATCATATACTCGATTCCATCGGACTCTATTGCTTTAACCCACATGCGTTTTCATAAGGCGGATTAAATATGAACCGTGGATCTGCCCGAGCTAGGTTGATAGCCGTTGATCTGTGCACCCGATAAACGCCCAAACAAAATTTATCCTCCTCGCATCTCTGAGAGTGCGGAGACAATCATGGCCATGGATTTCTATCTTTTCAATTCGCACCATCAGATCCTTGACAACGAGATCGCCTTTTTGGGGTATCATCGTATTCTTACAATATATCTTTTAACCAAGGTTCTACAAGCAACCTATTATTTCTTCTTCATCATGATTTTTCATCCCCTTTGATAAATAATGGTGTTAACAGCTGGCTCCATCTAGGGATGATATCCTCCCAGCGAGGTATTAAAAAACTCGTAGACCAGGTGCCTGTTTTTTGATTTTGCATAATAACTCCCAAAAACCCATCTTTTGTTTTTTGTAAATATATCATTTTTATATATTTTTAGAAAAGGAATGGTATGCCTCCTGAATCTTAGGGCTTTCACTGCGAGCTTCAAATACAATCGGCTTACCATTCATATTTACTTGTAAAGAAAAATAAGTATGTACAATCTATGATACAAATTTTACCTTCCTCCTCAGGATAGGTAATGCTTCAGATATCTTCCATTTACAGGGTTACTCTCCAGAAGAACCCCATTTGCATATTCCAGCAAAAATGCATTTTGTCCCCTGTATCCAGCAACAACATAAGGTCCTACCCACATAGGGTCAAACTTTCCATGCTTGTCTTCATTAGGAGCATCCCACTTCAAAACCAAGTCAACAATCTGAAATTGCTCTTCCTTGATTCTTTTGTCAAAAGTATTCTTCATTTTCTCCTGATGTGACTGCACTTTGTCGTAAGCCTTGCCTCTTCGCTCTTCCAGCTCAATGATTTGATTTATCCTTCGTTGTGTGTGATTTGGTTCTTCTTGCTGATCCTGGAAATATCTCATAACTGGTACCCCTAATGATGTTGGAAAAATCACTTCATCCCCATACACCAGTTGGAACGGAGACATGCCGATTGCTCTTTTGGTACTAATCCTATGATCCCATAGAGCATATTTTAGCTTGGTGTGCCAGGATCTCTTGTTATCCTCCAACAGCTTTTTGATAATCCTTACCAAGCTTTTATTTGAAGACTCAGCTAATCCATTTCCTTGAGGATAATAGGCAATGGAGTGATTGAGGCTTATATGATACTTATGACAAAAATTAATCATTTTCTTAGATTTGAAATCAGTTGCGTTGTCTGTTACTATCCTTTTTGGACACCCGAATCGAGCCAATATATTTTCTTCAAGAAAATCCATGATCACATTTTCAATGGCCCTCTTGGTAGGAATTGCTTCTATCCATTTAGTAAAATAGTCTGTAGCTGTCAAAATCCACTTGTGCTGACCTGATGAATTGGGGTTTATTTCACCAATAAAATCCAAACCCCATTGCTGGAAAGGAGCCTCAACTGTTATTGGATTCAAAGGGAGAGACAATACCTTTCTCTTACCGTCGAAAATTTGGCATTGATGACATTTGCTAATTTTTTTATACACATCTGAGAATAACGTAGGCCAATAATAACCATCTCTCAGGATTTTGTTTGCAGTCACCTTCCAAGAATGATGTCCCCCGCAGTCTCCCTGGTGAAATTCTTTGGTAACTTGCTGAGCTTCATCTTCCAAAAGACAATTTAGTAGAACTCCTCCAGGATCTTTCCAATAAAGATATTTACTTATGATACAAAATTTAGCAGATTTCAACTTTACAGATCTTTCTCTTGATTTACTTAATCCCTCTGGTGCTTGCAAATTTCGGAGGACATATACAATATCAGAATACCATGGAGAAGTCACAAAATCAACCATCACTTCTATCTCTATGCCCAACTGATCAGATTGGTGAGACAAGAAATTGATTTACAAAGATTCACAATTTGAGCTTGTCATCATTTTTGCCAATCCTTGTCCTTTAACCAGCTTCATGGGTTTTATTTCTATGTCATATTCTAACAATGTAGCTATCCATCTCGCCCTCATGCCTTCTGGATCTGATTGATTCAAAATTTCTTTTACTGCAGCGGTTGGAACATGTGCAATTACATGAGAATGCAAAACATATACTCTGAAATCCTTTAATGCTTTAACTA
Organism: Pseudotsuga menziesii; assembly: GCA_001517045.1. Lineage (NCBI taxonomy): Eukaryota > Viridiplantae > Streptophyta > Pinopsida > Pinales > Pinaceae > Pseudotsuga > Pseudotsuga menziesii. The sequence continues at coordinate 31,801 of LPNX010030345.1, read as the reverse complement.
AAGCATAGGCCTGCTTTTCCATGATGTCATACTTCAATTCCCCATCCCGTAGCATTTTACTGAAAAAGGCTATGGGTTGTTCCAAATTTTCATCATTTTTCTGCAATAATACTGCGGCTATAGTATGCTCCGAAGCATATGAGAATGCTGAAAAATCTTTGGCAAAATCTGGACTTAACAAGACAGGGGCTTCTGAAATTGCTTTCTTGATTTCCCAAAATGTCTCCTTAGCTTCTGTATTCCACTTTATTTCACGACCCTTCTTCAACATATTCGTAATATTCATCAAAATCTCGGCAAAGCTTGGTACAAATCTCCTCAAGAAATTTACCTGTCCCATAAAGGATTGTATCTCCTTTTTGCTTCTGGGTTCTCCTACCTTCAGAATTGCACTTACTCTTTCAGGATCAATCTTTATACCATCTTTGGATATTATATGGCCTAGCATCTTTCCTTCTTCTAATGCAAAATTAGACTTCTTAGGGTTCAAAGATATGCCATATTTCCTACACTTGGTGAAAACCCTCTCCAGATGATGCAGATGTTCTCTGTCAGACTTTGAGTAGACTGTGATAACATCCATATAAATTACCATGAAATTTCCAATTTCTCCTGCAAAGGCAATGTCCATATCTCGCTGGAAAGTGGCACCTGCATTCATCAAACCAAAAGGCATCTTCGCATACATGAACATGCCCTAGGGTGTAGTAAAGGAAGTTTTCTCCTGATCTTCTGGTAACACTTTGATCTGATTATACCCGAAAAAGCCATCTAGCATTGAAATCCTTTCAGCTCCCACCACTTGCTGCAGTATAGGATCCATCTTGGGTAGAGTATAGTTGTCTTTCATGGAGACCTTATTCAAATTGCGGAAGTCTATGCACAGTCTTATCTCTCCATTCTTCTTCCTGACAGGGACCAAATTCGCAACCCATTTAGAAAATCTGAGGGTTACAATGATCTTGGCATCAAATAACTTCTTTATTTCTTTCTCAATGACAGGGAGCAATTTAGGGTTGATCCTCCTGAGTTTCTGTTTAAAAGGCTTCTCTCCAGGCTTTATAGGAATAGTGTGTTGTATGATAAATGTATCATATTCTTTGAGGTCTTCATAACTCCAAGCGAACACATCTGTATACTTTTTCATCAACTTTACATACTCCTCCTTCTCCCTCTCAGGCAGCTTCTTGGATAATTTTAGGATTTTAGGATTTTCTTCAGTGCCAATGTTTTTATCTTCAACCGCGTCTCCAACAGGTTTCACTTTGGGGTTCTTGGAAACGTCATTTTGATCAAATAGATTTTCTAAAGGGATCAAGCCCCTTGGTATGAAATTATTTTTCAACTGGATAATGTCCTTACCCCCTAAGGTATTCCTTAAATTCTTAGCATCTTCTTCTTCTGTTTCAATTTCCTCATCATCTCCAAGGGTCCCATCATTATCATTTTCATTGTCAAAATGAGTATTCACAAACTCTCCTGATAATTCTAAAAATATTCGGATCTGCATATCATCTTCAAACACCTGCCAGTATTTGGAATTGTCCGGAATAGAAGGTCTGTTCAAAATCTCCACCTGGTATTCTTTTTGACTAGTCATTGGGGTCTCAAATTTTCCAGCAGATACTGCTAAAGAATCAGCCACCAAATTGTCAACCCTGGGAACAACCTGAATTGTATGCTCTGTGAAGAAATTACCAAGAATATCCCATACTTCATTTCTGTAAGCCCTCATCCAAGGATGCCTGGTTTGATAACTCTCATTTACCTGGTTTATCACCAACTCAGAATCTCCCAAGATCCTGACTCTCTGAGCCCCCAAATATTTCAAAGCATGTAATCCTAATAACAAAGCCTCATACTCTGCTACATTATTTGTGCATTCAAATAGCAATTTGTATGATAAAGCTTTGAAATCATGAATAGGAGAAATTATGTATACACCAACCCCAGCACCAACCTTCGCAACAGACCCATCAAAGTACATGATCCATTGGCCTTCTTTTTTCTGTTTTGCTTCTAGAGCATCCTGTTCTAAAACTTATTTTTCATTATTTTTCTCAGACTTCTCCTGCAATGTCTTTTCTACATTATGTGGGACAGCATCATTAAAGAAAATAGAAGACCCCAAATCAGTTTCAACAGCATATATGTGATGAACTTCAGGTTTATCCTGACTGCTTACTACATATGGAGTTCTTTCTTCACTATATAATCTTCTGCTCCCATCTGGAACGGGGATCGTTGCATATGACATGTCCATCTGTAAACTACCTTTCAGCTTGGAAGTCCAAGATCTCGATAGCAATACCCCAAATTTGGGTGGAATATCTGTTACGACCACATCCATGACTATAGTTTTAGATGGCAATTTATTCAGGGTTACCACCATGTCCTTAATTAATCCAAGGCATTTTACCCTCTTGGAATCAAAAGAGTACAGATCTTTATAGGGACTTGTTACCTCCAATCCCAAACTTTCTACCACCCCTTTAGGCATTAGATTGTGTGATGTTCCAGAATCCAACATAGCATTATGGACTACTTTGTCATGCACATTTAGGCTTAAATAGAAAGGAGGAACTACTTCACCTTCTATATTTTCAACTTTTGATCCAAATGAAATAGCAGGATTATCATCATTCAATTCTAAAATGTCAGACTGCCATTCTCCTTGGTTTTTGACCATTTTTGTGATAGCATCCTTGTATTCAGTGTTTCTCAATAACTCATTAAATGGAACAGAGATCTTTAGCTTTGAAAGCTCATTTTGTAGGTTAAAACCAGCACTAATCTTTTCCACATCAATCGGAGTCGCCTTCTTTATTATTTTATCCCTTTGTACCTCACTTTCAACCTCCTTATTCCCAGAAGGCTCTTTTTGTAGCTCCTTCCCTTTTTCTCCATTCAAAGAACTAGGGGAAGGCTGATTTGGGTTTGCCTTCCCTTTATTTATGAGGACATCCCTATTCCTCAGCCTGACTTTCCTTTGCACATCATCCATTGCACGTAAATAACCTCTCTGATATAGCTCATTTTCAAATTCTTCATTTGTATCCTGCTGCGCAAACATATTATGTTATTCTTCAGTAAGATATATTTCTGAATCCTGCTCTCCAAAAAGATGAATCTCATTTTCAGGGGGATCTTCTTCATTAGCAACATAATTTTCAGGGAAAGGCGGACGGATGGGCTGCTCCTCTTGGTTTCTTGGATTTCTCTGGTCTCTCTGTCTATTTTGTTGGGGAACAGGGGGATTTGGTCTTCTGAAGTTTGTATTCCTGATTTGGGGATCCCCTTGCTCTCTATTGAAAGGCCTAGCGTCCACGGTTAACCTATCCATCAACTTCTCGATAGTCTTCAACATCATCTCAAATTTAACATCAGCGGAAGAAGATGAAGTAGAAGGTACATTGTCTTCTTTTCTCCTCCTATCCATATCTGTATGTTTCATCTTTCCACTTGCCATCATGTTAGCTTCCACTTCTAGGGCATCAGTAAACATGGCAGCAAGAGTTGTCGATTTCCTTTCCCATAATGAGAATACAAAATCATTATCAAAAGCCCCAGCATAATGTAGTTTAGCAGCTACTGTGGAAGGCTTTATATCTTCCGGGATAGAGTTATAAGCCCTCATAAATCTGCTTGAGAATTCATGAACGGACTCAAAACCCCCTTTCTTAAGACTGTTGTACTGAGATAAGAGCTGCAGAGGATTCTGTTTATCATCCCATCTATCTAAAAATGCATTCTGAAAAGCCTGAAAATTCACAATAGACCCATTTGGAAGATCCTTGAACCATTTATTTGCCTCTCCTGACAAACTCTGGGAAAACAACCGCATTTTAACATCAGGATAGTCAACTTCTTCCAAGACAATAAATTCTTCAAACTTGGCAAGATGTTGTTTCGTGGTTATATCCCCCTCCCCATCAAATAAAGAAATTCTCTGAGAATAATTTTGAGGGAGATCATGTAATACAGCAGGCATACGCAAGGGGGCAAATCTGGTGGCCATTGGTCTAGGTGGATTCACAGGGACTGAAGAACTTTGAGTGTGCTCAGAGGTAGATGATTTAACCTTAGTGGTCTGTTGCAAATCTCTCCAGAGGGAATCTAACAGATAAGATTCTAACCTACGGGGATTGAACTCGGTATTTTTAAGGTCAGATTCAGACTTGGTTCTCAACAGGTTCTTTCCAGTATTAACTCCCCATTCTGGATTAATACAAGGATCTTGTGATGATGATGGACCGAACAAAGGGAAATCTATCTTTTCTTTATTTTTTCTTCTAAACAACTTTTCTGGATCTTCAAAACTTCTCAAAATTTTGGTATCAGAGTTACCTCGTGTTTGTCTTCTTGAAGCCAGAATGTCATTCCTGAACTCTGAAACAATTTCACAATGAAGTTTCCAGGGAAAAAATACAACCTTCTTTCCTTTTCGAAATTCATGTTTGCCCACAGAAATCTTTCTTAATCTTTGTCGTTCTCCCGGGGCAGATATGCACTTTCGTCCCCGGCAACTGCGCCAGTTTGTTAGCACTCAGAATGTACCCAGGTTGTAAAAGGTAAACTCCAAGGTAACAGCAAAACCACTTTAGGAAGAAACTGGTATTTTCTTCCAGAGAGGGATCTCTCAATAAATATTTAACAGGACCAGATTTAAAATAACATTTAAAGATTTATGTATTTGGCTGAAACAATCACATAACCATTGGGCATGGAGTCATATGCATATAAAAAGATCACAAAGATGTATACACAAGATTTATCAAAGGCAAGGTAATCACATCATCACAGTCGTTAAATTTTAATCCAAGTGAAACAGAAGAGATGAGGGAACAGCCCATCAATATAGAGCATCAAAGACGAATTCTATATCAATTTTAGCAGAAAAATTGTATAAAATATCTGAAACAATGACCAGAGCATAAACATATGAATTTCAATCATCTAACACTACATTCCAGATACGATGAAGAAACAAAATGGAGTGTTACACAAGGGGAATATAATCACATAAAGAAAGAGGCACAGACTGTAATATCAATGACACATGAATCTCCGACCAAAACTCTCATGCATTCACTTTGTTATTCCAAAAACAGATACGTTCTCCAAAAATTACTTCCACCCGATGTGTTCCAACCCCCATCTCTTAAGAGACATGCAAATTTATACATAAAACAATAGGTCTTCCAAGAAGATCAATAACTGAATGATCGGCGTGATTAAGAGTTTTGTAACTGAATCCCTAACACCTAGGCAGTTTGTTACAACTCCACTCCTAACCGATCATAAAGTACAAATAAACTTGATAACAAATTTTTCCCTAGCCAGCTTCCACGTCTTTGCCCCATTAGCTCCACGTCTTTGCCCCATCAGCTCCACGTCTTTGCCTCGTCAGCTCCTCAGTGCATGACACCTGTTCCTAAGGATGAAGAATATACTTTGTCTTTCCAAACTGTTCCACAGCTTTCCACTGCTCCAAACTTGGGGTGTCACATTCTGTCATTTCCCAAATTGATACTTCGAGCTCCATATATGCTTCATAGGACTTCTTGGGCAACCTGCTTCTGATGATTGCAAACTTCTGCAGGATTTTGAAATCTTCTGTTAACATATCCACAATGGTTTTCCTTGTTAGGCTTTTCTCCAAATCATTAAATTTGGAGTGGTCCATGCGGCACTGGACAAGCAGGTTATGATAATGTTCTTATGAGAACATTCGTCCCTCCTCGTCCCAGAAGGAAGGCAACCCGTCTTCGAACAGCTCTTTAAAATCTTGTTTGAAATTATTAACCTGCAAAAGCAATCCTTCTGATTTATCTTGGACTGTCTTGATTAAGTGATGCTTGTGGATGATTTTCTTTGCCCACATCACTATTGATACTCTGTCCTTTATGCCCATCTCGTGCAATTTCTTATATGTCAGTGAATTCAGAAAATTTAGTGTGTTCTGAGCTGTAGTAAGATGTCTTTTCTCCATATGTTCATTTACCAGTTTTAATCTCTGGTGAGCCAACTTTATCATTATATTCAAATCATCAATAAAATTTAGATAGTGCCGAAACTTGGTAATCTCTATACACAAGGTATCCCAAATGATATGTTTTGCCCCTTGAAGAGGGACTTTCCCAATGCTTCTTTCTTTTAACTCATCGAATTTTTTCTGCAATTGATTCCTGTCCTGCAATACTTGTTTCTTACTTTCACTTACTCTGGCCAATTCATATTTTATCTTTTCGTTCTCTGCCTTCAACTCTTTAATTACTTCATCCTTCAAGCTCACCTGGGACATAGGCACCAACAAATCGTCTGCAGAAAAATTATCCAGTGGCTTGTCAATGTTCACAATGGACAGGTCTTCATCAATGGGGGTTTGACTCATTAGCTCCTCCATAATTTCCTTCTCGCCACTCTGGTCTTTTTTCATTAAGGAATTTTGGGACAATAGTGCATCCCGCTCCGCCTCCCACCTGTCCTTTTCTTCCTGTAGCTCAACAGCCTATCCTTTATACTCGATCATCTCTTGATGGACTTTATCCTTTTCCTCCTGCAAAGCCATTAATTCAGCCGACTGGACATCCTCTGAACCTGGAATCTTCAGCTTTTTCTTCAAGACCTGGAGTGCATTGTCTTTTTCCTCTAGCATCCTCTTGACTGCCTGGGTATTGTCTGAACTAACAATGTCTGTTTGCAGTTTTCTAATCTGAATGACATTTGCTTTATTCTCAACTTTCTCATGCCTCAATTGAATTTCTAATTTGTCTGTCAAAACTTGCAATTTATTAATCCTTACCATGGCTTGCAATAAGTCTGAGTAAATGATGTCACTAGTCTGTTTGTCCAGTTGTATCTTATCCGGAGTACTGATTTTGTCCAGTCGGATCTCCATTTCAGACATCTTCTTGTCATTTACTATAGCCATCTTAAATGTATTTCTCTCAGCATCTCTAGCAGAAACTAGAGAGGTTTTTGAACTGTACAAACTTCTCACTTTTGGGAGAAAATTTCTTGTCTCCTCCATAGACTGTTTCCTCTTTTCCATATAGCTGGTTTCGAGCTCTTCTTTCGACTTAAATGTTGGGCTTGATTCTAAACTGTCTACATCATCTTCTACAATTTTAAAAGATAATTGATTCACTTGCACTGTTTTCATGGGAATTCGGGCAACCTTTTTGAAAACATCAGAAACTTCCTCATTTACAATTTCACCACCCTCAAGCATATTTTCCTTTTTATGGGACCCCTCTTCATCTACTTCCATACTTTCAATTTCGGACAAACTCCTCTTAACTGCAATACTAGCACCTTCATTAGACTTTGATCCCTCAGTAAACTGCAGCAAATTGGCCGTTTTAGCCAACCCCTCAACAGACTGGTGATCAAAGTGTTTATTCTTGTTTGCTTGCTTTCTCAAAGAGATCACATGGTGGTAATCGTAGTTTACCCTTGGCTCTTTTTGGAATTCCAGACTCTCTAGCATCTTTTCTATAAAATCCAAGGCACCTTTACTTTTAAAAATGAAAGTGCCAACCTTAAGCGGAAATTTTATGTTTGAGGATCTTTTGAAAGCACCAAAGTGCTCTTCTTCAGACTGTAGCCTCTGCCTCATAAATTCCAGAGCAAAAATCCTTGGGGTTAAAAAGGCAGGTAATTTATATGGATGCCCTGTAAATCCATAAATCCTTAGCACAGTGGAATCTTTCTGTAGAAACCAATCCCCAATACGGTCCTCAGGTGAGGACTGCATCAAGCTTTTCATCTCGTTCAGGACACGAGGCAATTCCTCATCAAACAACATTTTATATACTTCTAACATTATTGAATTAGCAAACTCGAACATGTTAATTTGCTTTGGCAGATCCGAAGAACAGATGGTATTCAAAAACTAGAGTTCACTGACATTGGAGTATAATAACATGTTAAATAGGTAGGTCTGAAACCTAAAAAACCGCACCCTTGGAAACTCACTTAGCTGAAGATGGATTGCTTCAGCTAGGTATTCGTCCAGACTAAAAACCGGGGTTGACTGAGACTCAGAATCAAAGGAACTTATTCTCAACAAAAATCCGAGAACGACCTCGCTCACACAACAATCATCATCCCGACCTAGAATTTGACAAACTAAAGAAATGACTAATTGGACTTCACTCTTGAAAATATGTACAAGATAAGGTAGGAATATACCATCTAGAGATTGACCCTCCTTTAGAACACTAGACATAAATTTGCAGCGGGTTTCGGCTTCGCACTTCTTGTATGACTCGACCAAGATTGACTCATTTACTGCCTCACGACTATCCGGGTAATTTTCAGGTAGACTGAGGTTCTCCCGGATGACTGTAGCACTGACCTTACACAGAATTCGGGATGTAGACTGACTGACAATAATCCACTGGGACGGGGAGTAATTGACCACACACCACTCTGCAAACTCTGGGAAATGGAGGGTTTGCTCGAGGGCGAAGTAGTATGAAAAAGACTTGCACACATTCAATACATCGTCGCCTCGGGAGTTGTAATACCATAGTTTTTCCTTGGTGACAGACACGCTCCCTACGGATAGGAAGGGGTCGCACACGCCCCTATCTCTGTCTACTAAAAACTCCTCTCTGTCATCTACGACGTGACCAGACACTTGAATTTCTTTCCCCCGGTCCATTACTTAATTTACAGAGGAAATTTGGACGGAGAAACTACAGGGTTTAAGCCTTACCTGGCGGACTGTAGAGGCGCGTGCTTGGAACGTGCCTAAAACTGACAACTGGAAGCTTCTGAATCGGCCCGTCCTTTTCACCCTTCTCGAACAAATAAAATAATCAATCATAGAATTCAACCCGTCTTTTATAGGCCCCCACTCCGGCTTTCCATACACCATTTTTGTCTTCAGAGCCTACCATAACTCGCCACATGGACAATAATTTATTTTCCGCAACCACCATCTATCCCTATATTCCGCGCACTTCCATTCCCCGAATTCATCCAGGACCGTTGATCATATCCTTCCTTAATTTCTAACCCTTGGATCATGTGCCACGTACCTCTTTTCGCCGGGCATCCTGATTTTAACCACCGTGCAACTTTGAGCCCCGGAATCATCCGCAACCATCGATGTGATATATCTTTAACTTTCCACCGTCGGATCAAATGCCACGTACCAAATTTCGTTGGGCACTTTGGGCTTATCCGCCGTCCAAGTCTAATATCCGGAATCGCCCACAACCGTAGATGCGACCAACCCTTATTTGCGGGGCGTTGGATTAGGTGGCACCTACCAAATTCCACTGGGCTCCGTCGTTTTAACCACCTCGCAACTTCACGTCCCGGAATCATCAACCACCATTGATCCACTTCGCCTTTAATCCTCAACCGTCAGATCAACCGCCACATAATCATTCCACTGGGCGCTTTGGATTTATCTGCCATGCACATTTTGGCTCCATAATCAACCCTGACCATGGATGTGATCTAATCTTACCTCTCCACCGTTGGATCGGGTATCATGTACTCGATTCCGCTGGACTCTATTACTTTAACCCACATGCGTTTTCATAAGGCAGATTAAATATGAACCGTGGATCTGCCGGAGCTAGGTTGATAGCCATTGATCTGTGCACCCGATAAATGCCCAGACAAACTTTATCCTCCTCGCATCTCTGAGAGTGCGGAGACAATCATGGCCATTGATTTCTATCTTTTCAATTCGCACCATCAGATCCTTGACAACGGGATCGCCTTTTCGGGGTATCATCGTATTCTTACAATATATCTTTTAACCAAGGTTCTACAAGCAACCTATTATTTCTTCTTCATCATGATTTTTCATCCCCTTTGATAAATAATGGTGTTAACAAGAGTTTTAAGAATAAAATATATATTAAAAGGCATAGCAACAATGCTGCAAATTTTTTGCATTTAGAATTGTAAAACCGTGAAGCTCCTTTGCAACAAAAGAACATTTGTTTATAATGAATGTGATAAACAAGATGATTTAGATGCTAAGGAAATATTAATTAATAAAAAAATCCAATCTACATGTATGGCCTTCAATTGCGTGGAATTGCTAAAGATTTCTTCTCGAGAGGGGGAGGAATCCCAATAATGATAATGATGTATTATTGGCATGTGAGGACAATATATTTGTGATATTTCTATTGTTTACTAGAAGTCATCTGATATCATTACTTAAGTGGTGTATTGTATGCCACAAAGAGCTCCTTTTCACCGTCTGAAGGTTTTGTAATTGTGCCAACTAATTCTGGTATGCAATATTTCATTTTGATATTAATATTTAATATTATTATTCGTTTCAATCATTAATTCTATTAAAACATAAAATTATAATACTAAAAAAAAAAACCTTTGGTATTAAAACATAAAATTATAATACTAGAAGAAAAGAAACCTTTAGCATGCATTCTAAAAAAAAGTTATGAGAATAATGAAAATTTATCTATAAGTTTCTTCTTGTAAATAGACTTACCATCCAAAATCTCATCGGTTTCCTTATCAATACAAAGGTAAGTAAAACCGAATTCCTCACTTGTAGAAAAACAATGTATGCAAATCACAGATCTCTTAAAAGAAAAAGAATAAAATTGCTTTATATTCAAATTTGATGTATGTAATGAATTTATTGATAATTTATCGATCTTCTCCTATCGACATAATAAGAATGTTATTTTTATTAAGTTTAGAGACTAAAAATCAATATTCATTGAGAGTTTGAGAAATATTGTTCCGACATAATAAGAATGTTATTTTTATTAAATTTAGAGACTAAAAATCACTATTCATCAAGATTTTGAGAAATAGCGTTCCCCAGTCATTGTTCTCTACCTTTGATTTAATAGCTCAAGCAGATACTAAAGGCAGAGGCCAAATTACCATTTCAAATATTGAAGGGATTTTATAGGGACGGCATGAGATAATGTGGTCTCCTGATTTGATTGATTCAACGGACAATACTCACCTTAAAAATTTACATACTGAAGTAAAAAAATTATGAATGAAGAAAACCCAATTTTTTATGAATGAAACGAACCCAAAACTATCAGAATCACTTGATAATTTATTTGGAAGTTTGATGTTTTGTTAAAGAATACTGAAATTAGTTTGAAATTTACATACTAGGTATTATTTCTATGAGTGAAACAAA
>LPNX010030345.1:0-20077 GCA_001517045.1 Pseudotsuga menziesii | reverse complement strand
GCTTCAAGTTCTATCCTTCACTGATTCATTTAAGAAGAATTCAAACCATATTTAATTTATTACAAAAACATGTCCTATAGTCTTGGGTTGCGGGCTAGATTTGTTTCAAATTGCTTTATATTGCTATAGCTCAGTGCTTTATATTCAAATTGCTTTATATTCAAATTTGATGTATGTAATGAATTTATTGATAATTTATCGATCTTCTCCTATCGACATAATAAGAATGTTATTTTTATTAAGTTTAGAGACTAAAAATCAATATTCATTGAGAGTTTGAGAAATATTGTTCCGACATAATAAGAATGTTATTTTTATTAAATTTAGAGACTAAAAATCACTATTCATCAAGATTTTGAGAAATAGCGTTCCCCAGTCATTGTTCTCTACCTTTGATTTAATAGCTCAAGCAGATACTAAAGGCAGAGGCCAAATTACCATTTCAAATATTGAAGGGATTTTATAGGGACGGCATGAGATAATGTGGTCTCCTGATTTGATTGATTCAACGGACAATACTCACCTTAAAAATTTACATACTGAAGTAAAAAAATTATGAATGAAGAAAACCCAATTTTTTATGAATGAAACGAACCCAAAACTATCAGAATCACTTGATAATTTATTTGGAAGTTTGATGTTTTGTTAAAGAATACGAAAGTGGAGACCACATTATCTATATATATATATTTTGTGAAGATTTTGTTTACCTCTTGCAACTATTGAATTTTGTTTACCTCTCTGCATTCCATAACGATCTTCTTTATGTTCAATTATTTACAATGAAGCTTAAAGAACTCGTGCTGTCAAGCTATAGATCTTCTTTTATTATCGAATTGAAAATGAAACTATTTAGCTTCACGACACACCTTCCATTTGTTGAACTCTTTATGAATATAATTGGTAGCGAAAGTGTGAATTACACTAGATGGAGTTTTAATTTTGTATCATAATGAGGGTACTAATCTCAGAAAAATCTTGTATCATAACGAACATGGTGATTGATATCTAGCAAAAGGTTTCAGGTATTTTCACATTATATTACGTGGAAACGATGTAACCTAGGAACGATAGGAGTTCAATAAAATCTTTGTGCTTTTGGATGATATTATCTCCACAAAGTGCGCATATTATGAACTTTGCATGATTTTGTTGATCACCTCCTGGCATTAGTATGATATTCCCTGGATACATTCATTTTATAAAACTTGTGCATTGCCTTTGGCAACCCCTATGCACTGCCTTTGGCACACAAGGAAACGAAACATTTCTGCACATTGAATGATATTGAATGATATAGCCTCAGCATGGGAAATAATATGACATGTGCATATATCATGGGAAATAATATGGCTTGTGCATGACATTGAATGATATAGCCTCAGCATGGGAAATAATATGACTTGTGCATGACATTGAATGAAATAGCCTCAGCATGGGAAATAATATGACATGTGCATATATCCTGGGAAATAATATGTCTTGTGCATGACATTGAATGATATAGCCTCAGCATGGGAAATGAGGTAGCGCCCTCTTACTTCTGGGTGGTTTTCCACCAGGTGAAAGCAGAGGGATGACTTTTTTTTTCCTTTACCATCTATGCACGAAGAGATTACAGAAAATATTCCATAATGAAGTGTTGAACAAAGGTGAATTTCCCATACCAGATCAAGCTTCATCGATTGTCCAACAATAGCAACTGGAGATGCACACAATATTGACAGCACCATGAGATGGAAATGATATTGAAAAAGCCATATGCAACTAGATTCCAGTCATTGGAGGCCACTAAACAGACCCAACCATTTTAAATCAAGCAAATAACAATTATCAGACAACCAAAGGATCAAGAATCTCACTGAAAATCACTTTATTCATAACCACATAGAGATCAACGGTGAAAGAGGTTGTTGGCATGAATTTCAGCATGAAGAAATGTATATTGGATACTTTTACATGGTTATATTAGTTCTTGAGAGAGAATATTAATTTCTATAATTAAAAGGAATCTCAATGAGATCAATTCATTCATAACCACACAGAACCATGAAAAAGTTTGCTCGCATGAATTTTTGATAGATGTTACAATTCATTCATAACCACACATAACCGTGAAAGAGGTTGTTGGCATGAATTTTGGATAGATGCCACACACTAGATTAGTTAAATATAGCTAAGATCCCTACAAAGAATACGTTATGGTCTCTAGTATTTAGGGCTAAAAAAGGGAGATTGCAAGCCAATGCAAGATCTTAATGAGATTATTTGTAGCTTCTTATCAATTTCAATAGATGTCAACTGTAATTACACTAGCATGGATCTCAATCACACTATTACAGATTTTCTTTCATGCACAATTTTCTAAGCGGATGAATGGATCGCTGAAGTTTTAATTTTAGTTTAGATTTGATATCTTTCCATTTTAGCATTTAGTTTAGATTTCCTTATATTTTTTAGTTTCCTTTTTATTTTTATACAACGTATTTATATCTATTACTAACATTGAAATCTAATTCCATAAGTTTGCAGAACCAGTAAACAACAAATTAATTCTTGTTATGAAGTTTTCATCAAAAATCCAGCAATAAAGTTACTAGGGAATTATGTGGAATCACGAATATTTGGAATTTGGAAGAATAAATTAGATATTAATTAAATTTTCCTCCTTTCATATTTTTAATTTTCTATGTTTTTTAATAATTCCTCATGGTCTTTCATTGTAGGTTTTAATTAACTGTAGCAAAGGAAAATGGAGATTGGGATTCAAATTTTCAAATCATAGATTTAGTGTTGGGCGCTCGCACGAAGTTGGTTCCACTTTTTAGTGCCACTTTAGAAATCCAAAACGAAATTCCTAAATGTAAATATATAATGCATATGCATTATTGATGCTACATTAGAAAAACTCGAGCCCGAAGACGAGGCTAAGTTTACTTAATCAATATTGCATATGCGATATATCGCATATGCATTTTTAATGAGTTAAACATCTCAAGTGCAATATATCGCAAGTGCAATTTGTAAAACCCCCCCAAAAAAGTAGAGGTCGTGGGCCTCATTTTCTTATTTGCACAGTGAAGGCGATATCGGGACAATGAAAAATCACACCAGCGTTTTGCGTTGGAGGCTTTAGAGGTGCCTTTGGAGGGTATTTTGCAAGGACCAATTTAGAACTTGGCTCCAATGGAAGGTAAGTACTCATATCATCCACAATTGTTTTCAATATTTGTTTGTTTTTGTTAATTTCATAGTTTTTATATTTGTTAAAATGAATTTAATAAAAAAATGAATTAATACAAAGAATGATATATTAAAACAATTTGTAATTTGTTGTTCTAAACTTAATAGATAACAGAAATGTTGAAGATACTATGCAAAATGAACCCACTAATAACCAAGAACCAAACCCAAACCCAAACACAAACACAAACCCAAACATGGAGGGGGAACAAGACCGCAATTCACATATTCTTGTGCATTTAGGTGCATTGAGGCGCCTTAGCTCATCGTTTAGAGGGGGGGACCATTTGAGATAATCATTAGCCGAGGCATTGGACACCATAACAAACACAATTTCCAATGCCCAGGGAGCTTTATACAACATTAGCTCATATATAGAATCCATGAGGCAATACTATTCCAATGGTTTGAGCTATAAAGACATAATAAAACTAAATATAACCAAAGACCAACTGTTTTCATTATTCCGGGACCCTAGCACTGGATTGGTTCCACCCACCAATAGAGCACACATTTCCATAGACTGGTGCATGGAACCAAATGTGAAATCACATTGGATGGATTGTTGGTATATGGTACTTGATGAAGACCCTCATGGAAATCGAGAAATCCCTTTCTATTTCTTGAGGAAGTTGTATGCATAATTTATCTTGGGAAAACATGTTAACTATTTTGATATTTTATATTTCTAGGGTGTGGGTTATGGGATGCCCCAAGATAGGGAAGGGGCTAGGACTGATCCTAACTGAGTTCCATGCCCTCCATGCACACCAAAACCCCCTCAGGTATATCCTCCTGCGGGTGTTGTGATTGATGATACACAGGAGGCCTTATTCGACTTGGCAGATACATTGCTTCATCATGGGACTGATGTCCAAGGAAATGTAGGCGAAGGGCTTGGCAGTTCTGAGGCTAGCCCATCCCACACTAATGATCCACATACTACGTCTCCAGACCATACTAGAGGTACAGATCGCATGGGAGAGGCTGACGGTTCAGAGCGTCATGTTATTCTACACCCTTGCACAACATGTGGAGGCATATGCTATGACCCTACTTCTGAGTTCTAGGATGATGGATTACTGTGATATGTAAGTAAAACTCATTCTTTTCATATTATATTTTTTTATATCACAATTTTAAATTGTTTCGTAATTTATTTATATTTAATTATCTAATAAATTATGTGAAAAAATATGAAGATGGTGTCCCATCACACCCCAAATTTACATAGTCCGACCATTGATGTTGATAACATTGATGCAGTGGCCAATGCTGCATATGGTTTTGGTGCTTCACAATTAGCTGTAAGAACTTTACTTTTTAATTTGTCATCGTTATTTACATATTTATAGTAGAGATTGCAACACTCAATACATCCTAATATGGATACAATATGTCTTATGCAGGGTGGGCAGGATGAGTTTGTGAAATCCCAGCCAAGTCCCTTGCATGTAGAGGAATATTCCTAGACACGGGTACTATTTTAATTATGTTTTTAATTATGCTTTTAAGATAATTCAAAATTAATGCTTTTAATTATTAGAAATTTTCTAATTGTATGTTTATTTTTTGTTACATAGCATGATATCTATACCAGTGGAATTACCTTTGTGATTGGGGACCCGCCTCTCCCCCCCATGTACATGTATGTTTCGCTTTCTTTGAAAAAGTCATTTTTCGTCCATCTTGTATATGTCTCGTTTTCTTTGTATTATATGACATTGACATGTATATGTTACTTTATGCAGGCATCTATTGAGGAAATGGTGCTTGAAGAGCACCAAATCGAAGTTTTGGGTGACCCACCTCTCTCCCCCCTAGGTACATGTATGTTTCTCTTTCTTTGAAAACATCATTTTTCATCCATGTCGTATATGTCTTATTTTATTTGTATTTTATAACATTGACATATGTTACTTTATGTAGGAACCTAGTGAGCCACCTCTCCCTTCCCCAAGTCCAAGTTGTTGGTGACCCACCTCTCCCTTCCCCCACAGATACATGTATGTTTCATTTTCTTTGAAAACATCATTTTCAGTCCATGTAGTATATATGTCTCATTTTCTTTTTATTATTTGGCATTGACATATGTTACTTTATGTAGGCTTCTAGTGAGGTAGTGGTGCTTGAAGAGAACCAAATCGAAATTGAGGCTGACCCACCAGCAGGTACGTTTATGTCTCCTTTAAATTGTGCTTTTAATGATTCAACATGTACTTTTTTAATTATTTGAAATTGTCTAATTGTATCTTTATCATTTTGTATGTATGAACGTGATTTTGATTATGTTGTCCAATAAGTGACCTTCTTTGCTAATACATGTAGAATTTATTTTATCCCGTTGATAGTTGTTCGACCCACTAGTTACACACCTTTTCACTCCCCTGAGGTATATTTATATATTTTTCTTAGATTGCTTATATTTCTTTTTGTACATGCAAGTATATTTTTCCTTGTTTCCCCCATTGATATGCTGATATTGACATATATATTATTTTATGTAGCTTGATAGTGAGCGAGTGGTTATTGAAGAGCACCCAATCGGGGTCATCGCTCACCAAACTCTCCCCCCCAAGGTACATCTATGTCTCACTTTCTTTGAAAAATTCCTTGTCGCTCCATGTATTATAGTTTTATTTGGAAATGCAAGTATGTTTTTTCATGCACCCATTGATTTTTTGACATTCAGATATATATTATATTATGCAGCTTGATAGTGAGTGAGTGGTTATTGAAGAGAACCCAATTGGGGTTTTCGCTCACCCACCTCTTCCCCCGAGCGCCCCCCCCCCCGCAAGTTACATGTATGTCTCGCTTTATTTGAAAAATTCACTGTCCCTCCATGTAGTATAGTTTTATTTGGAAATTCAAGTATGTTTTTTTGTGCACCCATTGATTTTTTGACATTGACATATATATATATATATATATATATATATATATATATATATATATATTATGCATATTGATAGTGAGCAAGTGATGCTTGAAGAGCACCCAATCGGGATCGCTGCTAGTGAGGCACCTCGACCCACCATCACTTACTCACGTATAGTAAGTAAAAATGTTATATTGGTTTCAAATTTGAACAAATGTACATAGAATTTTTATAGTTTGGTAAACTAACTTACAAATTTTGTTTTATCTACAGTCTCCTCTAATGCGACCTGTCCCTCTTGTTCAGTGTTGGGTATCACCACTGAGCAGCTAGTAAATAAAGCTAGACTTCTTAGAAGACATTAACAGTGGTAGTGAAAGGGGGGATAAATAGAATAAATGTATAGGGGGGATGTACATGCATGTAAATTTTTGTTTGTATAGACACGGATGTATAGTTTGATCCATAATTTTGTCACTATGGCCATGTGGCATGCCAATTTTTGTAACATTATTTGTATACATATATAATATAAAGCAAGGTTCAAATTTATAAATATATGGTTGACTTGATTTTGGAACATGATATGTGTGGTTCACCTATGTGATATTATGATATTTCTGGTTCACCTATGTGATATTATGATATTCTAGACCTTATCGTGACATATCATACTAACTATTTGAATATTTCCAATACTTCAAGGAATAATTTATGACTCATCCAACTAAGATCAAGTAACCATTAAGTAAGTCATGGGAGATAATCACTAGAGACCATAACCATAACCATACCATGCAACTACCTAAATTCAACTATCATCAACTTTTTAACATTATGGCTATCCTCAACTTTTTAACATCATAACCATACCATCCACTACCTAAATTCCATACACTAACATC
Source organism: Pseudotsuga menziesii (assembly GCA_001517045.1). NCBI lineage: Eukaryota > Viridiplantae > Streptophyta > Pinopsida > Pinales > Pinaceae > Pseudotsuga > Pseudotsuga menziesii. Next base: position 13,048 of record LPNX010030345.1, on the reverse strand, counting down.
ACAACACTAACATCATAAAATCATAGCATCATATCCATACCACTAACATCATAACATACTAATATACCATACCATACCTACAATACTAACATAACATACCATACTAATATACCATACCATAACCTACAATACCCTATGATACTAACATCATTCCATACTAACATACCATACCATACTAAAATACCATACCATACCCTACAATATTAACATACCATACCATACTAATATACCATAGCATATCATACCCTGCAATAGGTCACAAAATCCTAATTCCATCTCATAACTTCTAAACCCTAATTATAGCATGCAATTTGTAGTTCATCAAGCCCTAGTTGGTTTTTAGTTTGTACATGTACATGTGTTTCTAGTTCCATCTCATAACTTGTAAAGATTTCACAAAACACTAGTTCCATTTCATAACTTCTAAACCCTAGTGCTAGCATGCAATTTGTAGTTCATTAAACCCTAGTTGGTTTTCAATTTGTACATGTACATGTGTTTGTAGTTCCATCTCATAACTTGAAAAGAGGTCACAAAACCATAGTTCCATCTCATAACTTCTCAACCCTAGTTCTAGCATGCAATTTGTTGTTCATGAATCCCTAGTTGGTTTTCAATTTGTACATGTACATGTGTTTCTAGTTCCATCTCATAACTTGTAAAGAGGTCACAAAACTGTAGTTCCATCTCATAACTTCTAAACCCTCATTATAGAATGCAATTTGTAGTTCATGAAACCTTATTTGGTTTTCAATTTGTACATGTACATGTGTTTCTAGTTCCATCTCATAACTTGTAAAGAGGTCACAAAACCCTACTTCCATCTCATAACTTTTAAACCCTAGTCATAGCCTGCAATTTGTAGTTCATTAAACCCTAGTTGGTTTTCAACTTGTACCTATACATGTGTTTCTAGAGTCCATCTCATAACTTGTAAAGAGGTCACAAAACCCTAGTACCATCTCATAACTTCTCAACCCTAGTTATAGCATGTAATTTGTGGTTCATGAAACCATAGTTGGTTTTCAATTTGTACATGTACATGTGTTTCTAGATCCATCTCATAACTTTTAAAGAGGTCACAAAACCCTAGTTCCATCTCATAACTTCAAAACCATAGTTCTAGCATGTAATTTGTAGTTCATGAAACCCTAGTTGGTTTTCAATTCGTATATGTACATGTGTTTCTAGTTCCATCTCATAACTTGTAAAGAGGTCACAAAACCCTAGTTCCATCTCATAACTTCTAAACCCTATTTATAGCATGCAATTTCTACTTCATGAAACCCTAGTTGGTTTTCAATTTGTACATGTACATGTGTTTCTAGTTCCATCTCATAACTTGTAAAGAGGTCACAAAACCCTACTTCCATCTCATAAATTCAAAACCATATTTCTAGCATGCAATTTGTAGTTCATGAAACCCTAGTTGGTTTTCAATTTGTACATGTACATGTGTTTCTAGTTCCATCTCATAACTTGTAAAGAGGTCACAAAACCCTAGTTCCATCTCATAACTTTTAAACCCTATTTATAGCATGCAATTTGTAGTTCATGAAACCCTAGTTGGTTTTCAATTTGTACATGTACATGTGTTTCTAGTTGCATCTCATAACTTGTAAAGAGGTCACAAAATCATAGTTCCATCTCATAACTTCTCAACCCTAGTTCTAGCATGCAATTTGTAGTTCATGAAACTCTAGTTGGTTTTAAATTTATACATGTACATGTGTTTCTAGTTCCATCTCATAACTTGTAAAGAGGCCACAAAACCCTAGTTATAGCATGGAATTGTAGTTCATGAAACCATAGTTGGTTTTAAATTTGTACATGTGTATGTGTTTCTACTTCCATCGCATAACTTGTAAAGAGGTCAAAAAACCTAGTTCCATCTCATAACTTCTCAACCCTAGTTCTAGCATGCAATTGCAGTTCATAAAACCCTAGTTGGTTTTCAATTTGTACATGTACATGTGTTTCTATTTCCATCTCATAACTTGTAAAGAGGTCACCAAACTCTACTTCCATCTCATAACTTCTCAACCCTTGTTATAGCATGCAATTTGTAGTTCATTAAAACCTAGATGGTTTTCAATTTGTACATTATACATGTGTTTCTACTTCCATCTCATAACTTGTAAAGAGGTCACAAAACCGTAGTTCCATCTCATAACTTATCAACCCTAGTTCTAGAATGCAATTGTAGTTCATGAAACCCTAGTTGGTTTTCAATTTGTACATGTACACGTGTTTCTGCTTCCATCTCATAACTTGTAAAGAGGTCACAAAACCCTAGATCCATCTCATAACTTTTAAACCCTATTTATAGCATGCAATTTGTAGTTCATGAAACCCTAGTTGGTTTTCAATTTGTACATGTACATGTGTTTCTAATTGCATCTCATAACTTGTAAAGAGGTCACAAAATCATAGTTCCATCTCATAACTTCTCAACCCTAGTTCTAGCATGCAATTTGTAGTTCATGAAACGCTAGTTGGTTTTAAATTTATACATGTACATGTGTTTATAGTTCCATCTCATAACTTGTAAAGAGGCCACAAAACCCTAGTTATATCATGCAATTGTAGTTCATGAAACCATAGTTGGTTTTAAATTTGTACGTGTGCATGTGTTTCTACTTCCATCGCATAACTTGTAAAGAGGTCAAAAAACCTAGTTCCATCTCATAACTTCTCAACCCTAGTTCTAGCATGCAATTGCAGTTCATAAAACCCTAGTTGGTTTTCAATTTGTACATGTACATGTGTTTCTATTTCCATCTCATAACTTGTAAAGAGGTCACCAAACTCTACTTCCATCTCATAACTTCTCAACCCTTGTTATAGCATGCAATTTGTAGTTCATTAAAACCTAGTTGGTTTTCAATTTGTACACTATACATGTGTTTCTACTTCCATCTCATAACTTGTAAAGAGGTCACAAAACCGTAGTTCCATCTCATAACTTATCAACCCTAGTTCTAGAATGCAATTGTAGTTCATGAAACCCTAGTTGGTTTTCAATTTGTACATGTACACGTGTTTCTGCTTCCATCTCATAACTTGTAAAGAGGTCACAAAACCCTAGCTCCATATCATAACTTCTCAACCCTAGTTCTAGCATGCAATTGTAGTTCATGAAACCCTAGTTGGTTTTGAATTTGTACATGTACATGTGTTTCTAGTTCCATCTCATAACTTGTAAAGAGGTCACAGAACCCTACTTCCATCTCATAATTTCTAAACCCTAGTTCCAACATGCAATTGTAGTTCATGAAACCCTAGTTCGTTTTCAATTTGTACATGTCATGTGTTTCTACTTCCATCTCATAACTTGTAAAGAGATCACAAAACCCTAGTTCCATATCATAACTTCTCAACCCTAGTTATAGCATGCAATTGTAGTTGATGAAACCCTAGTTGGTTTTCAATTTTTACATGTACATGTGTTTCTAGTTCCATCTCATAACTTGTAAAGAGGTCACAAAACCCTAGTTCCATCTCATAACTTGTAAAGAGGTCATAAAACCCTAGTTTGTAGTTACATGTCTCAATTTGTGAACCCTAGTTTTACTATGCGGGTTGTTGGATTATAATTTAGTATGAGAATAATATAGCATGTGAACCCTACCAACACAGGCACATTCAAGGGTTTTACAAAGTTGACCCACCAATGATAGAGTTGGATTAAAGGAAACTGAGAAAAACCCTAGTTTACAAAATCAATACACAATGAAGTCACTCGGCCTTGAAATTACGAGGAAAAGGGTCATATAGAGGTAATTTCATGCCAAGAGACCAACGAAGTTGACAGTTCTTCAAACCAACCTTTGGTTTCTGAGCTATGTCCAGTTGAAAGTTGCATGAAAATGTCATTTAGGGACACTTGGTGACTTTCGGTTCGGGAGCGAAGAAAAAATGAATCAGCAAAATTGCATGTCATTGGCTCTTGCAAATATGTATTGGAAAGGTCGATATAGGAACCCTACCGACATAGCCATGGTCGAGGGTTTTCAATCGTTTACCCACCAATGCTATAGTTGCAAGAGTTGACCCAACAATGTAATTAAATGTACATTAATATAAAAAAACATCAAAAAAGTAAATTTCAACAACTCGAGAGCATGTTATTTTCTGATTTTTATTTGTTAGTGTCTAAAGACATCAAGTTGTTCTTAGTGCCTCCAATGTGCCATATATGGTGTTTGTATCCTAAGCACATCAAAGGCTAAACATTAGTACTCTCATAAGAAAATAAATAGAATCCAATGAAAATGTGCAAACTTCATTTATAGATAACTCACCTGAGGTTGTACGATCATGTTTATAGCACGTCTAGTATCCTCCAAATAATATTATGTCTGTGAATGGTATCCATCAATCACATGTTTATTACATTGGGAATAAACTAAGGCTAAATAATTGAAATTGTGCTTCAGCATGCACTTTAAAGGTTAAATAATGCACCTGACAATCTAGCCACACTTTACAATCCAGAAACACTTGACAATGCACTCACTCGAATAGGCCATCTGGATCATCTCTACTACCGATGGTGTCCATCAATATTTCATGCTCTATATGAGGTAGAAAATATCATACATGTGACCTACTTTTGTTTGAAAGTGTACGCAACTTCATGTTTATACCAACTACTAGGTTAGTCAAGTGGTATACAATAGCTCTTGGTCTATAATCCTGATATACATACCCACCCTTCCATTCTTTTTGTGATGCTAGTGTCAAGTACTCCCCTTTTATAACCATCGAGCCAGTTGGGAATTCAATATTTTAATCATCTATAACAGGTTCAAGAATTGTTTGTTTCCCCTCTAAGAAACGTGCCAACCAATAGTTATAACCCCATTCATTAGTTTTTGGGGAAACCACTACATATATCTGACCTATGAAAGGAAATAGGTCGAGTTAAAAATACATAAATTAAATTTCTAATTTAGGTACTACTAATTTACGTTTTTGGACATGCTTGTATGAGATCCCATAGGTGATCATAGTTTGTAGAAATGTGTGTCTGATCATCTTCCAAATGGTCGATTCCATTAACCCCCTTGAAATCAGTGCTAAGTTTCACTCGATCCCATGTATCAACTATATCTATATACTCACAATCATCCCATTCATCGATGCTACAAGAACTACAAAAGAAAGACTTCAATCTTGTCCAAATTTGTAGGCTTGAGTTGTTTGAGCTTCTAATTGAATGAAACTAATGAGTTCCATGCACTATGTTCACCTGATGTGTTTGGGATCAGTCCACATTGGTCACCTCCTAGAATATTCTCTACACTAGGTGTTTCCTTATTGCTTGTTCTCCCATGACAAATGCACACAATTTCACTATAGATGCATCATCTCGAAGGCGAGCACCTGTAAACTTCATCTCTTCCCTTCAAAGGGAATTTTTTATGCATGCTCCAGCACCATCATGCTCTCCTTTTCCATGACCAGTTTCAAAGTAGTTCCATATATCTGGCACCTTTTATTTTATGTGCAACAAAGGAAACCATTGAAATACATGTGCATTCTTGAACTATCCAGCACAACCATATGACCAAATGAAATGAAGATAAAATGGTATATTCATAGCCATCACATCATAGAATAATTTAAAGCAATGTTGCACGTAATGGATGTCATGGGTCCAGTCGTCACTTATGTAGAAGTGACTTTCTTTTAGTATCACATGTTTCTCTTCATTGCTATCTGGCCCATGTCAATACGTGATATGGGCCATTATGATCACCTGCTCTGAGTGATAGTATTGACTTTGTATTTCATTTTGTGGTTTTAGGGTGTAATTTTCAACAAACTCAACCACTGATAGTATTGTTCTGAGAGGGAAGGTGTCCTGACATATTCTGAATTGCTCATCTTTCCACCGTGCCATATCGACATGTTGAATGTACCGTTGTATATTTCCACAAAACTCTCAAATAAAATCACATACTTGCGCATGGTGTAAAAAAATAAACAGTGCTAAAAAACAACATAAAAATATGTACATGTAGTCACCAACTTAATGTACATGAAGTCACATATGAAGTCGCCAATTTAATCTTCCTAGTTTCTTTGCCATCATGTAGCTGATATGTCTCATACTGATAGTTCTTCCTCTCGACAATTGCATTCCTGAATGCTTGATCTTCACTCTCATGGATGCAATCATACCATAATGATAGCCCTCCACAAATTTTGCAAGAACCCTCTACACATTGTTTTAAGCAATGTGTATTCCCATCTTGTTTTGGACACATCATGCTATCATATGAAATATCTGGATGACATTGGCAGTACTGTACTTCATCATTCCTTCACATGGTTAGGATGCGAAAAATGGCGTATATGTGCAAATGTATGATAATATAGATAAAACTCTATGTGATATCTACAACAACAAGTGTTCCAGATGGTATTGATTCTAACATACCAAGGCTTGCATTTTTCAAAACATATTTTCCCAAGCCTTAGCTCTGCATGGGAAAATTTATACATCTCGAACAATTGAGTTTGTTTCATATCAAGATAATGTTTAACATGAAGTTCATTGTTCATAGAACCCCTGCAGTGTTTTAACACATCCTTTGTGTTAGAAGAAGGCCTAGTGTTATCGTGCCAAAATGTGTGAACTAGTCCCTTTACTGCTTTGACTAACTTCATGTCTTTGAAAGGAAACATACCGTTAAATTCCCATAATGTTTCCATTTGTCCCTCTACATCAAGGTTGTCTTTTCTTACTGAATATTTTGTAAGTGTCTTTGGATGTAAAGGCGCAATTTGTGATGTGCATTTAAGTAAACGATGTTGTCTTGTGGATATACATACAATTGATTCAGCCAATACGTAGTGAGCCACATTACAGTCCTATGAACATGTTTTTTTACCAATCGATGTGAATGGAGCAGCAAGAGATTTAGCAATTTGATTACTTGATTTGATATTATTCAATGTTCGTATGCCTAAATTTCTTCTAACAGTTTCCATATTTCTATATTTAAGCAAAGCTAAAAACAATTGGAATTTACTAGCTTTGTATTTGTTATCAAAATATTCTTTCATTATTTGAGAACAATGACGAAGGATAGGGCATTTAGCCACCTTACCTTCCATGGAATTCAATTCTCTCTCATCCACTTGTATATGTTTGGGAGTTCTATTTCATTTTGATGTGATATTTCTTGTCATTTGAAATGTTGGATTGATGTTTACATCCACTATAGACTGACAACTTTGATTAGGAGATTGAATCACCTGGCATGGTTCTTTTCGAGTCACATTTGCATCAGGAGTAACATAATTATTAAACTCCTCGCAAGATTGTTTGTTTAATAATGGATAAAAAATATCATCTCCCCTATAACCAGCTTCCTTTAATGTTGCATTATCTTCCTCAGCCTCTACGTCAGGTATCGTTTGAGCAGGAATGGGAACTATTTGCTCATCCAATGAATGCCGACGATTTCTAGAATATTCCCTCTTTTTTTCCTTTTTTTTTTCAGTTTCTTCCATTGTAAGCACCTTCCTCGTTGACTTTCGACCTCTATTACGTACATTCTACATTCAAATCCACCCAAACTTGTACAAAACCTATGGATTTGTGTAAGTAATGATTAAATTGTAGGTTGAACAGTTCTCTGTGCACAGGTTCAGAAAAAATATGTATTTTTCTACAATAAACCTGGCCCACGGCATGCAACCCAACATTTTTTATATAACACATATCACATATGCAATATAATGCATGCCTATTTTACCGCATATGCGATATGGATACACTGCTTTTCACTTAATGGCTAGTTTGTATTACGTATTGCCAAATCGCAAATGTGATTTAGTGCATATCAAATATTATATATTCATGGGATACCACTTATATATATATGGGTGAATACATGAAGTTGGGAAACAATTTTGCTTGTTTTTTGATAAAACAAACTGGAAAATTTTATGTTTTTCAACTTCAACCCCTTCAAAATGATATCTCCCTTAGGAATTTCACCTTGAAGTAAATACACAAGTTTTAGAGAATTTAATAAGCTACGTACTTATATTTATAAAAAAAAAAATTCAACATATAGTGAGGAAAATTTGGAGGACACCAACGACATATACTTTAAAATTTTAAGTATGAATAATGAGTGATCTGTGTGCCCTCCATTTTCCTTAGAGATAGTTATTCATTTTAGGGAAACAAAATTTATACTCATAATATACACAGCTTGAACTTGTTCATGGACTATATTTTGAGGTTTTTCGGACTTCGAAACTATTTTTTATTATTTATCGAAACAACAAAATTTCAAAAAATGGTGCATTATCGACACATGTTGGTGAGATTCAATTTTCTTTTTAGTGTGAAACTTATTGGAAAAAATAAAAAGTACCCTTTTGAATAGGACAAGTCAATTATGATCTATACGAAGATTTCAAAATTTTTGGTGTTGTTTTTGTTATGATATTGAATTTTTATTTCAAGTGATTTTTAGAATAACAAAATTCTTAAGGGATAAGGTTTAGAAAAAATTTATTAATATATAGAAATTCAAATTGAAATGAATTTTTTTTTATATCATTGGAGACTAGATTCAGAGATAAATCCATTGCTACCAATTCTGACAAATAATATTTAAAATTTGCAGGGGTTTGCACTTGTTGAAGTTGCACGTTCCAGAAAGATGCCAGATATTTTCATAGGTTTTGTTGACCATGAACTCTTGGCTGAAAAAATATCTCCAAACTCTCGGTCGAGAGTTTAGTTCAAACTCTCATGCAAGAGTTTTAAAACTCTCATCCGAGAGTTTTTTTTAAAATACAACGCAGTTATTGGTTCAAACTCTCAGCCTAGAGTTTTATTAAACTCTCAGCCGAGAGTTTGAACTCTCACAAACTCTCGGCCTAGAGTTTGAGGTTGACTTTTTTTTTGCGTTTTCATCCACATGGCCTCTTTTTTTTTCACTCTGTTTGTCATACAATTGTTTCCTAAATTTGCGTTTTCACCCTTCTCTAAGTCATATTGTTCATCATGATCAACGACATTTGAATCTAATTGTTGGTTGTATTTTCTTGTTTCTTCGTTACTATACACATTGAATAATTCTTCTACATTTGTTCAATTCCATCTGTTTCATGATCAAGATCACCCCATGTTCTACTTGTTCGATACATATACTTTTGTTCATTTTATTTTATTAGTTCTTGTAATCCCATGTAGGCATTGTTTCGTGTTGAGTATTATTCCTTAAAAATACCTTCGTCTATTCGATATGGACATAGAGAATTAATTGTTCTCTATAATAATTATCAGGATATTTGTGCATATTATACTTAGCATATCTAATGACAAATGGTTTGTCAGACTTTTTTCATTTTATTCCTTTCTTTGTATAACATGATGCAAAATTGGCTAGGCATATGTTCTCAAGAGACTCAGGACATTGTACATAATGATCAATGATTGAGAGACACATTACATCCTCTAACTCATCTAGCTCTTGTTTCAAGTATTTTGGTCTTTTTAGCATAAATTCTCATTCATTTACAGGTGATGTATTTATGAAAATACAACGTCTTGAACTACTATTTAGCAGTAGAGCCAATACAATATGGACAACTTCTTGTGCAGACATTCATTGCATGTTTACTAAATATTTTCCAAGTATCAAAATTGTTTTCATCATATCAAGAATGTTCTTTTCATGGTCTTTTCATATGCTTTTGAATGTTGTTTTCATTGTTTTGTCAAGTTTTTTCATGTAAGAGCTATAATATGCAGCAGTCGCATATGAGTCAAGAACAAATTGATAGTCTGTATTTGCATTTCAAGCTATTGGAATATGTTTTGCAAAGCCATTTGTCCATATGTCTGGTGGTTTTCTTTGCAACAACATTGTTGCACGATTTAAACTGCATTGTAATGCATGTATGCATTCATCATGTGATAACTTTAAATCATCTAAGAACCTATCAAATACATGAGTCATCATATTTTGAATGCTCAAGTCTTTCGAATATCAATATTGCATTGTCTTTTATTCTATCATTGTCATATTGCATAGGTTCAAGTATCATTGTGTTATTCATGGGAGGATGTGGGAAATTAAATTTACAATGAACATTTTTTTTTCCTACATGTTTTTGTATGATGATGATGTTGAATTATCGTTAAGTCGTTTGTAAGAGAGGATGATTTACAAGATACATATTTATCAACGAAATTTTGAATTTCTTCATTTGTATTTGTTCCATATCCTGGTGCATCTTTAATCCATAGTAATCCATTATCATGTTCGCTTCCCCTATTCTGCAATTCAGTTACATAGAAGTAGTATTTAATGTAGCCATAGTACTTGCCATCATGACTAGTTAGTTGTCTTAGATCATTTATTCTATTTCTATAGTAGCGTGCACATGTAACTGGATCATTCCTAATTAATGAATTGATTTCATCATTTAGTACTTCATTTTCAATTTTTTTCCTCCTTATTTGTTTTAATGCATTAACTAATGGTTGCCAATGATGTTCTGCACTACTGAATGAAACAAAAATGGTTGGTGGTCCTAATTGTCGTATCATTGCATATATTTTTTTACGTGATTGTTGCAAGTAATCTACTGATGTACGAATTGTTCTAAGATCTATGTATCCAATGTCTAATTTGAGAATACGATCTAAGTTTGGTTTTGATTTTACATCTTTTTCTATTATTTTCCTTCCCTTTAATTTCCCTTTTCTTATTCTAATCCACATACTATTGAAAACTTGATTCAAGATAATGCGTACAACGTTGTAAAATAAATTAGTGACGTGATAAGCGAAGTCATGGTCAATATGTTGAACCTCCCATTGCGCAATATTTTGATATGTAAAGTTTTTGTAACGTCATATGGACGTTTTTATCCATAGAATAATGAGGGAAAAATCATCTCTTCAGAGTATTTATCCTAAAAGATTCCCAGTGGAATGTATCACTCAGTAGGAACAATGTTTATTTGATTGTTTTGAAGGTAATAAATGTTATATGAACTTGTAAATCCATGGACCATTGTTTTTGTGATTTGTTCTTCATTAATTTTTTCATGAAATTCTTGATCTTATTCATCTTCAATCATATGTTTCAGTTTCATATGCTTTTATATTTTTCATGAATTCCTCATTCCATTTGTCAATTATTGTTACCTTTTCCAATTTGTAAAGTGTTCTTTTGCATAATTGTTTTAATGCTTTTATGAGTAAATGTAGATGAATCCAACCAATAACATATGAATTTTTGAATTTTAGGATTCTCTTCATTGCTATTGCAATTGTGTATGATTCATTAATTTTCCAAGGCAATGCATGTTGGATCCTAGATATGTCAGCGGGAACATTGGTAACACCTCTAAAAGTCCTGATTGTGGCTTCTGATATCTTAGTCCTAGCTCTCTTATCTGTAAAAATGGAAATCTCAAAGCTATTAATATCTCTTCTAGTTCATTTATTGTTTTCAAGGTAGATATACTCTTATTCTTCCTAATGCAATTAGGGACTGCAAACTTGGGAACATCACCTTTTTTCAATCTTTTTTTGCATATTTTACAAAGATAATGATCCTTTTTTGTGTTGTTTGAAATTCGTGTTTGTTTCATTACCACAACGTATTTTCTAAAACATGTTTTCTTGCATTTTTCACAACCAAAAATAGGTACATCTCTTATTTGTTTTTCAAAATTTTCTTCCGCATTTGTTAAAAAATTATTATTTTCTTCTTCCTTTGCTGACATTTGTTCTCTTTCCAAGTGAATTCTAGAACATTTTCTTTTACTATTGCCAAGTTTACTTTTTGAATTTCAGTTTTGTATAAGGGTGTGTGCAAGCTGATGAGGGTCTCTTTTGACGCGTTAGATGCAATAGAAAACTGAAAAAAACAGGCATCCATCAACTTGCATGGATATTTTGAGACACTTACACAATGAATCTTACGATGAGTAAAAAACAAGAAATGTAGAAAATTGAATGATGTTTCCAAATATATAATTTTTTCTATTAAACATGTTTTTATCTAAAGTTATATATTTTTTAACGGGTACTTTTTTATTTTTTGGAAAATTATAAGGTATATGTTTTTGTGGGTGCAGCCTCTGAGTGACTAAATGATGGAATAAACTTACGAAAACTGATATACATATATAGAACATATAGTAGTAGTGCAAGACTATTTTTTCCAATAATAAAAATAATATTTTTAATTATCTAAGACATCAAACCTCGAAAACAGTACGTCAATTCTGGGTGCAGCATTTGAATGTCTTAATGCAATTATTTGGAAATGGGTTTTTTATAGAATGTAGAGGTCGATTTTCTTTAGTGCACCATACCATTTTTTTTTAAATGGTTCAAAGAAATGAAAGAGATATGGACAAAACACTAACAATGTATTTTTTGAGTTGAGGAGTGATGAAAGAAGATAAATAAGAAAAAAATAGAAAAAATTGTGTATTCTTCTTAAAAGTTACATATTCAAAATCTGCAAAAAAAAACATATATGTTTCTAAAATCTCATAAAAAATGGTGTGCAACATACTCAGGTGAAAGTCTAAACACGAGCATATTGAAAATTCTGATATAATTCTAAATTAGCCATGGTTTATCATACTTCAAGGCATAGGAATGTTGAATCCAAAGAAAATTCTGAAGTAGATAAATAGGCATAAGAATACCATGCAAGCATGGGTGGAGGCTTGGCTTTATCATTTGGAGGGAATACATTTTTTAATTTAAAGAAAACGTGTGCTCGTTATTGTGAACAATAATGCATGTGCATTAATAAAAATGGGAGAGCGTTTTTATGAATCACAACGTGCACACGTTTTTAAATACTACAATGAGTTTGGTTTTGTAATTTATACCAATACTAAAATTATTTTATGTCCCCCCGCCCCCGCTCCCCTCTTCCCCCTAACTCTTACTAACCCCCCCTCCTCATGTCCTACCTTTAACCCCCCACCTCTCTCCCTAACACCCCACCGCCCAATCCATTCTCGCTCTCTCTCA
>LPNX010030335.1:32330-52508 GCA_001517045.1 Pseudotsuga menziesii | reverse complement strand
TTCAAATTTTGTGAGGGTTTTTAGATCTTTGGTTTGAGTTTCAGAGTTTGTTATGCATTATTTAATAAATTATAATTTCTAAATATTTTTTAAATTTATGACCATCCCCACCATCCATTTGTCCAATTTTAGTTCGAAAACCAAGAGTGGATCCGGTTGATTCTGTAAAAGAAGCAGTAGATCCAATTCTAGAAAATCCTCCAGTTGAAGAATCAACTTCCTTTCATTCACTTACAGGAAAGGAGAGAGAGGCATAGCCCACACATAGAACATTCCATATAAAAATAAAATCGAATCCCTTTTTGCATGTATGTTGTCTTAAACAGATTCCAGCAGAAGGCATTAAACCTTGAAAGAGGACACATAAGCTACAAAAAAAGTCTCGCCGATCCCGTAAGTCATGGCCTTCCACCGTTGCGGCTGTGGGAAGCTGTCTCCTTCCGATTGTATAATCGTTTAAATCCGCGACGTTGCGGAAGGTCGCATGCTTTACTCTTCCACCGTTGCGGTTGTGAAAGGCATAACCCTTCCAATCTTTAGTCGTCCACATTTCCGATTCGGGTCTTATTTGGCGGGGTGTGATATTCTTTTGGTATCTGCCCTTGCAGCTGCAGTTCTGCTTTCATTCCGATGATTAGAGATCTGACGAACGGTTGTTTGTCACCTGGTTATCCCCATCGTTGCGGATGGATCTATGGTTTGGTTTTCCGCCGTTGTGGAAAGGAACACGCTTTACCTCTCCGATCCAAAAAGCTCTTCATCGTCCGATGTATTGTTCGCTCGCCGTGGTTGACTTTATATATATACGAGGTCGAGAGGTTTTATTCCATTGTTATTTTCGACTGTCGAGCATTGTCATTATCGCGCTGTCATTTTCTTGAGATAGCAAAGGACCCCACTGTGAGTGTACCTACATCCAGGTGGCAACTGTGGAAGCCTGATCGTCGTCGACCCACCATACTCACCATATTGCCAGGTAGGCTCCTCGTCACATTTTCCCATTCCATTCGAACTGTTGGTTGTTTTCTACGGTGGTTTGCTTTCCCGGTCGTTGCCTCGACCCCGTAATTGCATGTATATTTTGAGGATTTCGTATCATAGTGGGTCGTGGGAGGGCGGTTTGACAGACGGAGTAGTTTTCCCCTCACCGTCGTTTGTTGTGCGACCCTGCGCATAGAGAGAGAGGGAGTTTGGTGCAGACGGTCGTTACGCCGTCTACACCAAGCTGCACTGTATGATGAAGATTTTGCAGGGGAAGGTTTCTTGGTTTTTCTGCAACATCTGGAATGTTTTCCCCCTCTTGTTTTGGTTTTCAAATTACCCGCACCCTCAAACCAATAGCGTTTCACCGCGCTGTTCTGCGCAGTCACTTTCAAACCCGTGCCGCGAGGAGGGTGTACCACGACACATAGTTCTTTACTGTAGTTCTGCACAGGTGGTTTTTCTTTGATCAAGCGCACCTTAGAAGCTCACATAGTGTTTCTGTTTTCCCGTGCAGTAATTTGATAATGGCACCCGTAGGGAGCGGAAGCTTTAGTCATGTTAATGTAACTGTTTTCCACTCGATTATATTGTTTTCCATCATGCTAGATATAGACGAAGTCACTGAACACTACACATTGGGTTTCAATAGTCTGTTAGTTAGGCCATTTTAGGCTATACATGCATATATTTGCTTCATCGACTGATTGCTATCATGTTAAACATAGAAGAAATGGCACATTGCACATTGATGTATACAAGTTTGTCACTTAGCCAAAAGGGCTTAATGTTACAATTTTATGGCAGAAAGAGCTCGCAATGTCAAAGAAACAAAAGAAGAAGGCCCCTGCAGTCGAGGAAGAGCCAGAAGTGGAAGTTGTCACCAAGACAGAACACATATACGAAGACACCAAGTGTATTTCTGGCATTGAACCTAAATACCAGTGGGGGGAAATATATAGACTGATCACGCGCAGAGAAGTTCCTGACATGGGCTTAGAAGAAGAGTCCATATATGCCAACATAGAAAGATCCTCACTGATGAAGATCACCACCAAACCAGAGCTGTTCCCGTGCTCCAAAGTAATTGGATGGATTCTGCCTCGGGCAGATGTCACAACAATGATTCTGGAGAATGTTGAAAGACAGGGCTATGCTGCATATAGCCCTGGATATGTAGCTCTGTCTTACCACCTGCCAGAAGCCCAAGTCTTTTTATCTGATGATTGGCTGAACAACATTAGAATGGACCTGGTAGAGATTCTTAAAAAGATGTTGTTGCAAGGAAAACATTACAGATACAGACCGACGGGTGATTACGATACAACAAGCTTAAGGGCTCCCTATAGGTTCATAGCTTTAATGCTGAACCAGATTTTTGGAAGAGCACATGGTAGGTTCTTCAAGTTAGAATGGATCCCAATCATTTTTTATGTTGCAACCCAGGGGACAATTTTCAACTGGGCCAGCATTGTATCAAATAGTCTTTCAGCTTGCTTGGCCTCGGATTTAGGAGGAGTGTCCCAAAAGAGGTCTGAATTCTTTATGAGCTCCATACTTATAGACTGTATATTATGCAATCATCCTTTCCCCGGCCTCAAGTGCATCTGGGACAGGGAGAGAATGCTGGTGTATTCTGCATATAAACCACTATGGGCACACAAATACCACAGACATTATCGAGAAGTATGTGAACACTTTATCATGCCCTTATACACACTCATTTTCCTGAAGGAGTGTGATTGCATGTCGAAGGAGGCATTGCAAGTAATAGAGGAGTATGCAGACTACTATTTGACTGAAAATGGCCTATACTTCAGGATGTTTGGAGGTTCGAGAGCACCTTCCCTGCTGCCCAAATACGCAACTGATTACATTATCCACAAGGAGGCAGTCAAAAAAGTGTTCCTAGATGGAATAGGCAGCTTTCGGTTCGAGCATAAGAAGACTGCTTATCCTCCTTTGCCTTTAAAATTAGGAAGCTACAGATTCACTAGGGTGAAGAAGGCTGATGAATTTGTAGAAGAATTGGAAAGGTTTCATTTTGGCGAGATGCCTTTCCATAGGAATGACTCCCGAGGAAAAGTAGCAGAGAATTGTAAAAAAAACAATGTACATTTTGAGTATACCCATCATTGGGACAGGGAAGAATCTGTCTTCCAAAGTGCCCTTAACATGACTGCTCTGAGGAGAAGATTCAAGAAGAAGATCACCACCAAATGTGGGAAGGGGGATGAATAGGCCAAGGCTGAGGAAGAAGCCAAAAGGAGAAATGAAGAAGCCCAGAGGTTGGAATAGGGAGCTACAGGATGGCTGCACATAGAAGAAGAAGAGAAAAGAAAAGCTGCCCAAGAAGCAACTGAGAAAGAAGAAGAAGCAGCTAGGGCAAAAGAAGAAGAAACAAAGAGGAAGCTCGATGAGGAGCTACAAAAGCAGGAAGCAGAGAGGCTGAAGCTGACACAGACTGAGACAGAACAGTTAGATAACAATACACATTACTCATAGATAAATTACAATTTGGCTCCCTGGGGATGGATAGATAGATAGTTAGTTTATTTCATTGCTGCATATGTGATTTAGATGCTTGTGAATGCGGAGACGAGAGGTAAGAACCTGCGCATCACGTTGTGAATGCTCCCTGCATCTCGATCATCTTGCATGGTTAATTAGAGACTTGCATATCATCCTTAAGTCAAAAAATACATAGTACTAGTGGACCGAGCCGCAACCGATAAAACCTTGGTTTTGTTACTTGACCTATGGTAGCCGGACCGCAAACCAGATGGATTCCCTATACCAAATAGTCAACGGGCTAGTTGGGAACGTTGACTGGGAAGAATCCCTTGTTGTTGTTGCCTACGAATTTCCAAGCCTCAACACCTGCCTTCGCCCAGTATGTGGATAACATTTTCCAAACGTCATTGGGATGGATCTAGAACTCCACGAGGAGGAATGTCCACTCTAGGGATTATCCCTGGTACCCGCTCAAAGAAGAGCATGCTTAGTATGCTGCTGAAACCGTAGTTCCGCACCCTGCCCATTTTGCAGTCATTGAGCTGTTGTTTCATGTTGCTCAACAGCGTCGTGCTCCAGTCATACACTATGGGTCTCATAAACTCCACCGCATAGAACATCAGTTCCCGAGAGGCTTGACTGAGTGAAGCTAATCCGGCTATCCTGCCTAATTCCAATAGTATGGCCTTCAGTCCCAGAACTTGGATAGATTTTGTCAGGATTTGACTCTGTTGCAGCTGCAACATTTTCCCAAAATTCAAAAAATTTTGGGACCCTCCTTTTGCTTAGATCGGTTTGATTTTCTTATTTGATTTGATCTAATGATTCTTCAAAAAGACTTTTCTAATGCTTGGATTGATCTACCACTTGTTTTTGATGTATCATTACCTTTGAATGCGTTTCAAGTGTTTGAGTCAGAAGAGTATTTGTTTGCAACCTGGTTGTGCCAGAAATTGTTTCCGAGGCCAGAGAAACAAGCCAACACAATCTCAAATAAAACTCAGTACAATAAACTAGGTTTAGGTTTTCTGAAATGGTTTTTGTGGTTGAAAACTTTGGGAACAATCAAGGAATACATTCAAGAGCAAAATAATAACTAAATCATAAACAAAAGGTGATAAAGATGGATGATATATCACACAAGATCCAACAGAAACACAATGCTGAGGTTCATTCATAAAAGACAAGCATCACCAGCAAATACACATAAACCAGTAATGAATATATCAATTAAGAAAATAAACAAGTTCAACAATGAATCCAACACAGAAACTGAAGGGTAAATAATGTCATATATCTCATAATTTCATCATCAAATGCATATAAGAGTCTTGATACTTAACTCCTGAACAAGTCTGAAGACCTCCTGTAGCTCCCAAAAATCAGAACCATTCTTCAATCCCTTTGTCCCTCTTTTATAATTACAAAGAATTAGTTCTATCTCCCCTTCATTAGTTCTAAATTGAAACTGCCCAGTAGTTATATTAACTAGCCAATTCAACTAATTGACTAAAAATAGCAAATCGGATTCCTGGCAAATATGGCGAATTTCTGGAAAATAGGTGTCAAAGAAGCTTCCATATCTCTCAATTCGTGACACTTGTGTAAACACTGAGAGAGGTTGTTGTGAATGGGTCTGTGATGGAACAAAACCTCTCTTTGTTTGTAAAAATTCATCTCCCGTCAATCAGAATCTGCCCCGCAATATGAACACTAAAACAGGAAAATATTAAAAATCCTGAAAAATAGGCTGCAAAGATTAAATTGGAGCTTTCAAAACTTGATAGCTGTTGCAAAACTGAGAGAGGTTTTTGTATATGGGTATCTTATGAACAAAAAACTCTTTTTGTTTTCAAATATTCCTCTCCCTTAGCTCGTGGTCGGAATTTTACTTCAATGACCCAAAACAGGAAAAACTGAGCAGAATTCTCAGTGATCTCTTCTTCCTGTACAGTAATTTCTTCTGTGACAGCAACTTTATTTTCACTGGAAACTTTTGCTATGAAAACTCTGTACTGAACCCTCTGATACACTGAGAGACATGAAATTGAGATGCCCATTGCAGGTTTGTACAAGGAAACCGGAAAGTCCATCAAATGTTTCTAGCTTGGAAGCCAATTTCTCTGCTATTACTATGGGAGAAACTTCTTGTGATCTATCTTTGTGACCTTTGGCATCCAATGAAAAATCACATGCACTATTTATGTTTTCTTGCACCAATTTGCGCTTCAGGATAGCTGCAATTTGAAATAAAATGTTGCTGGTATATTCTAAGTCTCTAAAAATTTAATGAAATTTGTGAGTCCACTATTTGATATGATGACCTTTAAAAACCCTTCAAAATCTTAAAAGAACAAAACTTAAATAAAAATCTGAAGGTAAAAATTGAAAACTTCACTAAAAATCTAAAAATTTCCACAGTAAGTAAAAAAGTAAACTCAAGCAAATATGCAAGCTAAAATAAAAATGTCAATCAAACATAAAATTTGAAGAAACAAGTTCCTGACTTAACATCCAGCTCCAGCTGCAGGATGAAGTCCTCCCTGTGAGGCTTCAAGAACCTGTAGACCAGTGCCTTCTGTAACCAAAACTGCCTGCTTTTCTGCAAAACATCCATTGGGCTATGGAGTCTTTATTATGCTTCACTAACACCGGTATGTACAATGAAAATCAAATATCTTTCTCTGAGGAAACTTTCATCTACTGAATCAAATCGAAATCCCATTTCCAATGTAACCACGAAAAAATTTGATCAACCCACCAAAACTTGTTTCCAACTCCAAATATATATATAATCAGAAATATTGGAAAACATGAAGAGCAGAGATTTAACAACTTATACCTACTTTCATCAAATAATGTCTCTGAAATAACAAATTTATAACCTGGTATTGACTCTAAATAATCTGCTACTGGATCATAAAAACTTCCACAAGTCACCTCTTCCTGCTCTATGAAAAAGACAGGCTGTCCATAAGAATATTTTGTTCCATGAATATCAAGTAGGCATTGGTGAAAAAAGACATCAGGATCAGCCTGAATTTTCTCCATAATTTTTTGGATAGTATCATCAATAATGTCAACACTTTGAACCCCCTTTTCCATACTGTCTTCAAATGAATAACTATCAGGCATTGGATTTTGATGTTCAAGGATAATAGACTGAATGCATTCTTGAATCTGCTGATCAGATTGTGACATATCACACACCTCACAGATTTTTGAGTCTTTCTTTTCAATATCATCATCATATTTATTAAAAATTAGAGCATCTTCATAATGATTTTGAACAACAGATTTATCATAGCTATGAATATGAGTAACTTCTGAAAAAATGTGAACAGCCTCGCCTTCATTGAATTTAGTATCAAAACCAAAAGGAATAGAATCTAATTCATCACAAAATTCTTTTCTTAGAACCCTAATCTCTTCATCATAGTAAGGAGCATTCTGAGAAATTTCGAATGATGATGCTAAAGGTTCATCTTTCCCTTCAATACAAAGCTGATCTTTAACACAACAATGATTTTCAAAAGTTTGTTGAACTAGAGATTGATCTTCAAAAGGATTAGCATTCAAACTGTTATTAAGGTTGTTGAAATCGTTATGACAATGTTCCAAACTATCTCCATTGATCTCATCACTTGAATAATCCTCAAACTGACCTAAAACAACAACTTGATTATCATAATGATCATGGCATTTTTCCTTGACAACAGTATCTGAAAATGTTACGTTTTCATCTTCAGCAAATTCTGAAACTTCAACTTCTTCATGACATGTTTTGAACCCTTGATTGTACTCATCATCATGATTTTTTAAATCAGAAATCGTATTATAAACATCAACCTGCTCACAACAATCTTTTAAAAAGAGTTCAGCTGGGAATAGATACTTACAATGTTTCCGAAAACATGTGTAGAATTCTTTCAGTGAGGAGATGCTAGCATTGGGAAGAGAAAAATACCAATCTCGTGCATCTTTTTCAAGTGAATACATGAACATTTTCATGAGCACATCTTCATGCTGGATATTTAAGTGGACCATACATTGATGAAATTTGATGAGGTGATCTGATGGACTATCCTCTTTTCTTTCTCTAAACCGTGGAAGACAATCTCCCCAAACATCCATAGTAGGTACTGAATTTGGAAAACTTGGAATATCAGAAAAATTGAAAGGTGCAAACCTTCGAGCCACAATAGCTTCCATGGACATCGGCCTCTGCATCTTGAAATAGTGGAGTCGCTAATCAATTTGTCAAGACAGATTTTGTTTCTTCTTCTCAGAAAGAAAAAGGGGTGACAGTGGTTCAAATTAATTAGGGCTGCATAAAGCTGGGGATAACTGAAACTTTCTAATTCTTCCAACTCCTCTAGTAGCCACTCTGTCAAACTTGGTGAAAATAGACTTTAAAAAGTGCTGGTTTAAGTTCACCTATTAAAACCAGTAAAAATGATAAGTATCCCAGGAAGATATGCTTCAGCTTCGTCCCCGGCAACGGCGCCAAAGATGTTTGTGCCAGAAATTGTTTCCAAGGCCAGAGAAACAAGCCAACACAATCTCAAATAAAACTCAGTACAATAAACTAGGTTTAGGTTTTCTGAAATGGTTTTTGTGGTTGAAAACTTTGGGAACAATCAAGGAATACATTCAAGAGCAAAATAATAACTAAATCATAAACAAAAGGTGATAAAGATGCATGATATATCACACAAGATCCAACAGAAACACAATGCTGAGGTTCATACATAAAAGACAAGCATCACCAGCAAATACACATAAACCAGTAATGAATATATCAATTAAGAAACTAAACAAGTTCAACAATGAAGCCAACACAGAAACTGAAGGGTAAATAATGTCATATATCTCATAATTTCATCATCAAATGCATATAAGAGTCTTGATACTTAACTCTTGAACAAGTCTGAAGACAAAAGCAGTCTGAAGACCTCCTGTAGCTCCCAAAAATCAGAACCATTCTTCACTCCCTTTGTCTCTCTTTTATAATTACAAATAAGTATTTCTATCTCCCCTTCATTAGGTTTAAATTGAAACTACCCAGCAGTTACATTAACTAACCAATTCAACTAATTGACTAAAAATAGCAAATCGGATTCCTCGCAAATATGGCGAATTTCTGGAAAATATGTGTCAAAGAAGCTTCCATATCTCTCAATTAGTGACACCTGTGTAAAAATTGAGAGAGTTTTTTGTGAACGGGTCCGTGATGGACAAAAACCTCTCTTGGTTTTTAAAAATTCATCTCCAATCAATCAGAATCTGCCCCGCAATATGAACACTAAAACAGGAAAATATTAAAAATCCTGAAAACTAGGCTGCAAAGATTAAATTGGATCTTTCAAACCTTGATAGCTGTTGCAAAACTGAGAGAGGTTTTTGTAGATGGGTATCTTATGAACAAAAACCTCTTTTGGTTTTCAAAATTTTCTCTCCCTTATCTCGTTGTCGGCATTTTACTTCAATGACCCAAAACATGAAAAATTGAGCAGAATTCTCAGTGATCTCTTCTTCCTGTACAGTAATTTCTTCTGTGACAGCAACTTTATTTTCACTGGAAAATTTTTCTATGAAAACTCTGCACTGAACCCTCTGATACACTGCGAGACATGAAATTGAGATTCCCATTGCAGGCTTGTACAAGGAAACCGGAAAGTCCATCAAATGTTTCTAGCTTGGAAGCCAATTTCTCTGCTATTACTATGGGAGAAACTTCTTGTGATCTATCTTTGTGACCTTTGGCATCCAATGAAAAATCACATGCACTATTTATGTTTTTTTGCACCAATTTGTGCTTCAGGATAGCTGCAATTTGAAATAAAATGTTGCTGGTATATTCTAAGTCTCTAAAAATTTAATGAAATTTGTGAGTCCACTATTTGATATGATGACCTTTAAAAACCCTTCAAAAGCTTAAAAGAACAAAAATTAAATAAAAATCTGAAGGTAAAAATTGAAAACTTCACTAAAAATCTAAAAATTTCCATGGTAAGTAAAAGAGTAAACTCAAGCAAATATGCAAGCTAAAATAAAAATGTCAATCAAACATAAAATTTGAAGAAACAAGTTCCTGACTTAACACAACCCCACCGTTGCGGAAGAATAATCAGCTTTAGCTTTGTTATTCTTCTCCAAGGCGTATGTCTCAATCGGCTGAGTTCTTGTTTCACGTCAGAAGGTTTTGTCACTCCGTTCTCCGCAGTTACGAACGACATATTATGAAGTCCCCCGATGCATTGACTTTTCAACCCCGCTTTGTCTTTTTCGCCGATCTTTAGGTTTTGGGTTTCCGCCATTGTGGCCGTAGAAAGAACTACCTCCCCGATCTTTTAGTTGTTTTCTCTTTCGATTCAGACTTTACATGGCGGGGCGGGCTATCCTTTACGGTTCCGTCATTACGGCTCCTGATTCTGCTATCGCTTAGATGATTAATCTCGTAAGCTCCGACGCGTTGTTGGTTTCTCCCGGTTAGCTCTGTGGTTGGCTTAGTGGTTTTGCCTCTCGACGTTGCGGAAGGAATTAGCCTTGTGACATCCGACCCATTTGTCTCCGTCGTCCGATATTTTATTTTTTTCTCCCTCCACTTGTGGTTGACTATATATATATGGGGTCGAGCATGTGGACTATTCTATTACTATTTCCAACTGTCGCTCCCTGTCGCTCTCGTGTGCCGTCGTTCTCTCGAGCTCGCAAGGACCCCCATTGTCGGTGTACCCACGTTCCAGGTGGCTCAACCATGGAAGCTTGATAGTTTTTCTCTCGCCATACGCGCCGAGGTACCAGGTAGGCTCTTGTATGCCTTATCCTGTTCTGTTTGGCTGAGCGTTTCTTGTTTTGCTCCACGGTTAGGTTTTACGGCCGTTTTCCCTTGGCCCCATTGTTTACATGCGTATATATTGAGGATTTTGTAGCGTAACTGTCCGTGGGGGGGTGTTTTGACCCACAGGGTAGTTGTTTCCCACGGCCTTTTGTTATGCGACCCTGCGCTTAGTGAATGGGGGGTTTGGTGCAGAGGGTCGTTACGCTGTCTGCACCAATCTGCCCTATGTGATGATATTTTTGTAGGGGAAGGTTTTTCATGGCCTTCCTGTGGCGATTGGAATGGTTCCTCCCCCCCCCTTTTGTTTTTGTGCTACCCGCATCCTCAAACCACAGCCGTATTTAGCCACGTTGTTCTGCGCGACCCGGTTCATGGCTGGTTTCGAACTCAAGCTGGTTGGGGTTTTTATAGCAATGCACGGTGTTATGTTGACCATAGATTGCATGGGTATTGTTTTTGTTAAAGCACACCGCTGAAGAGCTTGAATAATTTCCCCCGTCTCTCCCGCGCAGCGTGATGATCATGGCGCCCACTGAGAACCCGGAGTTTCTTCATTTTAATGTAGATTTCGTTTCTCACTAGAGTTATGTTAGTTAAGCCATTTCAGCTTATATGCATGCACATATTTGATTCATTTAATTAATTTCTGTCATGTTAAACATAGATGAATTGAGACACTGCACATTATTGTCTCCATGTCAGCAACTTAGCCGGAAATGGCCTAATGGTTATAATTTCATATGTTGCCAGGAAGATTCCGAACTCAAAATGTCGAAGCGAAAAAAGAAGAAGGCCCCTGTGGTCGAAGAGGATCCCGACGTGAAAGTTATTACCAAAACCGAATACATCTATGAGGACACCAAGTGCATATCTGGTGTAGAACCTAAGTACCAGTGGGGAGAGATATACAGGTTGATCACGCACCGAGAGGTGCCTGATATGGGCTTGGAGGAGGAAGGCATATACGCTAATATAGAGAGGTCTTCACTGATGAAGATTGCCACAAGACCAGAGCTCTTCCCATGCTTTGAAGTGATTGGTTGGATTCTTCCTCGGGCAGATGTAACCACTATGATCCTGGAGAATGTTGACAAACAAGGCTATGCTGCCTATAGCCCAGGATATGTAGCCCTGGCCTACCACCTGCCACAAGCACGAGTGTTTTTGTCTGATGATTGGTTAAAAGACATTAGAATGGACCTTATTGAGACCCTTAAAAGAATGTTGTTATCTGGAAAACATTTCAGAACTAGAAGAACGGGAGAATATGACACAGCAAGCTTAAGGGCCCCATACAGGTTCATCACCTTAATGCTTAACAAGATTTTTGGAAGAGCTCATGGAAAGAGCTTCAAATTAGAGTGGATTCCAATTATTTTTTATGTTGCAACCTAGGGGACCATTTTCAACTAGTCCAACACTGTATCAAACAGTCTTTCAGCCTGCATGGCCTCAGCTTTGGGAGGAGTGTCCCAAAAGAGGTCAGAATTCTACATGAGTTCCATACTCGTCAATTGTATATTGTGCAATCAACCGTTCCCTGGCTTGAGGTGCATCTGGGACAAGGAGAGGATGCCCGTTTATTCTGCATACAAGCCACTGTGGGCACACAAATACCACAGTCATTACCAGGAAGTCTGTGAACAGTTCATCATGCCATTGTATACTCTCATTTTTCTGAAGGAATGTGACTCCATGTCGGAAGAGGCATTGCAGGTAATTGAGGAGTATGCGGATTATTATTTGACCGAGGATGGCCTCTACTTCAGAATGTTTGGAGGTTCCAGAGCACCCTCCCTACTGCCCAAATACACCACTGACTACATCATTCATAAAGAGGCAGTTAGGCAAGTCTTCCTAGATGGCATAGGAATCTTTTTGTTTGAACATAAGAAGGCTGCCTATCCCCCTTTGCCTTTCAAGTTAGGAAATTATAAGTTTACCAGAGTTAAGAAAGTAGATGAGTTTGTAGAAGAATTGGAAAGGTTTCATTTTGGTGAGATGCCCTTCCATAGAAATGAATCCCGCAACAAAGTGGCTAAACAATGCAAAGAGAACAACGTCCATTTCGAATACACCCACCATTGGGATAGAGAAGAATCCGTATTCCGCAGTGCATTGAACATAACAGCCTTAAGGAAAATATTCAAAAAGAAGATCACCACCAAAGGTGGGAAAAGGTAGGATGAACAAGCTAAATCCGATGAGGAAGCAAGCAAAGAGATCAAGAAGCCCAAAGGTTGGCACAAGAGGCTGTAGGGTGGTTGCAAGGAGAAGAAGAAGAAAAAAGAAGAGCTACCCAAGAAGCAGCCAAAAAGGCAGAAGAAGATGCAAGGAATGAAGAAGAAGAAAAGAAAAGGAAGCTTGATGAGGATCTTCAGAAACAGGAAGCAGAAAGGCTAAATCTGACTCAGACAAAGACAGAACAGTCAGCCTCTGACACAGCTGGTGCTCAGACCCAGGACATGGAAAACCCCAAGATCCAGGACCCAGAAGTACCGGCTGCTAGCACACTTGGACAATATATGGTCCCCACACTTAAAATAGTCCCTTTTGTACAGAAGGTAGGGGAAGAGATCCCTGATTCCAATACTATTTTCTATGACAAGGAGACAAAGAGGATAGTGAAGAGAATGGAAAGGAAGGTTGAAACAGGAGGTCTGTCCGGGAAGATGATAACGAATACGCCCGTTGTATTTGGAATAGACCGAGATCCCAGGTTCACCATTAGAGTCAGAGCTGCACTGATCCATGCCTCGGAGGATAATATGGACAAAATAATGACAAACCTGGTGCAATCCAAGAATTCTTCTTCTCAGCTGAACGACACATTAAGAAAGGAGAGAGAAGAAAACAACAAGCTGAAGAGAAAATTTGAGGAAGTGCAAAGGGAGATGAAGTCTTCAAAGGCTGAATTGCAGGTTCTCCAAGAAAAAAGAAGATCTATGGAGACTGCACAAGAGTGTCTAGAGAAAATGCAGCAGGAGTATCAAGAGTTAAGGGTGGAGAAGGAACAACTGCTGGGAAAGATAGAAGACTTAGAGCTACAAAAGACCACCTTGGAGGCAAGTGAGAAGCAAGCTCAGAAGTAAGCTCAAGAACAAGAGATGAAACTTCAAGAGTAGATTTATTCTCTAACAACTGCTCTAGAGGAAGCAAAAGAGCAGCAGGTTAACCTCCAACCTTTCAAAGAACATGTGCCGGCACAAAATGCCAAGATGCTTCAGCTGCAGACCGCCATGGAAGAAGAGAGATGCAAAGGTTTGCAAATAGACGGCCGATTAGAGGAAATTTTGGAGACTTCCTCTTATTTTGTTGATAGATCTCAGGACGTCCTGGAAGTCCTGACAGCAAGAATGGCAAGGCTGGAAAATAATGAAGAAACTCTTACAGAGTTGCCCTTGAAAGATCGATAGGACCTGAAGCAGGATTACAACTTATTAGAGTTTGCCATAAACACAGCAGCAGATTTCAAAAAAGATGTTAGAAAGACTAAAGGAGCATGCGCAAAATTCTTCAGAATGCTCCTAATTACCTATAACCGGTGCCAAGCAGAAGCTGAGCAGAGGCTAGATGTTTTTCCAGACCACAACTCATTTGTGGAGATTTTACAAAAGAGGTATCAAGAAGAGGAAGCAAAAGTACAACACCTTAGGGACCTTGATGACCAGATCTTACAGAATGAAGTAGATCATTCCACCATCAGTGTGCAGCTATTGGAGGATCAGCTTCGTTTAAGTGGGGCCAGAATTGAGGCCATCAAGAACCAAGCTGCGAAGTTCAAGATAAACATTCAGTTTTTGGAACCTTGCACGTTTGAAGGCATTGCCTCTGAGGCTTTGGTGTGGAAGAAATTCCTAAGTGCTCAAGCAGGGCCCTCCTCGTGAATAATCATTCACTTTTGTAATATATAAGAATTTTGCAAACACTTAAGGAAAGTGAAATTTGGGAGGCGAAGAGTTGGGAAGCCCAAAAGTCATTTGTGGGCAGCCCAATAGTCTCATCCTTTTTGTATAAATATAGAAGACTTAGAGGAAGAAAGGGATTTTTCCCAGTTCGACATGTAAAGCGATATTGTTAGAAGAACTACAATTTTTTGCAATAAAGAATTATGGTTTACCTGTCGGAGAAAGATTGGTGGGACTTTCAAATGTTATGCTGTGGATTGCGGAAAGATGAACTATTTCGTTTTTTCAGCTTTTTGTCCATTAACTGTGAGATCGTTCTAACTCTTAGAGCCTATGTTCTTGTTTGAAGGATTTCTGGTTTATTCTGTGGAATTACCACCATGATTAATGCATGTTGTTCACAAACAATTGGCTATCTGATTGTCTAAATACCTTTAATCGTTCATGTGTTGTAGGAAGGAATATCAGCTATATGTAATTTCTCTTTATAATACGTGCACAATACACATTACTGATAAATAAGTTACAATTTGGCTCCCCAGGGATATATAGATAGATAGTTAGTTTACTTTATTGCTGCATATGTGATTTAGATGTTTGTGAGTTCTAAGACGAGAGGTAAGAACCTGCGCATCACGTTCTGACTACTCCTTGCATCCTTATCACCCTGCATTGTTAAATAGGCACTTGCATATCATACTTTAAGTCAAAATAAAAAAATATACACGGTGGACCGAGCCGCAACCAGTAAAACCTTTGTTTTGTTACTTGACCTACGATAGTCGGACCGCAAACCGGACGGATTCCCTACACCAAACAGTCACGGGCTAGTTGGGAACGTTGATTGGGGAGAATCCCTTGTTGTTGTTGCCTGCGAATTTCCAGGCCTCAACAGTTTCTAGTGCTAGAAGGAGGGCTGCCTGTGCATGGCTGGCCGTGGAAGCTTATTTTCCCAAGATAACCCCATCAGCAGATATTTGGAAGCTTTTGACCTAACTCGAGAACTTACAGGTTTTGGTTCTACCTTTGAAGCAGGTAAGCCTGGTTTCACCTTACATTGCTTTGTGCTCAGGTTCCTATTCTTTTGCCTTTGCTCATGGCTGGTATAAATGTGAATCAGCCCAACCCCCTACCGGCTTTGAGAGCTAGATCACCTTTGAACCTGACACCTCCATTGCATAACCTACCTCAAGCTTTTGAAAAGATATTGCCTAAGTTTGATCCCGATGAAAATATTGCTGTGGATGACCACTTGCAAAGTTTATATTTAGCAATAGAGGGGTTAAGGGTTAGAGAGTACAAGGATGTGATCTGTAGATTGTTCCCACATACCCTGAAAGGAGCAGCAACATCCTGGTATTTAGGTTTTCCTGCAAACTCTATTCCTGATTGGGACACCTTCAAAAGGGTTTTCAGAAGTAAATACATAGCCCAAAAGACACATGCCTCACTGATGAAAGGTCTTGGTTTGTTTAAAAAAGAGAAGGATGAGAAGGTGCATCATTTCACTCAAAGGTTTTCATCATACCTAAAGAACTTCTCTGAAACCGACAGACCCTCAGACAAAGTCTTAATTGAATATTATACCTCAGCCCTAGGACCTGAGCTAGCCATGTTCGTCAAAATGAAAGATCGACCTACGTTGGTAGAGACTTATGAAGAAGCAGAAAGGGTAGAGGCTGAAAAGGAAAGTATAGAAGACTATCCCAAGCTACCTGAGGAAAAAACTATCGAGAGAAGAACCTTATTGCTATCTAAACGTAAAGAGGAACAATCACATGATTTTGAGGGAATGCTGAAAATGATTCAGAAACTATCCAACCGAATAATAGATCTGGAGAGAGAAAGGGAAGTTCATAAAACTTACAAACCCTACTACCAAAAAAGGGAGGGTAGCAACCAATTAAAAATACCTCCACCAAATTCAGCATCAATGAATATAACAGAGGTAGGGGAAGACAATTTCTGCACTTTTCACCAACAACCTCATTGTGAAAAAAGGTGTCCTCAATGGTTAAATTCAATGACATTGGTTATGAATCAGCTGTTGGACTCTAAATTGACTAAAGACAGTGGTAAAGAAGAAAAGAATAACAAGGTCCTAGAGAAACAAGATAATGATACCATGTTCTTATGGGATGGTGTTTCGCTGTTAAACACAAAAGAGAATATTCTTAAATCTGAATACACACCAACAGCAACAAAAGATACGGACCTAACAATTAAAGACAATACAATAATTTCGAAGATTAAAAAATTGCAAGAGAATATCAAGAGACAGGCAGATGTCAATGTTGAAGATAAAACACCTAAAGTCACTACTCTCAACCAGGAAATAGAGCCAATCAATGAGCCTGGCAAACCTATGGAAGGATAGGTAGACGTTGATGAAGGAAACATTAAAAAATTTAAGGAGGTTGAAGAAGATGTACCCACGAAAAATCAGCTGGGAGAAGAAGGAAATTGGGAAGAAAAAGCTAAAACCCCGCCTTTTCTTTTGACTCTAGAAATGCTGAATCATAATGCGCATAACTGCTTGGTAGATTCTAGATCATTGGTAAATGTTATGCCACTTGACATTTGCAAAAATATTAATGGGAAGCCAGAGCCCACGGCTTGGGAAGTAGTGCAACTAGATAGAACGGGTGTCAAAGTAATGGGGGAAATGAAGAATGTTCTCATTTGCTTATCTGCAAACAACAAGATATGTCAATTTATTCACATTATGGTGGCTAACATACCGGATGGATATGGGCTTATTCTTAACCAAGATTGGTCTTCCAGGTTAAAGGGTTATTTTGCTTCAGATTGATCTCATTTATGGTTACCTCTTAAGGGTACCCCAAATTAGATTAAAATTATGAGAGAACCTTACATGAAGCATACTGTCACTCAGCTGGGGAAAGGTAATGAATCTGCTAACTATGTCCTGGGAAATTATCTAACCGAACTTGAACTAAGATATCATACCGCAGGAAAATCCAGTTCTATGATTGACGTTCAGCCTGAGCTCCTTCAACTTCGTCAGGCTGAAAAGGACGACTGTAGACTAGTAGACATGGTTTTGATTTCAAAAATAGCACAATTAGACCATGGATAGGTTGTTGGCCTACAATCTATCCCACCCCTTGACTCCCTAGGATTAAAGATTTTCAGGAGTGGGAACTTTTTCGTTTCTTTTGTTTTAATGATGCTGTACATAAATAATTTGATGCTGTTTTCATTTGGTTTATTGCTTTGATGCTGTTTTCTTTTGGTTTAATGCTTTGTTGCTAGTTCTTTTGGTTTTGAATAAAGAGGAAAACTTTGGTTGCAATGGAAACATCAGGGTTATTAATTAACTGAAATCTTGAGCAAAAGACTGTGCTTTTAAAACATAGAACGTCTTCTAGTAGTAGTGTTCCTAATTGGCCATGTATTCATTGAAGCCCTACTTAACCCCTGTAAATAACTCAGAATTAAGAAGTCTGGGATACTATTTCGAGGCTCCATCCATTTCATATCTAAAAATTTCCAAGGGAGTGACAGCAAAGGACCCATGGAAAGAAAGCAAGGTAAACAGTATATCATATATAAATGATCCCATGCCGTGATTTCAGAAAAGCTAAAAGCTATCAAGAGTCAAAACTCCTTAAAGAAACAATACATATCAAAGCAAAGTATCAAAAGCATGAATTTCAAATTGCCAAAAGTTCCTCTCCGTCCATGAGATGAAAAGTAAATCCTTCTCTCACACAAAAGGACCATGTGGATAGAGGAACCTGAACAAAATTCAGAAAGAAAGGCAGATGAAAGACTCAAAAGAACTAAAGTTCAAAAGGCACAAAAGTGCAATTGGCATGGGAATGAGGAACAAAGGGATAGTGCTGTTTATTATATGTTACAATCCTGTGGTGTCCAAGCTAGAAACTACCTAAGGACGGGTAAAATAAATCTCACTTGTTAGGCCTCAAAAGAGTTATTCAGACATGCAAATATTTCTGATGTTGCCTTTTCCCAATGAATAAACTGCTTCTCAATGATTTAAATGTATGGGTTGGCCAACTTAGGAATACAAACATCTAGAAGATTTCAATTTTGAGCTAGACAGTCTTTTACTGGGGAGGAGTTAAGTCAGAAATATGGGGTTCACCAGGTAGTCGCCAATTGTTGCAGCTGCAACATTTTCCCAAAATTCAAAAAATTTTGGGACCCTCCTTTTGCTTAGATCAGTTTGATTTTCTTATTTGATTTCATCTAATGAATCTTCAGAAAGACTTTTCTAATGCTTGGATTAATCTACGACTTGTTTTTGATGTATTATTACCTTTAAATGCGTTTCAAGTGTTTGATTCGGAAGAGTATTTTCTTGCAACCCCGCCGTTGCGGAAGAATAATCAACTTTAGCTTCGTTATTCTTCTCCGAGGCGTATGTCTCAATCAGCTGAGTTCTTGTTTCGCGTCGGAAGGTTTTGTCACTTCGTTCTCCGCAGTAGCGGACATCATATTATGAAGTCCCCCGATGCATTGACTTTTCAACCCCGCTTTGTCTTTTTCGTCGATCCTTAGGTTTTGGGTTTCCGCCGTTGCGGCCACAGAAAGAACTACCTCCCTGATCTTTTAGTTGTTTTCTCTTCTAATTCAGACTTTACATAGCGGGGCGGGATGTCGTTTACGGTTCCACTATTATGGCTCCTGATTCCACTATCGCTTGGATGATTAATCTCGTAAGCTCTGACGCGTTGTTGGTTTCTCCCGGTTGACTTAGTGGTTTTGCCTCCTCACGTTGCGGAAGGAATTAGCCTTGTGACATCTGACCCGTTTGTCTCTGCCGTCTGATATTTTTTTNTGGTTTCTCCCGGTTGACTTAGTGGTTTTGCCTCCTCACGTTGCGGAAGGAATTAGCCTTGTGACATCTGACCCGTTTGTCTCTGCCGTCTGATATTTTTTTTTTTTGCCCTCCGCTTGTGGTTGACTATATATATATGGGGTCGGGCATGTGGACTATTCTATTACTATTTCCAACTATCGCTCTCGTGTGCTGTCGTTCTCTCGAGCTCGCAAGGACCCCCGTTGTCGGTGTACCCGTGTTCTAGGTGGCTCAACCGTGGAAGATTGATAATTTTTCTCCCACCATACGCGTCGAGGTGCCAGGTAGGCTCTTGTATGCCTTATCCCGTTCCGTTTGGATGAGCGTTTCTTGTTTTGCTCCACGGTTAGGTTTTACGGCCATTTTCCCTTGGCCCCATTGTTTACATGTGTATATATTGAGGATTTTGTAGCGTAACTGTCCGTGGGGGGGCGTTTTGACCCATAGGGTAGTTTTTTCCCACGACCTTTTGTTATGCGACCCTGCGCTTAATGAATGGGGTGTTTGGTGCAGACGGTCGTTACGCTGTCTGCACCAATATGCCCTATGTGATGATATTTTGGTAGTGGAAGGTTTTTCATGGCCTTCCTGTGGCAATTAGAATGGTTTCCCCCCCCCCTTTTTTTTTCGTGCTACCCGCATCCTCAAACCACAGCCGTATTTCGCCACGCTATTCCGTGCGACCCAGTTCACGGCCGGTTTCGAACCCAAGCTGGTTGGGGTTTGTATAGCAATGCACGGTTTTATGTTGACCATAGATTGCATGGGTAGTGTTTTTGTTAAAGCACACCGCTGAAGAGCTTGAATAATTTCCCCTGTATCTCCCACGTAGCGCGATGATCATGGCGCCCACTGATAACCCAAAGTTTCTTCATTTTAATGTAGATTTCATTTCTCACTAGAGTTCTGTTAGTTAAGCCATTTCAGCTTATATGCATGCGCATATTTGCTTCATTTAATTAATTTCTGTCATGTTAAACATAGATGTGTAGAAATTTAGGCCTGCAATAGATTGAATACACTCACAACAATTAACAATTGATCATGCAAAATTATCAACAATGGAGACTGAAGATGGAGCT
>LPNX010030335.1:0-32090 GCA_001517045.1 Pseudotsuga menziesii | reverse complement strand
ACTTGCACATGGTGGGACTCATGGACTAGGCAAATAAGACAAAAATAAATGAATTAATGTCTAAGTGGGTAAATACTATGGGTTGATTATTCTAACAAGATGAATTGAGACACTGCACATTATTATCTCCATGTCTGCAAATTAGCCGAAAATGGCCTAATGGTTATAATTTCATATGTTGCCAGGAAGATTCCGAACTCAAAATGTCGAAGCGACAAAAGAAGAAGGCCCATGTGGTCGAAGAGGATCCCGACGTGGAAGTTATTACCAAAACCGAATACATCTATGAGGACACCAAGTGCATATCTGGTGTAGAACCTGAGTACCAGTGGGGAGAGATATACAGGTTGATCACGCACCGAGAGGTGCCTGATATGGGCTTGGAGGAGGAAGGCATATACGCTAATATAGAGAGGTCTTCACTGATGAAGATTGCCACAAGACCAGAGCTCTTCCCATGCTCTGAAGTGATTGGTTGGATTCTGCCCCGGGCAGATGTAACCACTATGATCCTGGATAATGTTGACAAACAAGGCTATGCTACCTATAGCCCAGGATATGTAGCCCTGGCCTACCACCTACCAGAAGCACAAGTGTCTTTGTCTGATGATTGGTTAAAAAACATTAGAATGGACCTTATTGAGACCCTTAAAAGAATGTTGTTATCTGGAAAACATTTCAGAACTAGGCCAACGGGAGAATATGACACAGCAAGCGTAAGGGCCCCATACAGGTTCATCGCCTTAATGCTTAACAGGATTTTTGGAAGAGCTCATGGAAAGAGCTTCAAATTAGAGTGGATGCCAATTCTTTTTTATGTTGCAACCTAGGGGACCATTTTCAACTGGGCCAACATTGTCTCAAACAGTCTTTCATCCTGCATCGCCTCAGCTTTGGGAGGAGTGTCCCAAAAGAGGTCAGAATTCTACATGAGTTCCATACTCATCGATTGTATATTGTGCAATCAATCATTCCCCGGCCTGAGGTGCATTTGGGATAGGGAGAGGATGCCCATTTATTCTGCATACAAGCCACTATGGGCGCACAAATACCACAGTCATTACCATGAAATCTGTGAACAGTTCATCATGGCATTGTATACTCTCATTTTTCTGAAGGAATGTGACTGCATGTTGGAAGAGGCATTGCAGGTAATTGAGGAGTATGTGGATTATTATTTGACCGAGGATGGCCTCTACTTCAGAATGTTTGGAGGTTCCAGAGCACCCTCCCTACTGCCCAAATACGCCACTAACTACATCATTCATAAAGAGGCGGTTAGGTAAGTATTTCTAGATGGCATAGGAAGCTTTTTGTTTGAACATAAGAAGGATGCCTATCCCCCTTTACCTTTCAAGTTAGGAAATTATAAGTTTACCAGAGTTAAGAAAGCGGATGAGTTTGTAGAAGAATTGGAAAGGTTTCATTTTGGTGAGATGCCCTTCCATAGAAATGACTCCCGCAACAAAGTGGCTGAACAATGCAAAGAGAACAATGTCCATTTCGAATACACGCACCATTTGGATTGAGAAGAATCCATATTCCGCAGTGCATTGAACATAACAACCTTAAGGAAAAGATTCAAAAATAATATCACCACCAAAGGTGGGAAAAGGCAGGATGAACAAGCTAAAGCTGATGAGGAAGCAAGGAAAAGAGATCAAGAAGCCCAAAGGTTGGCACAAGAAGCAGCATGGTGGTTGCAGGGAGAAGAAGAAGAAAAAAGAAGAGCTGCCCAAGAAGCAGCCAAAAAGGCAGAAGAAGATGCAAGGAATGAAGAAGAAGAATAGAAAAGGAAGCTTGATGAGGAGCTTCAGAAACAGGAAGTAGAAAGGCTAAAGCTGACTCAGAAAGAGACAAAACAGTCAGCCTCTGACACAGCTGGCGATCAGACCCAGGACATGGAAAACCATGAGATGCAGGACCCAGAAGTACCGGCTGCCAGCACACCTGGACAGTCTATGGTCCCCACACTTAAACTAGTCCCTTTTGTACAGAAGGTAGGGGAAGAAATCCCTGATTTCAATACTATTTTCTATGACAAGGAAACAAAGAGGATAGTGAAGAGAACGGAAAGGAAGGTTGAAACAGGAGGTCTGTCCGGGAAGATGATAACGGATACGCCCGTTGTATTTGGAACAAACCGAGATCCCAGGTTCACCATTAGAGCCAGAGCTGCACTAATCCACGTCTCGGAGGATAATGTGGACAAAATAATGATAGACCTGGATCAATCCAAGAAATCTTCTTCTCAGCTGAAGGACACATTAAGAAAGGAGAGAGAAGAAAACAACAAGCTGAAGAGAAAATTTGAGGAAGTGCAAAGGGAGATGAAGTCTTCAAAGGCTGAATTGCAGGTTCTCCAAATAGAAAGAAGATCTATGGAGAGTGCACAAGAGTGTCTAGAGAAAATGCAGCAGGAGTATCAAGAGTTAAGGGTGGAGAAGGAACAACTGCTAGGAAATATAGAAGACTTAAAGCTGCAAAAGACCACCTTGGAGGCAAGTGAGAAGCAAGCTCAAGAACAAGAGATGAAACTTCAAGAGCAGATTTCTTCTCTAACAACTGCTCTAGAGGAAGCAAAAGAGCAGCAGGTTAACCTCCAACCTTTTAAAGAACATGTGTTGGCACAAAAGGCCAAGATGCTTCAGCTGCAGACCGCCATGGAAGAAGAGAGATGCAAAGTTTTGCAAAGAGACGGCCGATTAGAGGAAATTTTGGAGACTTCCTCTTATTTTGTTGATAGATCTCAGGACGTCCTGGAAGTCCTGACAGCAAGAATGGAAAGGCTGGAAAATAATGAAGAAACTCCTGCAGAGCTTCCCTCAAAATATCAACAGGTCCTAAAGCAGGATTACGAATTATTAGAGTCTGCCATAAACACAACAGAAGATTTCAAAAAAGCTGTTAGAAATACTAAAGGAGCATGCGCAGAATTCTTCAAAAGGCTCCTAATTACCTATAACCGGTGCCAAGCAGAAGCTGAGCAGAGGCTAGATGTTTTTGCAGAACACAACTCATTTGGGGAGATTTTGCAAAAGAGGTATCAAGAAGAGGAAGCAAAAGTACATCACCTTAGGGCCCTTGACAACCAGATCTTAAAGAATGAAGTAGATCATTCCGCCATCAGTGTGCAGCTATTGGAGGATCAGCTTCGTTTAAGTGCGGCCAGAATTGAGGCCATCAAGAACCAAGCTGTGAATTTCGAGAGAAACATTCAGTTTTTGGAACCTTTCACGTTTGAAGGCATTGCCTCTGAGGCTTTGGCATGGAAGAAATTCCTAAGTGCTGAAGCAGGGCCCTCCTCGTGAATAATCATTCACTTTTGTAATATATAACAATTTTGTAAACACTTAAGGAAAGTGAAATTTTGGGAGGCGAAGAGTTGGGAAGCCCAAAAGTCATTTGTGGGCAGCCCAATAGTCTCATCCTTTTTGTATAAATATAGAAGACTTAGAGGAAGAAAGGGCTTTTTCCCAGTTAGACATGTAAAGCGATATTGTAAGAAGAACTACTTTTTTTGCAATAAAGAATTATTGTTTTCCTGTCGGAGAAAGATTGGTGGGACTTTCAAATGTTATGCTATGGATTGCGGAAAGATGAACTATTTCATTTTTTCAGCTTTTTGTCCATTAACTGTGAGATCGTTCTAACTCTTAGAGCCTATGTTCTTGTTTGAATGATTTCTGGTTTATTCTGTGGAATTACCACCATGAGTAATGCATGCTGTTCATAAACAATTGGCTATCTGATTGTCTAAATATCTTTAATCGTTCATGTGTTGTAGGAAGGAATATCAGCTATCTGTAATTTCTATTTATAATATGTGCACAATACACATTACTCATAAATAAGTTACAATTTGGCTCCCCGGGGATAGATAGATAGATAGTTAGTTTACTTTGTTGCTGCATATGTGATTTAGATGTTTGTGAGTTCTAAGACGAGAGGTAAGAATCTGCGCATCACGTTGTGACTACTCCTTGCATCCTTATCACCCTGCATTGTTAAATAGGCACTTGCATATCATACTTTAAGTCAAAATACAAAAATATACACGGTGGACCGAGCTGCAACCGGTAAAACCTTTGTTTTGTTACTTAACCTATGGTAGCCGGACCGCAAACCGGACGGATTCCCTACACCAAACAGTCACGGGCTAGTTGGGAACGTTGACTGGGGAGAATCCCTTACTGTTGTTGCCTGTGAATTTCCAGGCCTCAACAGACTCCCAACCTTTTCTGTGTCCAAAAGGTAGTACACTGCTATGTACTCATCAATAGTCAATCCACCTCTGGCCCGTGAGATCATAGATTTACCACCTCTCCTCGTCAGGATAAACCAGTGATAAAGTATATGTCCTCAACTTCAATGTTGAGCGACATCCCATCAATCTGAAAAGTATCAGAGTTTGCTTCCCAGTAATCCACTAGCAGCTGGAGGAGTCTTGGTTTGGCCCTCGGGTTGTCAAGACACCAAAACTTATACAAACCACAAGCCCGTAATGCTTGTTGGGCCATAAGATCACCTTGCACGGCCTCTTCCACATCACCATGTTCTCTCTCCCTCCCCTGCAAAACCATCCTACACAAAAAACAAAAGTTTTGATTAGCATTTTCCTTTGAAAACCTTATTTGTGAACTCATACTCAACTGTTTTCAAAACAGTCGTGTATGTACAAGGGTTTGGGTGTTTTTTCTGCATATGGCGAGGCCTACATGTAGAAAAACCCCGATTTTTGTGTGGGCCGAAACGCAGAACTTTGGATGGCCTAAAAAAATTATTGGACCATGAAAACTTAAAAAATTTACATGAAATAGGAAGGGGAGGACATGAGAAGTTACCTGGATCAAACGGGGTTGGATTTCATTAGACGATGCTCCCGGAATTCACGTCGAAAGTTTTGAGCTCAGATGGGTAAAAAATTCAATTAGTATGGAATTTTTAAATTTTTTACTATTTATAGAATTTTTTTGAAATTTTTTACCCGCTTTCTATAGTTTTTGACCATTTCTGACCATTTTGGACCATTTTGAACTAATTTGAAGATGTAGGAGTCCGTTTTGAGCGCGGTTTGACTGTGGTTTTGACCCATTTATGCCTATTTCAGGTATTATGTCTAAACTGGCATATAGGTTAGATTTCACATCCATTTTCACTTTGCATGACCTTATGACCATTTCATTATAACCTTAGGTACGAACCCATTCTATCTTGTCACGGAACCTTCTTGTTGCTTTTAGAAGTGACATGATGTAAATGGTAGAGCTTGACCATACATGGGTACTCTAGTTTAGCTCCTATTTTTCATTTGGTGCCCATGCCAACATTTTTCCTTTAAAGTGTGGGAGTCCTTTGTATAGTATCGCCATGACTTTGTGCAAGAGCTTCATACTCCTCTTGATCTTTTTGCTGGCCTTTTCCTCTGGACTTCCTTATGTCAAGTTGTAATTGCATTATCATGAGTTTTACTTGCCTTATTGAACCTTATGTTGGCTTCCCTGACTTTGATTGTCATCCATATAGCCTGAGCTTGTCTCATGTCTAGCCAGGCAGAGCCATTTTATATATCTTTTGCAACTTGATTCCCCATTTTTTATCGGGAGGAGACTTTCCCCCGAGTGTCGTTATCCTACACATATTTCCTTGCATTGAGCATAGGTATGTTCCACTACTTGGAACTAGTTTGGTTTCCCCTTGAAACTCATATCCTCCTAGATTTGTAACTATAAAGAACTTTTATTCTTTTTCAAGCGTTTCAAAATATCTGAAAAAGTACAAAAAAATTAAGAAAAAACAAAAAGCCAAATAGGAAAAGATGTTATCTTTGGTAGCAGCTGTGTCACTTCTCCTTCGAACAGAGCACTGTATATCACATCCGTTGGTTGGGTTAATTTTTTGACTTTAGGAGTTGTACGCATTTCTCTGAGTTTATCTCCACCGACTAGTTAAGCTTCCAGTCCCTATGGAGCCTCTGTTGATGCCTCTTGTGTCGCAGAGATGTCCCAGTTTTGTATATTGAGTCTATTCTTCTTGTTAGGTCATGTTTTTGTTTTTCATCTTTTAATACTTTTATATATGTTTTGAAACTTGGTTTTACTTTCTATTCCTATAAAATTTTGTTAATTGGCATAGTTTGAATTTTTTCCCTTTAGCTTTTATGTTATTTGATTTCTTATTTTATTTTTACAAGTTTTGGTTTGATTTGATAATTAAAGGGCTTATATAAGGCTTATATGGATTAAAAAGGTCTAAAAATAGCATAAAAGTTTAATTGAGACTCCTAAACCAAGTTTAAACCCTTATCATTAGATTAATTTTTGAAAATCATTAACTTGAATTTTCTTGTAGCGCAAGCCAAAAAACAAATGCACACAGGCGCTACAAGAAATTCATGCAAAGTTAAAAATCATCTTTCAACGTTGCGGAGATTTAGTTCTCTAAAGTGCCGACACTGCGATAGCATAGTGGTTTAAAGCACCGATGAGATAGTTGATAGAGCTTGCAATCGTCGATCGCAAAGCTAGTGGTCTAAAGCGCCGACACTACGGTAGCACAATGGTTTAAAGCTCCGATGAGGTAGTTGATAAAGATTCTAATCGCCAATCACGAAGCTAGTGGTCTAAAGCACCGACACTGCGGTAGCACAATGGTTTAAAGCTCCGATGAGGTAGTTGATAAAGCTTCTGATCGTCGATCGCGAAGCTAGTGGTCTAAAGTGCCAACACTGTGGTAGCATAGTGGTTTAAAGCACTGATGAGATAGTTGATAGAGCTTCTGATCGCTGATCGCGAAGCTAATGGTCTAAAGCGCCGACATTGCGGCAGCATAGTGTCTTGAGGTTTTGATGCATTAGAGATTACTGCTTCCAATCGCCAACAAGTTAGTAATGGGAAGTGTTGATTCGTTCAGTCTTGAACCTCCTATCCCCGATGCTGAGAAAGATTAGTTGTTAGTGATGGGAGATGCCGATACCACGGGAACTTTCAAATGTTAATCAC
This sequence comes from Pseudotsuga menziesii, assembly GCA_001517045.1. Classification (NCBI taxonomy): domain Eukaryota; kingdom Viridiplantae; phylum Streptophyta; class Pinopsida; order Pinales; family Pinaceae; genus Pseudotsuga; species Pseudotsuga menziesii. The sequence continues at coordinate 25,089 of LPNX010030335.1, read as the reverse complement.
TATGACAAGTGTGAATATCATCATGAAGGCAAATCATGCCGATTTCTTGCAGAAGTGATGCAATAATGATAGCAGAACATAATGAGACAAAGGCATTTTGAATTAAATTTTTTTCCTGAAGTGCACGTAGAGTAGGTGGAGATCCTGGCGAAAAATTAGTACTTGAAAATCAAAATTTTGAAACATAGCGAAAATTAGGGCTTTTAGGAGCGGTTGTCTAGAGTGCTCAAAGCGGTCAAAGAAGATTGGAGCATGAAATTCGACACCTGATAGTTGAGATAACAAGTTTCTAGTAGTTGGATTAGTTGTTTTTAACAGGTAATGTGCGAACCATTACGAAGGTTCATTAATTTGGGGTTTTTTCTAAACAAAAGATTAATGACTGAATTGAGGGCAGACTACTAGTTGTTAAGCTTAATTGATACTAAATTATGGATGCTCAGTAATGAAGTTAAAGTATTGTCCAGCTTAAAAGACAGTTAGAGTGTGAAGCTGTTTGACAATATTTCAAAATGAAAAAGAGTGGAAAGACCAATAGGGAAGATCACTTGAAAGCTAGAAGGAAAGATCAGGCCTTGGAGGGGATTGCTTTACTAGCTGAAGCAACTAAAGACTTGTAAAGTTAGTTAAGAAAGTCAGTTATTAGTTAAGTTTGAAAAGTTATTTTATTTTTGTATAATGATAGTTTAGATGGAACTATTCAAGAGATAGCCTAAAAGCAGTTAGGGTTCAGTTATTCAACTGATTTTGAAGGAATAGGATAAATGTAAGTCTGAAAGAAGACAAATGGTTCGATTTTTTTTGCTAACAAGGGGAGGCTATCAGGCTTTGTTTATGAGATAAGTAAAAGACTCTTATGTGTTTTTGATGACTGAACTATGAAATATATGCACTATATGCCCTTCAGATTATTGACTGGTTTCATTTCTAATTTGTGTTAATTACTCAGTTGGTATATTCATTTCCTGTTTAATGTTTTTATGCTTGAATTGCTTGCTAATTGTGGGTGAAACTCAGTATTGTGTTTACTCTGTTGGATTATGGTTTATATGTTATGCATCTCAGTCATTTAAATACTCATGATTTAGTGTTTTCTTTGGTTTTATGAATGTTTCCCTCTTGTCTTCAAACTGTTCAACCAAAACCCCAGAAAATCCTATTTTACTTTATTGTGATTATTGAGATTATGTTGGCTTGTTATTTTGTAGTCTGAGAACAAATTCTGGCACTAACACTGCCTACATTGAGTCACCATTCACCTTTATGCTCTTGTTTGAAGGAAGTTGAAGCCTGAGTCAGCCATTCCTCATTTTTCTTGACTTTGCATGTCAGCCATTCCTGGTACTTGTCCTGGTTCATGCACATTATGATCGATTCCTTCCACATTATACAACTTTTCTAGCTTTGCTGAGTACCTCATGTTGGATGATGGGTGATTCCTTAATTCCCTCCTTCCAGTGGATTCCATCCCATTGACTTCAGATCATTTATTCTGGGATAGGAGTCTAGAGTCGTTTGAGTTCCTTAAGACTTATAGTCATCAATGGTAGGTTCTCTCACCATTGATAGTTTTGGGAATACATCAATGTCCCCTGATCGATGGATTCCTTCAAGTGTTAAATCTCAACACATTTATTCTCACTTGTTACATTGCACTCTAGTACCTTGATTCCTATTTTCATTATCGGTGGGTGATCTCGCGTCTATTAACGATATACATCAATGACCAATAATCAGGCGATGGACTACTATGTTCGACCTTGACACCTCTATTCACATAGTAGGACATGTACTCGTAGCAGTTTGTGTCGAAGACTTTCTAGATTGGTGGAATTTCATATATGTTACCTCCTTGATCGTGCCTGCATTCATGAGATTTCAGCTCTCGTGACTTGATTCCAATGTACATCAGATATCTTCACCCATTATGGAGATCTTGATCCATGGTATATCTTCAGTTTTCATGGAGTTCTTTGTCCTTTGTATATATTCATCATGGAGATTCTGATCTATCTATATTGTACATGGCGATGACCACACATGCTATATAGCATGCCTATTCATGGCCATTGTACTCTTATGTATCCAGGACTATGGTATGTATTTGCAGTCATATGCAGAGATATGTGTACTATATTGTTGGATGGATGGTTCTTCCAGCTGGTTCTTCATCACTCCACTTCTAGGATGGACTTATAATGTATTTCAGCCATCGTATCACCCCTCTAACCTCACACATTAGGGGGCATCTGTTACTGCTGATTTTACCACACATGGTAGATCACACATTTATGGCCTTCCATGTCCCTCTGCAAACTCTTTGGACCCCATGGACCATTTTTTTGCCTATTATATTTCCAGGATCATCCCTAAAACCAACCGTTATTTTCTGTATGCGACTTTTAATCTCTTTTCCACATATACATGTGGATATAACCCTTAAACCCGCGTACATCGAGATGTGTGCAAAAGGACAAATATTTTTGGAGTTTTCCTTGATGTGGATCCGATTCACTTGTCTCCTGGCCTTCCATATGCCTTGAGATCACTCGGATTTGGCATTCCATTACCCCATTGAAGCACTATATAAGGAACCCTTTGGATACATTGAAGGGGGAGAATTGAAGAGAAAGAAAACTCTAGTCCATTGTTGTCGTAGCTTGCTTATACTTAGGTCTACATCCATTTGTCCCTTGGAGCACTTAGTGTTCTTTCCAAGCTTGCCTTTGCATGTGATATTTCTATCGAGAGATGGAGGATTGAGGTGGTGGAGGCCCAAGTGGAGGACTTAGTTTCTCCGGTTCGTAGACGTGCCGACAGAGGTTGTCATTCATGTAATATTTGATTTATATTAATATAAATATATTTTCCTATCCAATGATGTGCATTTAAATGAATATTGAATCCATGGATGATTTTAATTGCTTATACATTATTGATTATATATGCTAGAGTAGGTCTAACACCATTATATAGCATGCTTTCCTTGGTTGTTGTTGTTGAGAGAGCAAATTGTTAACACAAGCGGGATTGGAAAAGCTCAACAGGGATCTACAACAATCATCTGGAATAAGGTATGTTTCGAGATCATTTAGTGTTAGATGTTTTCTTTCTCCTGCATATTGGTAAGGGATTTATTTCTACGGTTACTCTGTCTGTTGTGGTATACCCCAAGCCATAGGAAGTTTTCTCCATAACAACCAAAAATGGTAACAAATCTAGGATCAACAGTTATGAAACAAGTCATATATGAAAGATAACATACTGACATGTCATATTGACATGTAAGGCCTGAATAGAGCATCTTAGAGGTCAAATTTGGGAGTAAGAGAAGGCAAAGTGGCTCCTACTCAAATTTGGGTGAAGAGGAAAGGTGAAGAGAGAGGCCACATGGCATAGCATGAGCAGCCACGCCAATTCGACTTGGATTTGGTTTAGGGATAGATTTGGAACCTTAGAAGACCAATAATGTTTATAAAATATAGGTGTCAGCCATGAGAAGAACCTTTTTTATCATTTGTAAAATTTTCTATTGTGAAGAGAGAGAGCTAGTGGAAGACTAGCTCATGCCTTCGCCAATTTCCAAGGTGAAAAATTTACATCCTATTTAGTGTTTAGAGAGGCCACTTAGGTATTTTAAGGAGCTTAAATGGAGTCATAATTTACAGGTGCAAGCTACAGCAACTCATGGATACATCAAGTTCATCTTGTTCTTCCTTTCATCTCAATTTTTCTCACCATATTTCAGCTCTATGGAGTGAGGTGCACTTGGTGAGCTATTCATCTCTTTGAGGGAGATTATATTACTCTATTATTTTGTATTATAATGTAAATTATCTTTTATTTAAGTTTATAAATCTCTTAGGTGAAAATTCCAAGAATTCTCATGTATTATTGCTCAATCTTGAAGAAACAGTGCCATTTCCCCACTACCTTGTCGTAAACTCTTGTAATCTTGATGGATTCAAATGGATGTATAAAATATTGATGATTTATGAATGAATGGACTGTCATTAAAATATACTATGAGTTTCATGTTCAATAACTGAGATTTTGTGGCCATTGGGTCAAATTTCATAGCATTTGGGGAAAACTACACATCATTTCTTCAAGGGTCCAAAACTAGATTTTTTATATCTGATTGAAAGAAGTGATAACAGCCATGGGAGGTCAATTTGTTATGCATATGAGTCTATTATAATGTATTATAAACATAACCTACTTCAATTTAAGAATTATATTGGGTTTCTGCACATTTGGGAAGCCATTTCTACCACTTACCTCGAGGGGATTTGAACCAAAAATTGCTAGTAAAATCATTTATCTTGTTCAGAATTTAGTACAGAATTGCAGACCTGATTGGAAGGCCATAATAAATCCATGAACATAATAATTAAATTATTATATCATTCATACACCTTATCTGAATATTTGGGAGCAATTGGGTTGATTTGGAGACCAAGACACTAAAACTAGTCAAGAGCCAAAAATGTAAAAAAATTGGAAAGTTGGGCATTTTGGTAAAAAATTAAAAAAGGTACATTACAAGTGGGACCATAGAATGGTATTGGCACATAATTTAGTAACAAGGAGTCAAATCAATAAACCACCACCCTTAGATCCTGAAGTTGAAGGTGTTTTTGTTGTAGGAGAAGAAGTAGAAGAAGAAGATGTACATTTTGCTGAAACTATGACTAGCGAGGGGAAGGGACCCATTGATCATGAAAAGATTGAATATATTAAACTCATACAACCTCTCTTTGATGACATAACCAATAACATTAACCGACATCTTATGAAAGGATTCAAATTGTTGGTTAGCCAAATTGGAAGCAAATTGGGAGTAATGGGAGATAGCAGTAGTTCACACTCGGAAGAAAAGAAGACAATGGGTGAGAAATTTTTCTCAAGAATAGGAACCCATAATAGACCCCATGAATTTCAAAGCACACCAAGGCCTTCTGCACCAAAATTTCTTATTCCCAAAGAAGAGACTTACATTCAATTTGAAATTGATACAATAACAATTTGAATTTTACTGTTTTTTTTACAATGTCCAATATTTTAGGGAAACTCTAAAAACTAAATTTACACTAAGTGTAAATAATGGCCAAGGGCTATATAGCTCTGATACCAGTGTAACGGTAAAAAACAATTTTACTATAAATTCTTGAACTTCCACTTTCTAAAATACATATAATCCATGAGTTGATAAAATAGATATGATAAGTGATAAGTTACAATTGAGGATTTCCTATTTATATTTTGGTGGAATACCATTTCATTAAGAGTCATGTATTTTCATAAAGACATTATTATATATATATATATATATATGTTGATGTTTATTATTATTATAATTATTTTATTATTGTATTTTGTTATTATTTAAATTTGTTACACTGCATAGGCATAGTCCTCAATCATGAGGATCTGGTCATTCAGTCATCGAAAGAAGGGAGCCCTGTATTTGATATTGGACCTGCCAACTCCGATGCGAGACATGATCTCCTCCCACCGCAGCATGCTGGGGTCTCAAGGTCTTAACTCTATGAATACTACCCGGGGTCTCAAGAGGGGTACCCTCTCAAAGAAGAAGCATGCCACAATGGTCCTGTAGCCGAACTATTTTAGTTCCCTTACCGACACTTGGTCAGTTAATCCTTAAGCATGGGTGCCATGGCCTCTATGGCATACAACATATGAGCCCGAGAAGCTTGCTGATCCCCTTGGCTCCTAGCTACCCTCTGCATGGTAAAGAGCATTGTACGAAGTGAAAAATCCCTCACTTCTTTGATCAGGTTTTTCTTCCTCGACATCCTGGTTCCCAGATTGCAATGATGCAATATAAGCTCTTATGAATATATTCCCCTCGGGATCTTGTCAATGAAATAGGCGCTGCATGCCTAGAAAACTCATTGAGAAAGTATATGTCTTCCACCTCTATGGTGAGGATGTGAGGCCCCACCTAGAAATGTTATTGCTCTGGATTCCACATCCGTAGTATGTGCTTCAGTAACTACACACGTGATACCATACTAGGAGTGTGGAAAATTTTTAAGAGGCCATAGCCTCGCAAAGCAGCTATGGAGGCCGCATTTTCTGCAGCACATGCATTGTCATATTCATTTTTCCTTTCTTTCCAAATCACTATAGTAAACAAAATGACCTATAGAAAACAATCAATGAGGCATTTAGACACATATCCAATCTTGAAAAATACTTAAAATACTCTATGTTTGCTAGGGCATTCAAGTTTTGGGCACTACAACCGACACCGCTCCTGTCCCCTTATGACAAAGTGGTGCCACCACTTGTGCAAGCATTAGAAAATGTGGTTCTTATCGGGCACCTCTCTTCCCATGAAGGCTAGAAGTGTTACAGAGGATGCGTTTTTAGGCTTGGCTTAAAATCCCCAAAACTCAATAAAAAGACATGAAATTGAAAAATGGAAACCATAGAAATGAATAGAAGGTTTCTAGCTCTTACCTAGAGCTAACGGGTCAGAAAATGGACGGTAAACAACTCTAGATTCTTCAACAGAATATCTACACACAATTTCTCCCAAGTGCTCTCCAAAGATTGATAAATGGTAAATGAGTTAGTTTTTACTATTTACTTTGAATGCTATAAAAGTTTTTTAGGGTTATTATATTATTTTAATATTTTTTAAATCATTTTCATTAAAATGCCCTTTCTATAGTTTATAAAAGTCAGTTTTAAAATATTCTTGGGAAACTAATGGCCTTTTAAAAAGTTTTTGCAGGGACAGAAACAAAATAGTATTGTCTATAGGTAAGTTTGTTTTGACTTTTTCGTACTTCGTAAATTAGAGAAGGCCATCGAGCATTCATTTCGATACTTTGATCATGCTCTTTAAACCTAGAATTAAATTTTCGATCCATTTTCGCTTCTTTTCAGGGTCATTAAACCCGTTCATCTTGAAAAGAAACCCTAATGGAGTCTTCTTTAAACTCTTTCCAGACTCCTTAAATGTGAAAAAATTGTCAAGATAACTTGTCTTCTTTATGCTCGTAAAAGTACTTGAAGAGTTGTCTCTCTGAGAATAGTTCACCCCTTTTTCGGTTTGGATTGACTATTTATGAAAAAAGAGCACTACAGTCAACCATGACTAGAAAATTTCTCTTGGGTATAATTTTATACTTTTCTGGGCCCTAGAGACTAAATCATACAGAAAATGACCCTTTGGAGTCTCCTTCCGCTTTTGTTCAGACTCTCTAAACATGAACGAGCCGAGTTAACTTTCAATGGACTTGTTAAACCAAACACTGAGAGACCCTTTTTTGGGAACCAACCCCTCCTTTCTCAGGTTCATAAAATATATGAGAATGGACTTGTCTTAATATAAGCTACAATGAGTGTTTGTTACCCTTTTTGAACTTGTAAAAATGAAAAGAGGTACTCATCAATCATGATGGGTAAATTAAGGGAAGGGGACTAATTCAGTTTGTGAATAAAATGGTAGTTTTTAGTCACCTTTGAACATTGAACTTGTCTGCATTTCATTCATTCAATTGGGTATTCATATTGCTTCCAAGTTGATCCACTTTCATGAGTCATGTCACTCCTTTGAGTCTTTTGAAGAATGCATTTCCCGCCACTGCATTATGTCCTAGTATCCTCCTAGTTCAGTCAATGCTTCCAAGTCTTTTGTCGTGCTACCCGATGTTAAAAGGGAAGTTGAAATTTTACCTCTGTAATCAAAACAGCCTTTGTGTCAGTACCTTTTGAGTCAATCCTATGGTTACATCATCTTCAACATTCCAGAACTTTGTTTCTAGTTTCGTGTCGTCGATGTGGGGCTCATCATGGCCCTCCTTCGACGAGATTGTTCCTGTCGACATCAGCTCATCATCTAGGATTTAGTATTAGAAACAAAGTTTGGTACCTTGAGATCTGTATGCCTTAATGACATATTATCTCACTCTCGACATAGGTTCACATCATTGACCTTTGATTGATAGATTTGACTGAGTGTTCAACATCAAATAATTTATTCACACTCATGAGATTGTACCAAGGTACCTTGGGAATCATCGACATCAATGGTGGTCTCCCTCGCACTTGTTAATGATTCTCATCGTTGACCGGTAATCAAGTGTTTTCTACCATGTTTGACATCAAAACATTGTAATCACATTGATAGAATCATAATTTATGGAAAGCGAGACGAAGACCCTGGGTATTTATTAAGCACTCATTGATTTCCCCAGGTTGCGATGGAATATTTTGTATGAGTCCTAGCATGGATCCACATTTGTATGGTCATGGATGCACTCAAATTTATCTATTTGACATAGATCTACAGTGTATGTCTGGTAGCTATGTCCAAGTTTGAATCCTCTATCACATGAATTAGGTTGTATTCTAGTATCCATGTTTGTTCATCTTTCTCATGGATTTGTCTTGTATTGGTATGCAACCGTGATGAGGAGACATTTGGTTATGAGTCTAAATTATTGATGTATTGCAGATTCATGGTTGATGATGATCTCTGATCAAGCGATTTCTTTCCTCGAAATGATAACTTGCTCTTTCAAAGATCCCTCCTATTGTATCCCTCTAGCCTCATGCTTTGGGGGAATTATTTTACATGTAAATCTCATCATCATCATGTGATGAGGTCCAAACATCAGCATTTTCGCTTAAATCCCAATTTGTGAAGTAAAATATTTGCCCTGGCTTTAGTTCTGCATTTTTAAGTCTAGCCCTGCTCATGTCCTTAAGGAAAGAATCATTACCTTCTTTATTAACGCTCATTGTCCCTTGAAAGTAGGTGGTGCCACTACTTATTCCCCTTGTTCAAAGTGCAGTTCCACCCTATCACTGCTCTGTCATAGTGGAGCAGAAGCAATGCCCGAGGTATAAAGTGAAAAAGAGAAGCTTCCATGAAGCTTCTCAAAGGAAGACTTCGTGGAAACCTCACCCTTACTCCTGAAGACCACTTGGAATCGAGATCCATCCTTTTGGGATGTCCCTTCCACCTTACCCACCATTTACTCAACCATCCCTATCCTCTCAAGGCCTATAAAACCAGGCTCATACCCCATGGTTAAGAGAGAGAAAAGTTATGTTGCTTCACTGATATTCTGGCCAAATCTAGGGTGAATATAGAAGGAGCAAGTTGGATCTTTTGAGGACAAGGTATTGGCATGAGAAGGAGCATCACGACACTAAGGAGAATGTTGTAAGTCTTCTTCTTTATTTTAATGCAAAGTTGGTTCATTTCCCATAAAACATGTTATGTTGTAATCATGCATTTTACTGTTGGATTCCTTAGTCACTGACATAGAATTGTAGATTATATTCTAGTGCCTTTGATCTTGTTTGCTTGTTTAGTTTGATTGTGCAGGTACATCCATGAAGATCCATCACTACAGGAAACAACTACATCATCATATCAAAGGAATCATTCCATATCTCTGCAACTTCTAGGATAACTCTTCCATCTCTATTGTAACTCATGTGTTCTAGATTTGAACCATTCAAACTAGAGGAACAACTATTGTCCGCAAGAGGTGCATTTTTCCTAGAAACAGAGTCTTGTTGTCAGTACTGTTTATACCATGTTTTTGGTTATGCAAATCAGATGGATTTTTATGGTTTTGCTCATGGCACTTGCTGTCATACCCTGAATCTCGCTTCAGCTGCTTTGGTTTTAGATTCCCGGCACATGACTTAGTCATTTCAGGGGAAGTTTGTATTGTTCAAGCTACCAACAACATTTCCGAGTATCAAGGAGTGATAGGTTTGCTGACCGATCCTGCATCTCGGTACATTCATGACTTGGTAGTATTCATGGACTCACAACTAGTGGTGTGTCATTTAAACCACATTTATACCATCATAAACCCTACGATCCTTCGCCTCTTTTGAAGAGTGCGTATTTGAGAGAGGCCATTCGAGTTAATCACTTATAGGCACTTTCCTTGGTTTTATAATACGGTTGTTGATTCATTGGAAAACTACATTTTAGACTAGTACATTGCCCACACATAACTTTTTTAAATAAAAAATGGTCCATTGTAAAATTAAAATAAGTAGTAGAAGACACATAAAACTCATGTAAATATCATTTTCTCATTTGAACGCATTTAAAATACTGTAAACAAGTCTGCATATATATATATATATATATATATATATATATATATATAATGTTTTACAAAAACATGGTCCAAGACCCCGACTGAAGCACTTTGGCTTTCAAATATACAAAAATGTCAAAAATCCTGAAGTTGGCTAGCTTTCAGTGTTTACATCGTGGAGAAGAGTCTAATGGTGCTCGTCATAGTACATGATATCTCGGGCTACCCTACGGAGCAAGCGGCTGAAACGGCTTGACACCCCAGCTGTGTGTCTTTGGTACCTCCTAGGGAGGTCATCTATGGCAGCATCTGGGATCTCCAATTTCAACTGGTTGATTTTGTCCTCAAGCTCGGTCAACTCGTTGTCTCCTCTATGGAAAAAGAGAGCCCACACTTGCCTGTCCATTGGATATTAGCCTCTAGGTCGCACATCTCCTACATCTGCATGAAAAAATTAAGTCTTGTCATTATATATAAAAATCAAAAAACATTAAAACATTAAAAAAAATCAACATCTTCAGTATTGCTTCTTATCGATGTCAACCCACTGAGCATCAGCTGGTAAAGGAAGGTTGGGACCTCCTCTAAAGTCAGTCCCAGCATAGGCATAATCCTCAATCATGAGGATCTGGTCGTCTAGGCAACAAAAGAAGGGATTCCCATATTTGACCTTGGCTCTGCCGCCTCTAATGTGGGCCATGATCTTGACCCACCGCAACATACGGGGGCCTCTAGCTCTAAAATCCATGACTACCAGGTGTGGTCTCAAGAGAGGTACCCTCTCAAAGAAGAAACATGATAAGATAGTCCCGTAATCGAACTATTTCAGTTCTCCCTGCCGACACTTAGTCAACTGATCCTTGAACACAGTCAATAATGCCTCGGCCCAGTTAAAAACTGTGGGTTCCATGGCCTCCAGGGAATACAACATATGTCCCTAAGAAGCTGAATGAACCCCTTGGATCTGAACTACCCTCTACATGGTAAAGAGCATGGTCTGAAGTGAAAAGTCCATCACTTATTTAATTGAAATTTTCTTCCCAGAAATTTTAGTTCCTGGATAGCAGTGACTAACTATGAGCTCATGTGTGGTAATGTCTCCCCCCTCAGGATCTTGTCAATGAAATAGGCACTCCACATCTGGATAACCTGGTGAGAAAATAAATGTCTTCCACGTCCATAGTGAAGATGTGGGCCCCCACCTCAAAATGTTGTTCTTTCGGATTCCACATCCGCAATATATACTCCAGTAACTTGACACGGGATATCATGCTAGGATATTGGAAGCACTTCAAGAGGCCACAAGACCTTAGAGAGGATATGGAAGCCCCATCTTTCTCAGCACGAGCATCATCATCCTCGTGTCGTCATTCTTTCCACACCACCATTTTAGACAAAATGACCTGTCAAAAACCATAAGAAGAGCATTTAGACACATAATCAATCAATAAAAATGCTTAAAATCCACTAATTTTTCTAGTCCATCCATCTTTTGGGGATGGTTTAAGGCACCACTCCTATCTCCTTGAGACAGAGTGGTGCCACCGCCTGTCCAAGGCATAAAAGTCGCAGTTTTTCATGGGCACCGCTTATCCCGCAAAGGATAAGCACATTACCCAGGAAACATAATTTATCCTTGGGTAAAATATCCAAAACCTAATGAAAGTTCTTTAAAAGAAGAAATTACAACCATGAAAATGATGGGGATGGTCTTGGCTCTTACCTGAGACTGACAGATCAGAAAATGAATGGGTAATGGCTCCGAAAACTCCAATTGAAATCTGCACACAAAAACTCCAAATGGCTCTCCAAGACTTGGTAAATGGTAAATGAAATGTTTTTTTACTATTTCATGACTTTTACATGAGGATTTTTAGAGTTTAAATATTATTTTAATGTTCTTAAATATTTTATTAAAAAATGCCCTTTTTCTATAGTTATAAAAGTCAATTTTAAATATTTTTTGGGGAACTAATAGTCTTTTTAAAAAGAGGTTGCATGGATGAGAATGAATAGTATTGACTATGGGTAAGTTTGTTTTTGTCTTTTTCATACTTCCATAAAATGGAAAAAGCCATTGAGCACTAATTTTGACATTGTGGTCGTGCTCCTTAAACCTAGTACCAAAACTTTGATTCGTTTTCGTTTCTTTTCAGAATCGTTAAACTCATTCATTGTGAAAAAGAAACCCTAATGGAGTCTTCTTTAAACTCTTTTCGGACTCCTTAAATGTGAAAATATTGTCGAGCAAGCTTGTCTTCTTCACACTCATAAAAGTAATCTTTTCAGTTCGGATTGACTAAGTACGAAAAAATGACCCATTGGAGTCTTCTTCTATCTTCATTCAGACTCTCTAAACATGAACAATGTCGAGTTTACTTTCAATGTACTCGTTAAACTAAACAGTGAGATACCCTTTTTTGGGAACGAACGCCTCCTTTCTCAGGTTCGTGAAATATATGAGAATGGACTTATCCCCTGGTTAAGCTACAACGAGTGTTTGTTACCCTCTTTGAACTTGTAAAAATGAAAAGAGGCACTCATAAATCATGATGGGGAAATTAAGGGAAGGGAACCATTTTATTTTGTAAATTAATGGCAGTTGTTAGTCACCTTTGAACATGGTACTTGTGTGCATTTCATTTGTTCAATTGGGTATTCAGATTGCTTCCAAGTCGATCCACTTTCATGAGTCATGTCACTCCTTTGAGTCTTTCAAATAATGCATCATTTATTGTCGCATTATGTCGTGATCCGCCTGTTCTAAGTCAATTCTACCAAGTCCTCAGTCGTGCCATCCAATGTTCAAAGGAAAATTGAAAGCTTACCTCTGTAGTCAAAACAATCTTTGTGTCAGTATCTTTTTGAGTCAATCCTATGGTTACATCATATTCAAAATTTCAAAACTTTGTTCCGAGTTTCATGTCCTCGATGTGGGATTCATCATGGCCCTCCTTCAACGAGACTATTTTTTTCAACATCATCTCATCATCCAAGAATTAGTCTTAGAAACAAGTTAAGTAGCTTGAGATATGTATGCTTCAATGATAGATTCTCTCGCTTTCGACATAGGTTCACATCATTGACCTTTGATCAAAAGATTCAACTAAGTGTTTGACATCAAGTCATCTATTCACACTCAGGAGATTGTACTAGGGTACCTTGGGAATCATTGACATCAATGATAATCTCCCTTGCACTTGTTAACGATTCTCATCATTGACCAGTAATCAAGTGGTTTCTACCATGTTCGACATCAAGATATTGTAATCACATGGATAGAATCGTACTTTGTAGAAGACGAGATGAAGACCCTGGGTATTTGTTAAAGTGCTCATTGCTTTCCCTAGGTTGTGATGGAGTATATTGTATGAGTCTTTGCATGGATCCACATTTGTATGATTGTGGCTATGCTCAAAATTGCGTCTAATTGACATAGATATACATTGTATATCTAGTAGCTATGTCCAAGTTTGAGTCTCTTTCACATATATCTATGTTGTATTCTAGTAGCCATGTTCTTTTATCTCTCTCATGGATCTGCCTTGTATTGGTTTGCAGCCATGACAAGGAGACATTTTGAAATCAAAAGTATTGATGTATTGCACAAGCCTAGTTGATGATGATCTTCGATGAAGCGATTTCTTACCTAGAAGTGATAACTTGCTCTTTCAAAGCTCTTACCTAATGTATCCCTCTAGCCTCATACTTTGGGGGGCATTTTGTTACACATAAATCTCATCATCATCATGTGATGAGGTCTCAAACATCAACAATTGTCCTCAATTCCCAAAAACTGAAGTTGGGCATTGGACCAGAACTTTGATTTACATATTTTAGTTTAGCACCGCCTTTTCCCTTAATGCAAGACGTGTTACCCTCTTCAATAATTCTCATTGCCTCTTGACAATAAGTGGTGCCACCGCTTCCTTCCTTTAATCAAAAAGTGGTTCCACCCTGGTAATGCTCTGTCAGCATGGAAGAGAAGCAGTGCTCGAGTCAAAAAGTAAAAAAATATTCACAAAGCTTCTCAAAGGAATACTTCATGGCACCCTCATCCCTACTCATGTGGACCACCTGGAATCGAGATCCCCCTTAGTAGGATCTCCCTTCCACCTCACCCACCATTTGCTTAACCATCCCTATCCTCCAAAGGCCTATAAAACCTAGCCCATACCCTAGGGTAAAAGAGTGAAAAGTTATGTTGCTGCATTGAGATTCTGGCCAAATCTAGGGTGAGCATAGAAGGAGCAATTTGGATATTTTGAGGACAAGGAGTGGCAGGTGAAGGAGTGTCACAACACTAAGGAGATGGTTTTAAGCTTTCTTCTTCATTTTTAATGCAAAGCTGGTTCCTTTCCCATAAACTGTATTATGTTTTGATCATTCTGTGTATTACTAGATTCCTTATTCACTAGTATAGAACTGTGGATTATATTATGGTACCTTTGATATTGCTTGTATAGTTGATGTGTTTGTGCAGGTACATCCCTAGAGACTCATCACCACAGGAGGAAATTACGTCATACTTCAGAACAACCAAAGGACTCATTCCATATGTCTACAAGCTCTAGGGGAAGTCTTCCATCCTTTGTCTCTCATTTGTTCTAGAGATGAACCATTCAGACTAGAGGAACAACTCTTGTTCACAAGAGGTGTAATATTCCTAGAAACACAAGCTAAGGATGGGTATTGGCAGTGGCACTAATACTTTTTCTAAACTTTTAGCCTTATGGAGGCTTTTATGGTTTACAAAAAAAGAAATATTTTCCATTTTTCTATTTTTGGCGACTCAATGGTAGTAATTGACAAGGCGAGAGGTCTCACCAATTTGTAGTCATTGAGCTATGATTGCTGGTTGAAAAGGATTGGCCTCCTAAAGAATTTTTTTTCTTTATTTATCCTTCAAGCACCCATATAGGGAGTTCAATTCCGATGCAGATAACCTGTCAAAGCTTGCGATAGGAGACTCCCCCGGTATTCTTCACTTCACTGAGTACTCAAACGGAATCTTGATTATTGAAGGTTGATTTACCTGCTTCTAGTTATCCATTATGGTTTTGCTTTGGACTGTTCTAGGCTGTATGTGTATGAAAACTCTCCAGAGCCATGCTATTTTTTTCTGATAGTTATTTTGACTTTTTCACTTTTTTGCTTCTAGTATTGTCGTTTTATTTTTGGATATTGTAAAGTTTTGCCCAGGGCTTCAATATTGTCTTCTAGCCTATTTTGAAGGGGTTTTTACTTGAACATGTATGATGTAATTTTGATTCTTATGAATAATAAATTACATACCTTTTAAAGTGTTGGGTAAATGTCTACCGAAATTCTAGATCGATTTCCAATTTCTAGCTCCTTCAATGGAATTGTGTTGAGTAGATTTGTGACTTTGCATATGAAGTGTTTGAAAAAATGTTAGAATGAGATATACCTCTATTATGACTGATAAAACATGTTATTTATAGTTGGAATTGCATTTGAATTATTCTACTATCTATGGATTTAAATATTCTAGAGATTCCTAGAATTACTAGTCAATTCAGATGAGTAGAATTAACTTATTTCGTGGATTGTTTAATGGAATGTATATGGGTGGAAAGCTACAGCCATATGACTGTAAGTGATCCCTGATATGATTTACATGAGCTACAATAATCATATCTCTCTCTTTATTTGGAAGTTGGAAATTTCAATTGAAAACTAGGTACATCGTAGAGAAATTGACAAATAGTTTTTGGATTCGAATCTCTATTTTTGGTAAAAGATGAATGTATAGACATATGCTCTGTTATTGATTATTTACTTGTGCTGTAGAATGCTATTTTCCATATCTGTACCTTCACCTATGTGTGCCTCGAAACTCGGTACGATTGGTTTGATTGAATTCTGGGCATAATTTATTAACTAGTTGTATTGATTGAACTTGAAATATCCTTCATTTATGTAATCGGATCTAATCTACAAAAGTAATTTATTTTTCTATTCATGCATGCTTAAATATGTGTATAATTGGTTTATATTCACTTTTAGGTTCATTGACATGCTTGTGTGTCGAATTCGTGCAAGACTAGTTGTTAGTATTGAACAACTAGTTAACTAGTTCTCATGGAATCATTTTCATAATTACTATGTGTAATTAATTGGAAAATGGTAATTAGCCCTGATTTACATGTTATTAGGTGTTAATTATCCATTGGACTTGATAAACAGTGGTTAAGTGATAAACAAATGAAATTATAATAGGTACCGTCAATTATGCGCTAATTGTCGTTAAGTATCGTAATTGGAACACTAATTACTAATTAATCATGATTAGGAGTAAATGCCATTTAGATGTGGAATTTATGTCTGAATTGGATTGGGATTGGCATCTAATTTTGCTACAAGGTGCTAGTAATTCTTTTCATCCTTTGGATGATACATAGATTCATCCCTGTCAATGTGATGAGTGTACTCATAAAATACTTTGTGTTTCCTGCAGTGTTCAGCCATTCTCTCGTGAGTATCATTCTGTCTAAAGGTCATCTCCCCGAAACGGAACTTTTCTAGTTCCTGTATAAATTCAGGAGCCTGCTTCACATTTGCAAAGCTGCAACTACCTAGCTTGAAAGGCAGAGGAGGGTAGGAAGACTTCTTCTTCTGGAATAGGAAATGCCCAACTCCATCTATATATACTTGTCTGACAGCTTCCTTGTGTATGATATAATCTGTTGCATACTTGGGCAACAGATAAGGGGACTTTGACCCACCAAACATCCTCAAATACATTCCATTTTCTGTCAAAAAATAGTCACCAAACTCCTCTATGACCTGCATGGCCTCTTCTGACATACAGTTGGATTCCTTTTTGAATATGAGAGTGTGCAGAGGCATGATGAACTGTTCACAGATATCTCGATAGAAAGTATGGTATTGATTATCTCCCAACATTCTATATGATGCATATACGGGCATCCTATTCTTCTCCCAAACACATTTAAGCCCGGGGAAAGACTGGTGGCACATTATGCAATCGATTAGGATTGAGCTCATGTAAAATTCAGACCTTCTCCGTTCCTTTCCTTCTAAAGCTGCAGCCACACAGGAGGAGAGGTTGCTGGAGACTATGCTCGCCCAATTGAAAATGGTTCCTTCTGTTGCTATAAAAAACATTATGGGTACCCATTCTAACTTAAACAATCTGCCATTTGCCCTCCCAAAGATTCCGTTTAGCATTAAAGCTATGAACCGGTAAGTGGGCCTGAGAGTGGCTGTGTCATAATCTTCAGTCACCCTATGTCGGAAAATCTTGCCCGGTAAGAGCATTCTTTTCAAGGTCTCTACAAGGTCCATCCGGAGGTCGTCCAGCCATCTATCTGTGAGGAAAAGCTGAGGCTCTGGTAGATGGTAGGCTAAAGCTACATATCCAGGGCTAAATGCAGAATAGCCCTGGCCATCGACATTACAGATGAGCATTGAATTGTGGTTTGTATGTGGTAGCACCCATCTCATTAACTCGGAGCACGGGAACAACTCAGGTCTCGTGGCGACCTTCATGATAGCTGACTTCTCTATATTGGCATATATGGGTGCCTCCTCTAGCCCCATATCCGGGGCTTCTCTTCGGGAGATCATCCTGTAAATATCTCCCCACTTGTATTCTGGCTCCACCCCTGTGACACATTGAGTGTCCTCATAAATGTATTCAATTTTTTCTTCTGCATCTGGTGCTGGCACCTCCTCTACTGCTGGGGCCTTCTTTCTCTGTCTTTTAGACATTTTCAGATCTTCCTGCAATAAACAACATCATAGTATTGAGTAATTCCAATTTATGAACTTCGTGCAATAGTTTACTCTCTTTGGGTATATTAGAATTATATCAGTGCATACAATCAACCTTCAGCTTTCATACTGAACAATTCACAAATATGAAGTGCTGTGCAATGTGTTATGAGCATGATAAATTTTTATTTTAGCACATCTTCACCAGGTCTTATGAATGAGTTGTTTTATGATTTATCCCACATGCATTAAATTATCAGTTATATTGAGGTTGGCAAGAAATTACGCTATTACGAGGCTTGTCATTCTTATGAGATTGATATATAGAAGCGACATGAGTAAAATCTACGCAGATGCATCATACAACCATCATTTCACTTCCTATCACACAGAGAGAAAAAATAAAAACCCCAGGCTTAACCAGTCGATACTTTAGATCTACGACCCATGGAGCGCAAGCGACTAATCAGCGGAGCAAACGTATTATGATGATAACCTTCTTCACCCACCTCGACACGAGCCCATCTCTAGACCAGGCATCTTGCTCAAAACCGACTCACGCTACCCTTCCTTTTTACCCTACCAAGGCTTTCAGCGCTCAATAGTAAAACTAGGCCGCGCCATCCCCAATTCCCACCGAGACGACGCACAACCCCGGACTGTAGACAGAGAGTCAGAAAAAACCCGCGGCGACTGTGGCTAGTGCAAAACCCGATCTCAAGACAGAAAATGGTAACGCAGCTCCTAAATATTTAACCGCCCAACGAAACCTAGCGCAGAATGGCGTAACGGCCTCTGGTGCCCCAAAACTTTCATCATAACCACCAGGTGCAGGCGGCACGACGGCCGCCTGCACCTCGCTTCCCCCCAAAGAACTGAAACAGCAGAAAAGGAAACGCGGGCCTTTTAAACACAAAAAAGGTGAAAACCCCTCTCCCTAAAACCGTCCAAAAATTTCAACCGGGAACCCTCATTAAACGGCGCGCAACGCCAGGTGGACGACTGAAGAAACAAAACCCAACCAAGGGAGAAAAACCCCGCTGGCGCAACGGGACGACGGGTCCAAATCTTAAAACCCCCACCGCGTGAAAGAAATCTAAAAAAAAAAAACGATGATAAGAGTCAAGATCCTACCTGGCAATCCACCAAATGAGGGAGCTGATGATAGCTAGACTTCTTCTCCTGCCACCTAGCCACCGGTACCAACAGTTAGCTCTCACGCACTCGTAAACTCAACAGCTCGCCACACTGCAACCACGCCTTCGAAAACAACAAAAAACCCCGTTTGTCGCCCAACATATATAAACACATCCACACGTGCGAGGAGTCACATCAATCGGGGCGGCTTCGAAAGTTATGTCGGGCGGCACGAGCTTCATACCACCCGCAACGGCGGACCCCTCCTATCACTCTATCACCCGCAACAGCGAATATGGCTCAAAACATACCTCGGGCGTCGGCGGAAATTATATCGGAGGTCTGGAGCTTGGGGTCCCCCGCAACGGCGGACCGCTCCCATCATGATACCACTCGCAACGGTGGCGACGGGTATAGAAAAATCGCCCGCTACGGGAAAGAACATCAGGAGTCGGAGGCCACCCGCAACGGCGGTAGCGATAAACCCACGCGGTCCTAAAAGCCACCCGCAACGGCGGCCCGCCATGGCCAACTACGAATCGAAAAGCCTCCGCTACGGCGGCGCGATAGACGGCTAGGAGGATCTGAAGGCCACCCGCAACGGCGGGGCGGGCAAGCGAGATAGAAACTGAAAGACGCCCGCAACGGTGGAAAAACAAGGAGAAATGCGTCCGACATGGAGACTTTGCAACGAAAATTCAAAAATCTTTTGCAAAATGACAGGGACTCAATTTCAATGGACGTCTTTAAGCATCTTAACTATGAAAAACCAGTCAATTTCTAGCCTTCAAAATTCAGGAAGGAGCCATAAATCCCTAAGCAAAACTCAAGAACATGAAACTAAGCAAGGAAAATGGATAACTCGAAGTAAAGGAGGGTCCCAAATTTTTTAGAATTTTGGGAAAATGTTGCAGGCGCAACAGACTGATAAACATGTTATTTAGATTTGGAATTGCATTTGAATTGTTCTACGATCTATGGATTTAAATATTCTAGAGATTCCTAGAATTACTAGTCAATTCATATGAGTAGAATTAACTTATTTCGTGGATTGTTTAATGGAATGTATATGGGTGGAAAGCTACAGCCATATGACTGTAAGTGATCCCTGATATGATTTACATGAGCTACAATAATCATATCTCTCTCTTTATTTGGAAGTTGGAAATTTCAATTGAAAACTAGGTACATCGTAGAGAAATTGACAAATAGTTTTTGGATTCGAATCTCTATTTTTGGTAAAAGATGAATGTATAGACATATGCTCTGTTGTTGATTATTTACTTGTGCTGTAGAATTCTATTTTCCCTATCTATACCTTCACCTATGTGTGCCTCGAAACTCGGTACGATTGGTTTGATTGAATTCTGGGCAGAATTTATTAACTAGTTGTATTGATTGAACTTGAAATATCCTTCGTTTATGTAATCGGATCTAATCTACAAAAGTAATTTATTTTTCTATTCATGCATGCTTAAATATGTGTATAATTGGTTTATATTCACTTTTAGGTTCATTGACATGCTTGTGTGTCGAATTCGTGCAAGACTAGTTGTTAGTATTGAACAACTAGTTAACTAGTTCTCATGGAATCATTTTCATAATTACTATGTGTAATTAATTGGAAAATGGTAATTAGCCCTGATTTACATGTTATTAGGTGTTAATTATCCATTAGACTTAATAAACAGTGTTTAAGTGATAAACAAATGAAATTATAATAAGTACCGTCAATTATGCGCTAATTGTCGTTAAGTATCGTAATTGGAACACTAATTACTAATTAATCATGATTAGGAGTAAATGTCATTTAGATGTGGAATTTATGTCTGAATTGGATTGGGATTGACATCTGATTTTGCTACAAGGTGCTAGTAATCCTTTCCATCCTTTGGATGATACATTTGAATAATTATTGAATTTATTTGTAATTAAAATGACTTTGTCATGAAACAAATATTGAAAAATGAATTTTAATATTTGTTTAACTAATCCATTGTGCTAAAATTATATAATTAGACTTAGAGAGCTAATGATATGTCCCTCAGAGCCATTTATATCCTCAGGGGACATTACATAGAATTTATATATGAAGAAATATTTACCCGATTTGGTGTGCCTAGAGAAATTGTTACAGATCAAGGTACTCAATTTACTTCTAAATTAATGAAATAACTTACTACGAAATATGGCATTCGACATTGCAAGTATTCCCCTTGTAAATCAAGTTAGATAGTGAGACAACATAACTCACGAGAGAACTCCAGGGTGAGAAAAGAGAACTTGAAGCTCAATCTTCTTTGTATGTGATTCAGTCAAAGAGTCGAAGCTCTGTAAAAGGATCAGTCGGTGAGCCGCCAAGTATGGACACACAAGTTTGTAATACCTCTGTTATTTCCACACAGTTATATATATGAAATAGTTTATGGTTTAATGCATGTTTATTTGGCCGCGCAATATTTCCAGATTTACTTGTGTAAATGTATTTCACAATTATGGTTGAGTGAAAGAACAAGAACCCATAAATTTCTCACTCCTTGAAAGTTCTAGGTTTTACGACACATTGGTTGACTCAAGTCTTCCTACATATTTGGATATATGTTTTGATAAGTTCTTTGGATTTGTTAATGTGTCCATTTTTACTTCATCTTACTCACAGGGGAAAAGCATTTGTAATTTCTCAAGTCTTTTAGACTAAGAAACATACTCTGTAGATTTCGACCAAAGTGAACTGACAAGGTCGGTTGAGTGAGCCAACTTAGAGGTCAAAGAGGTAAGCCGATTTGAGAGGTCGAAGAGGTAAGCTGACTTAGAGGTCAAATTCGGTAGAATTGACAAGTTGAAGTAAATCTTGATTAAATCAGTTGGGTTGAAAGGCCAACCAAAGTTGATAGACTTGTCTAGTTGGGAGATAGAGAAGTTTCGCCCGACAAGTAAAAAAGAAGAAAAAGAGGTCGGCATGAAAATATTTAATTTTAATATTAACTAAGCGGTAAACTCAAGATTAGTTGACTTGATTTTGGCTAACTGGTATGTGAGCAAGGTTTATATCAGAGCAAGGTTTAAGGAAGAAATCTTGTCTTAAAAAGTGGAAAATTAATTTTCTAAGGAAAGTTAATTAAAAAAAATTAAAAATGGCTTCCACTTCTGGTTCCTTGCAAACTCCAATTTTTACAGGAAAGAATTATGAATATTGGTCTTTAACAATGAAGGCTTTATTCAGAGGTCAATATGTCTAGGAGATAGTCCAGCATGGTTATGCAGAACAAACAGACATGACAGCATACAACAATCTTACACAGGATGAGAAATATGTCTTGAGGGAACAGAGGAAGAAAGATGGAAAGGATATGTTCTACATACATCAAGCTATACATGAAAGCATACTCCCAAGAGTAGCAGCAAAAACTAATGCTAAGCAAGCAAGGGATACATTGGAAACCTCCTATCAAGGTTTGGATAAGGTAAGAACATCCAAGCTGCAGATTATAAGAAGATATTTTGAATCTCTGTCCATGAAAGATTCAGAAACTGTAGACACATTCTACACTAGAGTTATTGGTTTGATAAACCAGCTGAAATCTCATGGAGAAGCCATAGAAGACCAAAGGGTTGTTGAAAAAATTCTCAGAAGTCTTCCCCCAAAATTTGAAAAATTGGTTGTGACCTTAGAAGAACACATAGACATGTCGACATTTGCCATTGATGAGCTGTAAGCTTCACTCATCAATCATGAACACAGACTCAACAAAAAACAAACATCATTGGAAGGTGCATTTGCAGCACAGTCATCCATAAGTTGTGGTATATGCAGGGGGAGAAACAACTTCAGAGGCAGAGGAAGAAGTTCTTGAAGAGGAGGACGAGGTAGAAGTCATGTAAATGTCGATGGTAGAGAAGATGATCAGAACCCAAGTCATCCAAGTGGCCAAAGGTTTGATAAATAAAAAATCCAATGTCATTATTGTAAGAAGTTTGGTCATTATGCATATGGATGTAGGAAGAAACAATATGACCAAGGCAAAGCCCAAATCATTCGACCAGCACCAGCACTTCGACAAGTGAACTGTTAATGGCATCGACATCTCCACTCAAATGTAATGTTGTTCAAGAAATTCCACATGACATATGGTACTTAGATTCAGGATGCAACAACCACATGACTCGCAATTTAAACTTGTTTTCCAGTCTAGACAATTCAATTCAAACTGATGTTACACTTAGAAACAATGTCCAAGTTATTGTCTTAGGAAAAGGCACTGTTGATATTCTATCCAGACAGGGGGAGAGTAAGTATATCCCTGATGTCTATCATGTCGAAGGTATGAAACATAATTTGTTAAGCATTGGACAACTGATACAAAAAGGATACAGAGTCTACATGGAAGATGATCACTGTTTGATCAAAGACAAACGTCCAAGCGACCACCCGATAGCAAAAGTGCCAATGACAAGCAACCGCTTGTTTCCATTAAGGATAGTTCCCCACATGAAAGGGAATACAAACTCACGAGCTTCATTCAAGGAAGAAAGTGAAGAAACAGTATGGCTTTTCGACAAGAAAGAAAATGGTAGCGCTAATTTGCAAGCTGCATTTCACACAGAAGTTCGGGATGAATCCTGGTTGTGGCATTTCAGATTTGGACATCTAAATTTTGGTGGGCTGAAGCTACTGCACACAAAGAATATGGTAAAAGGATTACCATTGATCGACAGACTAGAAAGGGTTTGTGAAGGCTACATTTTTGGCATGAAGCACAGAGAGACTTTTCCAGTCGACATAAATGGGATGGAACCGTCGACATAAATGTCAAGATTGTGTCGAATGTCGACAATGACGATATGGAAGAAGAAGCGTTCAAACACCACATGTAAGTCAACCGGTCATAGCACCATCAACTCCCATGACACCATGACATGGTTCAGCACAAGGACCATCGACACAAGTAGCAGCTCAAGCTACACTGACAAGTACACCGAGAGGACAACAGACTCCATTAAGTATTTCGTCGACGTCGACATCGATAGAACCGGTGAAGACAAGAAGTCTGCGAGAGATATATGAAGCTGGTACACCAAATTCATTCTCTCTCTTTGCATTATTTTCTCCTATATATGATCCACTAACATTTGAAGAAGCTATTGAAGAAGAAGTATGGGCACAAGCCATGGATGAAGAAATAGAATGCATTGAGAAGAACCAAACATGGGAACTGGCTGATGTACCAAAAGACAAAGATGTAATCAGTGTAAAATGGATTTACAAGACAAAGCAAGATGTTGATGGGAATGCACAAAAGCACAAAGAAATAATGGTAGCAAGAGGCTTCACACAAAAACCTGACATAGATTTCAATAAAATGTTTGCACCTATTGCACGCATGGATACAGTCAAAACATTTTTTTCCATTGCTGCACAAAGCAAATGGCATGTTCATCAAATGGATGTCAAGTCGGCATTCTTAAATGGATATCTAGAAGAGGAAGTATATGTGGAACAACCACAATGGTATGAAGTTCTAGGTCAAGAGCATAAAGTGTATAGGCTGAAAAAGGAACTCTATGGGTTGAAGCAAGATCCTAGAGCTTGGTATAGTCGGATTGATTCCTATCTCACTGAAAATGGATTTCACAGAAGTGAAAGTGAACTGACATTATACACCAAAGTGATTGAACAAGGTAAGATGTTAATTGTCTACTTGTATGTAGATGATTTAATATTTACTAGAGATTTTGGCATAGTAGATTTTAAAGCAACCATGGAAAGTGAATTTGAAATGACTGATCTGGGGCTTATGAAGTTTTTTCTGGGCATTGAAGTTTAGTAGTCTGAAAGTGGTATTTTTATATCACAGACAAAGTATGCAAGTGAATTTTTAAAAAGATTTAATGTGTATAAGTGCAATACATCCCCATCACCAGTAATAACAGGTTTAAAATTGCGTAAAGATGATGAAGGATCCACTGTTGATCCTATGCCATTCAAAAGGCTTGTTGGCAGCCTTATGTATTTGACAGCGACAAGACCGGACATTATGTATGGAGTAAGTCTGATCTCAAGGTTCATGGAGTCACCAAAAGA
>LPNX010030327.1:119561-145559 GCA_001517045.1 Pseudotsuga menziesii | reverse complement strand
TTTCCATTCAAAGAAATTGAAGGGAGTCAAGATAGTTTTTTGTGATTGATCCATAGCTTAGAAAATCTGTCCCGGTTGTCAGTAGAAGGCTCCCAGTCACTGATGTCGAAACTGCAAAACAATTTGGGAGGAGAGAAAACAATCTACAAGTGCTTTGATACCATGTGGAAATTGAACCCAGCGATAGATTAATTTTACTCACAACAATTAACAATTGATCATGCAAAATCACTCACAAAAGAGACTGAAATTGGAGCTGAACACTAAACTATATTAGATCAGTGTACAATAGCCAACCCTATAACATAATAGGTTGTTGAATAAATAACATACATCATGGATTTGAATGCATGAGGATCAATTCGAATCTAGCATAAAGCAGGCTTACTAAAAATAAGCAAATCCCCCATAGGTGTAAAAAGCTGATCCCAAATCTGTCATGGAGCTCACGAATTGGAAAAAAGGCTTAGGCAAGCTAAAGAGTGGTGGAATGGCAGCTCATACATGCTTTTTCATGGATAAAATAGTGGAGGATGAAGAGGACAAAAAACTAGTTCGCCTCACCTAGTCTAGCTTTTCTATTTGCCTTAAAACACTGAAAAAGCAGGGAATAAAGCAGAAAAAATAGAAGGGCACCTAGGAGGCCAGGAATAAAGCAGATTTGATTCCTTTGGCTTTCCCATGCGCTACATGAGTCAAATAAGGCAAGTTTGACCACTATGGATAGGTAATAGACAACTTGCACAAGGTTGGACACATGAACTAGGCTAATAAGACATAAATAATTAAATTAATGTCTAAATGGGTAAAATATGGGTTGATTATTCTAAAAAATCCAATTTATCCCAAACTGAAATCATGTAATCAATAAGGAAATACAAACATCAAGAAATACAAAGGACCAAAATAGCATAAATCTACCGAAAGACCATAAACTCGTTGCACGATCTTAAGACACAATAAAGAGAAAAATGTCAATCATGCACAATCAAAGGATGTCATCATATCATACCAGCATAGATTATTCATATCACTAAGTCCTTATTTCATAACTGGCAAGTCAAAGAGAAACAAACATAACAAGTCAAGGATCAATAAGAGATCATCAGATGTTTGGTTGAATCAAGCAAACAAAATCTAAGTATTCACAAAATTATATGGGGGCCCCTTTTATTTTCAATAAAATCAAGGGGAGTTGTTGGGGTGCCAACAGGCCCAAAAACCTAAATTCCCCAATGAGCAATCAATGAAATAGAGAATGCTGACATTGCTTCTAGATCGATATCTTGGCCATTATTGTGCCTATAAAAATCCATCAAGGTGCCCCATTCCATATACAATTTCCATCTCTCACTCATATTGGTATTTTGCCAATATTATCCTAGAACTAGGAGCAAGCCACATGTTACCTTGTACTTCACCTAAAGGATATTACCATTGTGATGGTTGGATAGAAGTTCTGAGATAGCAAATGAGACAAATAGACCTTATCTTGAAAAGCTTCAGAGGCCCCTTTTCCTCTTCACTATACCAAGTGTTGGAATATTGGACAATACTGAGAGGGGGGTGAATCAATATTGATAACTTTTAACAATTAAAACCACTTTTAACTTATTCGTTAACAGACATGATCAACAAGATACAAGGAACACAACTTTTATCGTAGAATCCCAATTGGGAAAACCGCCAACACTTTCTATTACTGCAAAATTATATTTACAAATAGTTTCTTCCCGTGACTCTTCAGAAATTTCTCATACGATTTCAGAGTGTTAAACATAAATCCTTCTGCAATTGGATTTCCGCAACGACCTTTTCACAACAGAAATCATTCCATAATTGTCTTTCCACAACTATATTTATGCAACCTGTCTTTCCGCGTCCACAATTACCTTTCTACATTTATCTTTCCACAAATTCCCTTTCCGCAATATGCGGGAACTCCTTCTTTCTGTAATTGTGGGTTGCGGGTTGCAGGACTGCCTTTCAACTTTTTCGAAACAATCTTCCATAAATTCCTTCCGCAATTAACTTTTCGCAACGTTCTTTCCACAATTAACTTTCCAAAATTAACTTTCCAAAATTTTGGATTATGGATGGCGGGTATGCATTTCCCAAATTAAAAAAATGACTTCCGCAATTGCAGATTGCAGGTATGCATTTCCCAAATTTAAAAAACTCCTTCTACAATTTTGCAGCTGCAATGTTCTTTCCGCAGTCGGGTTACAGATTGTGGATTGCACGTTGTGGATTGCTTATATGCTCTTCATAAATTCTAAAAAATGACTTCCGCAAATCTCTTCCGCAATAGTCTTCTCGCAATTTTAACAAGCTTGCACCTTGGCGTTGCAGAAACTATTCTAGACCATTGATCTTTCTCACTCTTATGATTTGGGCTATCCAAATCTTTGCTTCATAGAAACTTAGCGTTATAATGCTTCCAACTCCGCTTAGCGAAATTCATCCTACATGCCATGTCATCATGTCGTAGGTTATTCCTTTGTCATTACTGAACTCCTTAGACATCAATGAAAACTACATTCAACACCAAGGTGCTAATTTATATACCACTTCTTTGTGATAATATGAAAATAATTATTTGATTCACTTATGCATTGTCTTGGCACTCTTTATGTGTGGCGTGATTGAAGAATAATGAGATATTGTCAGTTTAGCTAAGTGAGTTTTTGTTATTTTGTTTTCACTCATTTTCAATCTATACCAAAGTTACACAACCCTTTGCTATGTGTAATCTTGCATGTGTGGGTTAGCATTCACGCTACACACAAATTAATAACTTTTTGGTTTTAAATGAAAACCAATATATTTCACCCCTCGATCCATGTCACATAATTTCATTGGGAAGATATATTCAAGTTTCCTTTTTACCTCATCAGCGAGTTCATTGGTATAGAGAGTAGACTTGTTCATATTAATCACAATGCGTGTGGATTTATAATAAAGTTATAGCAATTCCTTAAAATTTTCCATCTTTGTAACATAACCATGACCAAATATCATAATATCATCTACACATAGCATATGTGTTATCTTAATTCCTTTCACATCTCTTTTGCTACGAGAATCTATAATAAGTATATTTAAACCTTATGTGACCAACATGAATGAGAAGGGCGATAATGGACAACCTTTTAACGAGGCGTCTAGAAGTTGTGAAGAACCTAAAATGAGACCTTGGCGGGATAACCTTGACTTGGTAAAAGAGTAATTAGATTAATGTGTATTTTTTCACTAATGGATTTACCATTGGTGGTTTACAAGCCCATGGTATTTAATGTGATGAATCATATTTAAAGGCTTGGATAACTCCATTTTAAAGAGTCTCAAGTGGCCTAGTGTTTAGATGGCTTGGCCATATTGGTTAAGCGTAATGTAAGTTATCTTTGGTTGTTGGTTTTCCACGTAAAGGATTTCCAAGTTAAAATTTGGATGTTATTATGTGCATGCTTATTGTGTATTTTTATTTCTATCATGGTGCTTTAATTTCGAATATGATATCAAAGCCTTGTTTGGGTGGATAAATATCTCTCACAATAGAATCACTAGATCATTAGCTTTGACGAAGATGGATTGATATGAAGAATACAAAGAAGAAGCACATGGATGATAGTGGATGGATAGGTATTGGTTAAGGAGCATATAATTAGGATTATTCTATTTGAAGTAGAGAAATATGTGGGAATTGGAACAATTTGATGTTTCATAACATCATTTGGTTGGGCATACAATGGTAATATAAGTACCGAGTTTATCCAATTGTATTTGGATAACAAGGGACACTGAAAATAAAACATGTTGATGTTACATACCATCGCATTCTCAAATTATGGTTGTAAGCATCTCTATGTAGTTGTAAGCTATTGACATATGTAAATGGGTATGGAGTTGTAACTTAATTACATATCTAAATGGGCATACAATTGTAATAGCTATTTGGGCATGCATATCCTTAGTTTGATGGTTCATCCATGTGAAGTCTAGATGTAGACTTTGGTAATGTGGGGTTTGTTGTATTCTTGGATACCTTGTTAATAAAATTTGAGGGGGGTATGGATTTACCCCAATCCAAGTTTAAATAGGGGGTATGTTGGGTTAATCTTAAATTGCTATAAGAGTAAATATATTAGTGTCTATTTGGTCATTAATGAGTTTTCCATTGGTGGTTTATGGACCTATGGTATTGGGTAACCCATCATATTTTTGTGTGGTATTTGATGTGATGAATATTGTTTAAAGGTTTGGATAACCCCATTATAAGGAACCTCAAGAGGCCTAGTGTTTTACCGACTTGGTGAAGGGTAACATAAAATATCTTTGATTGATAGTTTTCCTGGTAAGGGTTTCTTAGTTAAATTTTTTCTCTTATTAAGTGAATGGTTAGTTTGTATTTTGATTTATGTTGTGGTGCTTGATTTCTGAATGGATCCATTTATGAACATTGCAAGTGAATCAAAAGTGATACAACTCATGATTTAGTTCATAGTATGGAAGTTCATACCCAATATGAGTAGTATTAATTTGGGAAACAACCAATTAACCCTATCATAGGCCTTGTCAAGGTCAAATTTCAAGATGGTTGATGGTAACTTCCATGTCTTAGTTGAATACAATCCTTCTTGAGCAATTCCCACTGCATCATCTATTTGAAAACTGAATAGGAAAAACAAACTATTCATTCGAGGAATAACCTAATATAATTCCCTTCAATCTATTAGCAATTATTATGGATACCAAATTAAAAAATAAATTGGATAAAAGAGATATGTTTAAAATCATCAAAGGTACTTGCATATTGTTTCGTAGGAATGAGAGCTACAAAGGTAGTATCGAGTACCCCCAAAAATTTCCTTAAGGTCCTTAATTATTCAACAAATTCAATCAAATCATGCTCTAACAAATCAAAGAAACCCAATTAAAATTATACCAGCATGCCATTCGATCCTTGACTTTTTCCTTTTTAAAATAATTAAGCATTGAATTCACCTCTTCACTTGTAATATTATCCTGCATATCCCTATTTATTCCTTCACTTATAATATTAGAAAACAAGATTATGATTTTCATAATTTCGCTCTGTGAGCATCTTTGGGATCTTGAGAGGGTGTTTTAAAATAGAGTCTCCTAGCCTGTGCAATATCTCTAATAGTATTTACTTTGTATCCATTTGGATTATGGATCTCCCATATAATATCAATATGTCTTCTAATAGTTACAAATTTGTTAAAGAATTGTGTATTATTATCTCATTCCTTTATCCAAATGGATATACTATTAGGCCCCCAAACAATCTCCTCCTTAACCAATAAACCCTTTTTTTTCCTCTAGAATTTCAGGGTAATATATGATTCTTCCTATGAAAATATGTTATTATTATAATTTTCCAAAAGGTATTTTATCCCTTACTCCACCTTCTTCTGTTTTTTTTGAGTTTTTGTAGCATAAGCACAAGCCCATCCCACCATTACACTTTTATTTCCTTCTATGAAATCTGAAAATTGTTTCATGTTAGAGTGCCCTAAATAAGGATAGAGAGGCTACTAAATTTTAATCACAAGGTCCTTAAACTCTTCTTTAAACAACCAAGGATGGTTAAATTTTAGAGGGTTTGGGAACTTCCGATCCATTGTATCCACTAGGTACTTGATTCTTCAACAAATTTAATAAAATCATGATTTAACAATTCAAATAAGCCCAAAGATTATTCTATTGACAGGCGATATGGTCCTTTGCTTTTCCCCTTTTTAAAGGAACTAAGTACTAAATTTCATCTCTTCACCTGTAATCTTAGCCTCCAAATCCCTATTCAATCCTTCAAATATAAGATTTGAAAACATGATTATGATTTTCATAATTTACCTATGTCAACATCTTTGGGATTTTGAAAGAGTGTTTTAAAATGGAGTCTCCCAACCTCTTCAATATCTCTAAAGTATTTACTTCGAACCCATTTGGTTGAAGGATTTCCCTTATAGTATTAATATATCTTATATAAATTGCAAATTTCATAAATAACTATGTATTATGATCTCCTTCCTTTATCCAAATAGTTTTGGTTTTAAGTCTCCATGCAATCTCCTCCTTGACCAAAATATACATTTTTTATGCCTCCATGTCTTTGAGGGTAAAGACTTATTCCTTTAAAAATATTATGTTATTATTGTTTTCAAAAAGGGTTTTGATCCCTTTCTCCACCTCCTTCAAGCTATTTGAGATTTTGTAGCATAAGTGGTGTTGGAATGCACAATTTTAATATTACATGTGTAATTATGTCTAGTATGATGTCGTAATATGTCTTATCTAGCATTAGAAGGCATAAATAACTCTAATATTATGTAAAAGGAGTTATGCCACATGCATCATGGCACAGTGATATGCTCATATTACCATTCATTATATGAAGAGGTGGAAAATAATTTATCCCACAGGTATTTTTGGATGTTATTCTTCCATACTTATTGATATATAATAGAGGTGAGGGAGATCCTTTGGGAATATTGTGATATAATGCACTATGGTGCTATTGTAAAGCTATGAAGCATACATGGGATGTATCTCTCCCGTAAAATTGGATATTTTTGAAGAACAAAGAAGGCCAAACCGTTCCATGAATGTTTCCCCATTTGTGGTTTGACGTCACATATCTGGTATATTGTTCTCTTGTTATCTTGATTCTTATTTCTTACCTCATTATTGTTCTTTGTATGGATAGAAGGAAATACTAGAAGATCTTTGATGTTGATTTACGTGTTAGTGTAAATGTATTGTTGTATACAATTCCTATTTTTCAATATTCTATCTAGTGGGAGCCCATTCCTTCATCATACCTTTAATTCATTTGATGTTATTTGCAAATTATTTCTTGGTAGAGTCCCTTAACCGAGGATCTAGAGGCCTCCAATTGGTAATCATTATTGTGGGAAAAATGGCTTAGTGGGGAGATATTCCTCCTTTCCTTGCAGGTTGTAATTAAGGAAACAATATATGTGATGGTTAGTATGTCAAGTACCAAGTAGTTAAGGTCATAAATTAAATAACAACATACAAACAACTATTTCTATTATCAAACTTGCCAAGATGACCTAAATCACATCAAAATATAGGCTTTAACCAAGTGATTGATATCTAATGGAAAAGATTTTAGTACAATGGTGTCACCTTGATAAATGCATATTCCAAAAGGTAAACACCACTCCCTTCAAGGAGGGTCCTTTGATTTCTCTCCAATTTCTATTTGACTAACTAGGAATGATGAGGAAAATCCACTTGCTTCCTATTGCAGAAGGCACTGGAACTTGAGATTTTGAGTGAAGAATGTAGGAAAAAAATAGAGGCTTTCCTCTTTCAATTAAACAGCATAAGAGTGCTCCATGATTATACTATTGTTTTTATTGCAAGGGGCTCCTTTTATAGCTGAAAGGGACAATCATTAACATTTGGTTTGAGTGTGAAGACATAAACAATAATAAAATAAATCTTTCATATGTATTCATAATCATTGTGCATCCACATGTACATAAATATATTTAAAACCATAGCAACATCATCATAATAAAGGTTCATGTAAATAAAAATTTGCATCCATTGGCATCTCTTTCTCTATAGGTAAGCATATGTCCAAAATATATAAGTGTTTACAATAAGAAGCACTGACAAATATGTAAAAGTGATACACTCATAAAAATTCCCATGTCCATAGCATGGGGGGAAACTATACAAGTTGTCAACTAATCGTCAGAGTAGTTAGAGGAGTCCTTGGACTCCTCCTTAACATTGTCAGGTCCTATTTGAGGTATGTATCCTCGAATGAAGTCGCAATTCCCTTAGTACACCACGAGTATGAGATGCATCATTGTATGCCACTGAGGGGGTACCTGGTATCCCAATGCAATTAACTAACCATCTAAATGCTTGTATCCATTGTTAGATAAACCGTCAAGCAGTCAATATATGTCTCGGTGCAGTCCCTCTAGGATCACCTTGACACTCCTCTTACTGTGCTATGATTGAGGGGCATAGTTGAGTCCCTCTACCTTACCGCGCCATCTTTGAAAGCTAGTTATGGGTATCCGACCCATATATGCACACACATATGATGAGTCATCAGTACCATGATCACATCATAAAATTTAGCTACCATCTATGCTAGTGGTGTTAACACATTTATAACCATAATGCATCAATCAGACATATTTTCTGGTCCCTAGGTCGGATCAGGAGGTTGGGGTAGCTTTAGGTAACTCCTCAAGTCCATCCCTACATAGGGGTAGTCCTCAATGACTAATGGAAGTTGTTGCCACTATGAAAATAATACATGGCTGAAGACATTTCCCAAAGCACTGCCTCCCTCTTGAATCATCATCTTGCCCCATTTCGACATCCTAGGCTCCATAGGACAACTATCTTGTATTGTGATGTGAGATCACAACGTAGGCAATATCTCAAAGAAGAATGATAAACTAAAAGTGGTGAGCCCAAAATCACCACTATTTTGACTTCAGTGGTTTAGCTGGCACTGAACCATTGTTAGGAAGACCTAGTCCCACCTAAAGTAGGTCCCATCTGACACCTTCTTTACCATAAGAATCTAAGCACCAAAGATATTGTGGGTCCCACTCGATCCCAGTATTCATGCAAATCTCGCTTTCACCACCCATGTATCTATGCTCTCTATACCCACCAGGAGTATGTAGGATCCATTTAATTCCATGTCATCCATACAATGATGAGCCAAAATGTCCTCCATGTCCACATCTCGTGGACATACCACCTAAATATTGTATATGACCCCTAGTCATGGGAGTCCTGTCATGAAGTTTACAACTTGGAGGGTGATCTCTGTGCACTCACCCTATATGATGAAGGATTCAACAGAGTCTGTCCCAATACTCAATGATCTTATTCAATAGTAGCTCTGCCGATCTCATCAAGGGGTTCTCAATAAACTTGAGAAACTCATGTCGTGCAAGGCTATCTCTAACATTATGATCATTGTAGATAACTTGCCTATTTTCTACAAGATCACTCTCCCTGCAACTCACCCTCATCCTATAACTTTTCAAGCCAAAGCTGTGACCTAAGTCATACTTGGTTAGGGAAATCAATAACCTAAGTCACTAATTTTTTATCGACAGGTGCAACTTGAGGTTGCACCTATTTCTCTCACGACCTCATCCCTAATTTCGAGGAAAATCATGCTACCTAGGTCATTGGGATTCCCTTAAAAGTCAAGAACCATCGCTAAAACCCTAAAGGGCTTCGCCAAGGACCCCTACAAGCTCAAATAGAAAAACCAAATATGCAGAATTAAAGAGGAGGACGTGACCACTAATTTTCAATTAGTAGAATCCAAATCTGATGATCAAATCAAGATAAATCAACATATAAAGTTATGGGACTTCTACACTCCTCCAATTATAAATAGTGAGAATGACACCTATTTTGGTGGGCCCACCCTTATTTAATTTTGTTTAGGCCATGGTTTTATTCTGAGCCTCACGACCTCATACGACATCCTTTTGATATATCATTTGCACCATTGGAATCATGGTTCCATGATTTTCTTGATTATGTGATCCATTCTCCATGATTGAGGTGTTTTCCTAGGACATTTTTTGTCCTCCTTGTTTTGAACGCATGCATGTAATTTAAATGATTTTCCTATGTTATATGCTACTTGTATAGTTGGTTTGATTTCCAAACTTAGTTTTACTCTTGGGTATCATTTCCATGTGTATAGGATCAGGTTGCAATAATATCCTTTTATTTCATCCTTCAACCACTCCCTATAATTATACTTGTTCAAATGGGCATACAGGTGATTCCTCTCTATTGAACATCATGTGCATCAAACTTATTCATCCCCTCTACACCTATAGAACCCACTCTATTAAGCTAAGTGGACTATCCCAACCACACTTGCATTCACCCTCACTTGATAATAGATCCTCTCTCACATGGGTGTCATATTTTAGAGCCCCTTTTCATTCAACATCCATGTTTTCACTCTTCCCATAGGATTGGGAGGCCATGTAGTTTATGATATTGTACTCAACCACATATTAATCTTTCATCATCACTCATTTTCCTACCCATGGAATCCAAAATTTATAGCCATTATGGAATTTTGATGTTTCAAGTTGCACATTCATGAGCCCACCACTCCATCCATACTTCAAAAGCTACATTATTTTTCCACCATTCACCATCCCTCAAGGAGATTACCATCAGTGTACTACCCCTTCATAAGTTCCATATGTTATCATCCATTCATTGATTCATTTGGTCATTCATTGAACACTTATCTCCTCACCTTTCCTTCTTATCTAGTCCAAGTGGCCACCCACCTTGGAAACCATTATATAACAATGTTTTTAAGCACCCTCTTTTTGTCAGATGGCCACACATCTAGGAAGACATTATGTTTGGGTTCTCTTTTATAATCTCTTCGGTGTCCTTACATCGAGGAAACAATTCAAAACAATTATTCTCAACACTCCTCGGTCGCCTTTGTTCAGAGAATTCTACGACGAGTCACCCATGGAGTAATACAGACACCATGTCAGGATTTATAATCCTCCCTTGACCAAAATGTCTATTTGATTATTTTATCCTAACTTAGGAGTTTATTTAATTATTTGGGTCCACTGGTGCCATTGGGTCCAATTGGACTAATGGGGCCACATATACCAATTACTAGAGTGTGGGGAACACCGATGGAGGATAAGTACCACTAACTGCACTTGCATGCATCAATTTATTTGCCTCCTAGACCAATCCATACATTTTAGGAGACATTGGGAGTCCCAACACCAACCTCCTTTAGTTGTTGTGAATTGGTTACTAGTTAATCTTAGTTGTTCTTCAATTACATTTAGTTAGATCACAATCAGTTCAGTTAGCTCTAGCTATGCATGGATGCATTTGGTAAGGTGCCTTTTCTCACCTACCACTTCAATTAGACTGAGTTAACTGATTGTGTGACTTTATTAGACATCTGGAGTTAACCACTTGGACTCTGATAGTGATTTAGGCAAATTTAGTTAGCCATGCAATTAGATACAGTCACATCCCGTTGGTAGATTCGAATTCATCCCTAATGATTCGAATTCTTTCCTATGTAACACTATTATAACACTAGATTATGCAATGAATATAATATTGTAATTATCTGAGCAATACTTGTCTGTTTCCTATGCGATTTGATTTGTTTAGTTTTGTATAATTAATTCCTATTCATTGCATCAATAATTTGGACTCATTTCTCGATGATCTAAATGGCACAACAATTCTAACATGGTATCATAGCTTTTTCAAGCAAGCTTCGTGTCTGTTTACTCTCCATTGAACACTAGAAGTAGCTGGGTTTCCATAGAAGTCCCGCAAAGAGTGCCTTGCTTCCTCTGAATTTATTCAGAGTGGCGGCATGCCTCCTAAGAAAGTGTTCATGTCGAGAGGGAAGGCATGATTCTAACATAGTTTGAATGTTTTAGTGTTTTGTAGTGGAATTCTACAGGTGCTACGTATCTTGTGTGAAGATATTGTCTTTTCGAGCCGGAGAATTATGGATTCTCAATATCCTACACCTCGGATCCTATTATTGTAATTCTCTGAGCAATACTTGTCTGTTTCCTATGTGATTTGATTTGTTTAGTTTTGTATAATTAATTCCTATTCATTGCATCAATAATTTGGACTCATTTCTTAATGATCTAAATGGCACAACAATTCTAACATGGTATCAGAGATTTTTCAAGAAAGCTTCATGTCTGTTTACTCTCCATTGAACACTAGAAATAGCTGGGTTTCCATAGAAGTCCCGCAAAGAGTGCCTTGCTTCCTCTGAATTTATTCAGAGTAGCGGTGCAGGCATGACAGACCCTAAGAAAGTGTTCATGTCGAGAGGGAAGGCATGATTCTAACATAGTTTGAATGTTTTAGTGTTTTGTAGTGGAATTCTACAGGTGCTACATATCTTGTGTGAAGATATTGTCTTTTCGAGCCGAAGAATTATGGATTCTCAATATCCTACACCTCGGATCCTAACACCCTTCAATTATGTTGATTGGAGGGAAGATATGCAGCTGGACTTGCACAAGCATGGCTACTTTAGGATAATACTTGGTAGGGAGGCCGATCCCCATAATCTAGTTGAGAGAAACAAGTTTATGAACTGCTTAGATGAAGCTTTCGGTTATATATGTACTCACATATCCAGAGATCTCCTCTTCCACCTTGAATGTTTGAGGACTCCTAGAGAATCCTAGGAGAAGCTTGAAGACTTGTTTGGAAAGCAAGATGAGATTTGGGGACACATTCTAGAGAATGAGTTGGTAGCCTTACATCCTAGCAGTTTGAGACTGTGCAACAATTCTTTACTAGATTCAAGTTTCTTGCACTTCAATGC
Organism: Pseudotsuga menziesii; assembly: GCA_001517045.1. Classification (NCBI taxonomy): domain Eukaryota; kingdom Viridiplantae; phylum Streptophyta; class Pinopsida; order Pinales; family Pinaceae; genus Pseudotsuga; species Pseudotsuga menziesii. The sequence continues at coordinate 133,135 of LPNX010030327.1, read as the reverse complement.
AGATAGTGCAGAATAGAAAGAAAGGATGAGCATCATGTTCTCTCGATACTCAACAAACTAGGCCCTGAGTATTATGTATTTGTCTCAATCTTCCATTTCGGGAGAGCTTCCATTCCTAATTGGAAGATGCCCTCACTTGATTCCTTTGCCGAGTCCTTAATATAGGAGCAAGAGAAGTTGATCCATATGGGAGTCATAAAGACTTCCAAAGATCAAGCTCTCCTAGTGATAGACTCTGCCAAAGAACAAGCTAAAGGGAGATCTAAAGAGAAGGAGCATAAAACAACTGATTCAAAGCCTAAAGAGAATCAGAAGACTTTTGAAGGAGCCTTCAACTCTAATAAAAATAGGAAGTTTGAAAAGAAGACGTGTCCCTATTGTATGAGGGGTTTTCACCTTGAAGACTCTTGTATGAAGAAGCAAGTTGACTAGCTGACTGCTCTCCTCAAGTAAAATAACATTGCTCTCCCTCAAATAACAAAGAAGCTTGATGATGAACCACAACCAGAAGATGATGAAAGGTGCCATGGCTTGAAGGATAGCCTTGTTCAGTAAATAGCATATATAATTGATTCTGGAGCATCCAATCACATGATTTCCTCCAAATAATCCTTCTCCATCCTCACACTATCAAAAGGGCCTAATATTCACATGGGAGATGACTCCCAAATTCCAGCAGAAGGAAGGGGCTCAGTTAGAGTGAAGCATGGTGAGGTCAATAATGTTCTCTATGTTCCCTCCCTTGCAACTAATCTGTTGTATATTTATCATATGACTCATATAGGTTCTCCCAAGAGAGTTACATTCGATTCAAATACAATTGAGATCACAGAAAAAGCTACTGGACAACTCATAGCAAAAGGTATTGCAAATCATTCTACCAAAGATTATGAGTTCTCACATTTTTTACCCGTGTCACCTCCTACAGATTTATTATCTCATGCTAACAACACCAACAAGATTTGGCATGAGAGATATGGTAATCTCAATTTCAAATATCTCCAACAACTCCACAATGATAAAATGGTTGAAGGTTTACCTCTCATCCAAACTTTCGATGGAGTATGTTCTTGTTGCTTGGTAGGTAAGCATCTAGAGAAGAGGTGTGAAGTTGGGAAGGAACATAGAGATGCCTCTATACTTGATTTGATACATAGTGATGTGGCTGGACCTATGCCCACAAATTCCATTAATGGTTGCAGGTATTTCCTCACCTTTATTGATGATTGTTCCAGGTACTACTGGATCTAGTTTATGAAACATAAATAATTTTTTTTGATATTTTTAAAGTTTTTAAAGCTATGGTTGAGAATAGTTTTAGTAAGAAAATTAAGTACATAAGATCTGATAAAGGAGGAGAGTAAATCAAAAGAGAGTTTCAGTATTTCTGTGAATCAGAGGGGATTCAAGCGGAACACTTAGTTCCATACACACCACAATAAAATGGTGTGGCTAAGAGGAAGAATAGATCATTGAAGGTGATGGAAACATGCCTTCTCCATGGTAAGAATCTCCCTATTTCTCTTCGGGAAGAAGCTGTAAATTATGCTTCATATTTGTAGAACAGAGTGCCTCATAAATCAGTGGCTGGGGCCACTCCATTTGAAGCACTGCATGGGTATAAGCGCAATGTCTCTCATTTGAGAGTTTTTGGTTCCAAAGCTTGGGATAGAATACCACTTGACAAGAGGAAGGCCTTCCAAGCCCAAAGTAGTGAATGCATTCCACTGGGATATGTAGAAGATGGAAAAGCATACAAGTTGATGGAAGTTGCAACTAGGAAATGCTTCATTGAGCGTAGTGTTCAGTTTGAAGAAGATTAGTTGTATGCTGCATCACCATCCAAAGCACAAGAAGGTATAAACAATCTTCCTCCCATTTTTGATGATGATTATTTGTTACATGTTTCAAATTCATATGAAGAGGATCAAGACCAGCATGATCATGTTATTGAGGTTGAACCTCGTGAGATTCTAGATCTAGATCCAGCCCCCATTCCAAACTAAAGGCCTAAGCCTAGATGGGATCAAAAACTCATTGAAGCATCTAGGAATAGTGCTATAAATACATAATACAGAAGGAGAACTACGTCCCATTATTAGAATAAGCATACTGCACTCTCTCTCACAGATTCACTCCCTATAGAGTGGTGCAGCAAAATTCCAGGTCGGTGATACTTGATGATAGCGAATGATTAGCTACTTGGCCCATAAAAGAAGAAACTTGATCATTCTCTACCTTTACCATCCATAAGAAACACATAGAATCATTAGTTCAGAAATACATTGAGAGGTTCACATGCACAACTTTAGGATGTCGCTACATAGAAGGACCATGATGTTGCATAGAGATGCAAAATTTGCAGCAGTGTTTTGACAAGTTAATTTTCTAAGGTGGAAGCTTATTTCTTATAAAGATAGCTTGTATTTTCCTATTTTCTGCTTATTTTGAGGGGGGGAGGTTTCCTATGAGGTTTTCCCCTATTTCCTTAGTTTATTAAGCAACATTTTTTTTAATCTTTTATATCGTATATGGGTGACTTTTGGCCTTGTTTCCAAGGCCCACAGTTGTCCAAGTTAGGATTCAGGGGGGGTGTTAGGATTTATAATCATTCCTTGAACAAACTGTCTATTAGATTATTTTAGCCTAACTTAGGAGTTTATTTAATTATTTGGGTCCACTAGTACTATTGGGTCCACTTGGCCTAATGGGGCCACATATACCAGTTACTAGAGTGTGGGGAACATCGATGGAGGCTAACTGCCACTGAATGCACTTGCATGCATTAGTTTAGGAGCCTCCTAGACCAATCCCTACATTTTAGGAGCAACTGGGAGTCCCAACTGGTACCTCCTTCAGTTGTTGTGAGTTGGTTACTAGTTAAGATTAGTTGTTCTTCAGTTACATTCAGTTAGATCACAATCAGTTTAGTTAGCACTAGTTATGCATGGATGCATGTGGTAAGGTGCCTTTTCTCACCTACCACTTCAATTAGACCGAGTTAATTAATTATAACTGATTGTGTGACTTGATTAGACATATGGAGTTAACCACTTGGACTCCGATAGTGATTTAGACATATTTAGATAGCCATGCAGTCAGATACAGTTACATCCAGTTGGTAGATTCAAATTTATCCCTAATGATTCAAATTCTTTCCTATGTAACACTATTGTAACACCGGATTATGTAATGAATATAATACTGTAATTCTCTGAGCAATACTTGTCTATTTCTTGTGATATTTGATTTCTTCATTTTGTATAATTCATTCCTATTCACTGCATCAATAATTTGGACTCATTGCTTGATGATATAAATGGCACAACAATTCTAACACACCATTCTCCATTTGATTCGACATCAGTACACTCCCTATTCTCCTTCTGTGAGTACCCCTTCCAATTGTAGTTACGTCCCTTGGTACCCCAATTGTGTCTCTCACTTGATATCATCATGATTCCCACACATTCTACCAGGTCAGTCATGCCTTCATGATCAGAACAAAAGAAGTTTGTGTCCCCCACTCAGTTACTCTCATACCCCCCTTCGAGTGTCTAAGTCCCTTATTAGTCTCTATCCATTCATTGGTTGTATCCCTCATGCTTCCTTCAAGGAAATATCATTGCTTTGTTAGTACCAGGTCTCTCTATGTCTACATCAACACATCCACTCTAGAGGATAGACACAGAGGAACCCTATACCTTGGCCTTATAACCATAATTGATGGGTTGCCTTCGACCAAATGAGGGGATACCTCAATGTCCCTTATCTTGGTTGTTTCTTACGTACTTGAATTCACCTCATCATCACAATGTTGATATTTGTACAGGTTGATGGTTCTCTCATTTAGTTAGTTGAAGACCCTATATATCCTTGACTCTAGTTATTTGGTGAGTCACTTTGGAATCCCTTTAGTAATATGCTTCCTGTGGTATCTAGGAAACATTGACAACAATTTTTAGAAGCCATCTAGTTACATGCTTCCTATTGTATCCAATTCTAGATGCATTTTTATAGACCTGTTTGATTCATATATTCGGTTGTTTGAGTATCTTGTGAGGAGTGAATTTATTATATCGTCCTTCAAGATCTTGGGCCCCTTCAATTTCATCAAGGAATCAGTTATTGCGATTCAACATTCCATTGGGATGCCATTGTTCAAACATATGTTGTTCAGATTAGAAATGGTTGGATCATCATTATGTATCCATTATATTTTTCAATATGGGTCCCTCATTGACCCTCATGATGTATTGTATCCAGAAATTATTGATCATGCCCCTCTTGTTACATATCCCATTTTATATGGCGACATTGATACAAACATGGGTATGCAAGCGTCTCCCATATATTTGAGATTATATGCACCTCATCCATTTTGAGTATTGTCTCTGCAAGTATGGGCCTCTGTAGTCCCTCAGGAGTCTGAGTTCCCTCTAACATGGTCTCCATATTCTATGCCACTGTCGCCCCTATCTTTGAGAAGTATGAAAATTGTATGATGTTTGTCAGCCATATGATTAGCTCTTGACCTCACACATTAGGGGCCAATCCTTTAACAAGCAAATTTACTCACCTTCCATGTCATCAATTTCATCATTCATTACATCATCATTCTACATCATTGGCACCATTTTTTTGTCTCATTCCATGCACATGACCTTGGGGAAGTGATAAAAAAAGGTGTAAGTCAAACATGAATTGACCATCCTAGAAGGAGGACATGGGTTTTCTCTCGCAATTAGCGACATAGTTCGAAGCTTTTATGCTCAGAGGTATGACATGATCCCAAAACTTCATTTTCATTAATAATTTGTTATTTACCACCTTACTCATAAAGAAAGGGCCAAAAGTGAACACAAACCTTAACGTGGTCCAAAATTCTAGGGCCCACAAACCTAAATTATCCAGTGAGAAATCAAGGAAATAGAGAATGCTCACATCGCTTCTAGATCCATATATTGGCCATTCTCTCACTCATAGATGGAGATGGCCAAAAATTTATTTTCATTAATAATTTGTTATTTACCACCTTACTCATAAAGAAAGGCCCAAAAGTGAACACAAACCTTAACGTGGTCCAAAATTCTAGGGCCCACAAACCTAAATTATCCAGTGAGAAATCAAGGAAATAGAGAATGCTCACATCGCTTCTACATCCATCTCTTGTGCTTCTAGATGGAGATGGAAATTGTACCTTGTACTTCACCTAAAGGATATTAGCATGGTCATGGTTGGATGGAAGTTTTGATATCACAAATGAGACAAACAAAGCTTACCTTGGACAACTGCAGAGGCCCCTCTTCCTCTTCACTATACCAAGGTGCTCATTTATATACCACTTCTTTGTGATAATATAAAAATCATTCTTTGATTCATCTATTCATTGCCTTGGAACTCTTTATGTGTGATGCGATTGAAGAATGATGAGATATTGTTAGTTTAGCTAAGTTAGTTTTTGTTATTTTGTTTTTCCATCATTTTCAATCTATACCAAAGTTACACAACCCTTTGGTATGTGTAATTTTGCATGTGTGTGTTATCATTCACACTACACACAAATTAATAACTAGTTGTTTTTAAATGCAAACCAATATATTTCACCGCTTGATACATGCCACATAATTTAATTGGAAAGAGAGATTCAAGTTTCCTTTTTACCTCATCAGTTAGTTCATTGATATAGAGAGTAGACTTGTTCATATTAATCACAATGCATGTGGCTTTATAATAAAGTTCTAGCAATTCCTTAATTTTTTTCATCTTTGTAACTGAACCATGAGCAAAGATCATGATATCATCTACAAATATCACGTGTTATCTTAATTCCCTTCACATCTCTTTTGCTACGAGAATCTATAATACGTATATTTAAATCTTATGTGACCAACATGAATGAGAAGGGTGATAATGAACAACCTTTTAATGTGGCGTCTAGAAGTTGCGAGGAACCCAAAAGGAGACCTTAGAGGGATAAACTTGACTTGGTAAAAGATTAATTAGATTAACGTGTATTTTTTCATTAATGGATTTATCATTGGTGGTTTACAAGCCCATATTATTTAATGTGATGAATCACATTTAACGGCTTGGATAAATCCATTGTAAAGAGCCTGAAGTGGCCTAGTGTTTAGCTGGCTTGGTCATATTGGTTAAGGGTAATGTAAGTTGTGTTTGGTTATTGGTTTTCAAGGTAAAGGATTTCCAAGTTAAAATTTGGATGTTATTATGTGCAAGCTTATTGTGTATTTTTCTTTCTCTCGTGGTGCTTGAAGAGTCTAATATGATATCAAAGCCTTGTTTGGGTGGATAAATATCTCTCACAAGAGAAGCCCTATATCATTGGCTTTGACAAAGATGGATTGATATGAAGAATACGTAGAAGAAGCACATGGATGATAGTGGATGGATAGGTATTGGTTAAGGAGCATCTAATTAGGATTATTCTGTTTGAAGTAGATAAATATGTGGGAATTGGAACACGTTGATGTTTCATAGCATCACTTGGTTGGGGATACAATGGTAAGATAAGTACTTGGTTTATGTAATTTTATTTGGATAACAAGGGACATTGACATTGAAACACGTTGATGTTACATACCATCACATTCTAAACTTATGGTTGTAAGTATCTTCGAGTTGTAAGTTATTCACATATGTAAATGGGTATGGAGTTGGAACTTAATTACATATCTAAATGGGCATACAATTGTAAGAGATATTTAGGCATGCATATCCTTAGTTTGATGGTTCATCGATGTGAAGTCTAGATGTAGACTTAGGTAATGTGGGTCATGGTGTATTCTTGGATACCTTGTTAATAAAATTTGAGGGGGTATGGGTTTACCCAAAGCCAAGTTTAAAGAGGGGGGATGTTGAGTTAATCTTAAATTGCTAAAAGAGTAAATAGATTAATGTCTATTGGTCATTAATGGGTTTACCATTGGTGGTTTATGGACCGATGGTATTGTGTAACACATCATATTTTTGTGTGGTATTTGATGTGATGAATATTATTTAAAGGTTTGGATAACTCCATTATAAGAGCCTCAAGAGGCCTAGTGTTTTACCGGCTTGTTGAAGGGTAACTTAATATATCTTTGGTTGATAGATTTCCTGGTAAGGGTTTGTGAGTTAAATTTTGTCTCTTATTAGGTGCATGGTTATTATGTATTTTGTTTTCTGTCATGGTGCTTGATTTTTTGAACGGATCCATTTATCAACACTGCAAATGGATTAAAAGTGAGACAACTCATTATCTAATTCACAGTATGGAAGTTCATACCTAATAGTAGTAGTAGTAATTTGAGAAACAACCAATTAACCCTATCATAGGCATTGGCAAGATCAATTTTCAAGATGGTTGAAGGTAAATTCATTGTATTAGTTGAATGCAATCCTTCTTGAGCAATTCCCACTTCATCATTTAATTGAAAACTGAAGAGGAAAACCAAACTATTCATTCGAGGCAGATCCTTATAGAATTCCCTTCAATCTATTAGCAATTATTATGGATATCAAATTATAAAATAAATTGGATAAAAGGGATATGTTTAAAATCATAAAAGGTATTTGCATATTGTTTCTTAGGAATGAGAGCTACAAAGGTAGTATTGAGCACTCCCAAAAATTTCCTTGAGGTCCTTAATTATTCAATAAATTCAATCAAATCATGCTCTAACAAATCAAAGAAACTCAATTAAAATTTACTGACATGCCAATCGATCCTTGACTTCTTCCCTTTTAAAATCATTAAGTATCGACTTCAGATCTTCACTTGTAATCTTAGCATTCATATCCATATTTATTCCTTCACCTATAAGATTAGAAAACAAGATTATGATTGTCATAATTTCGCTATGCTAGCATCTTTGGGATCTCGAAAGGGTGTTTTAAATAGAGTCCTATCTTGTGCAATATTTCTAAAGGTATTTACTTTGGATCCATTTGGATTATGGATATCCCATATAATGTCAATATGTCTTCTAATAGCTACAAATTTGTTAAGGAATTGTGTAATATTATCTCCTTCCTTTATCTAACTGGATATACTTTTATCCCCCCAAACAATCTCCTCCTTAACCAATAAACCCTTTTTTTTGCATCTAGAATTTCGGGGTAATATATGATTCTTCCTCTGAAAAGATGTTATTATTATAATTTTCCAAAAGGGATTTTATCCCTTCCTCCACCTTCAGTTTTATTTTTATTTTTTGTAGCATAAGGAAAATCCCATCACACCATTACGCTTTTATTTCGTTCTATGAAATCTGCAAATTGTTTCATGGTAGAGTACCCTAAATAAGGATCAAGAGGCTACTAAATTTTAATCACAAGGTCCTTAAACTCTTCTTTCAACAACCAAGCATGGTTAAAATTTAGAGGGTTTGGGAACTTCCGATCCATTGTATCCACTAGGTACTTGATTCTTCAACAACTTTAATAAAATCACGATTTAACAATTCAAATAAGCCCAAAGAATATTCTACTGACAGGCCATATGGTCCTTTGATTTTCCCAATTTTAAAGGAACTAAGTACTATATTTCATGTCTTCACTTGTAATCTTAGCCTCCAAATCCCTATTCAATCCTTCAAATATAAAATTTGAAAATATGATTATGATTTTCATAATTTCCCTATCTTATCATTTTTGGGATCTTGAAAGAGTGTTTTAAAATGGAGTCTCCCAACCTCTTCAATATCTCTAAGGTATTTACTTTGAACCCAATTGGATGAAGGATTTCCCATATAATATTAATATATCTGATATGAACTGCAAATTTATTAAACAACTATATATTATGATCTCCTTCCTTTATCCAATTGGTTTTGGTTTTAAGTCTCCATGCAGTCTTCTCAACCAAAATATACTTTTTTTATGCCTCCATATCTTTGAGGGTATAGACTTATGCCTTTAAAAATATTATGTTATTATTGTTTTCAAAAATGGATTTGATCCCTTTTTCCACTTCCTTCAATATTTTTGAGATTTTGTAGCATAAGTAGTGTTGGAATGCATAATTTTAATACTACATGTGTAATGATGTCTAGTGTGATGTCGTAATATGTCTTATCTAGCATTAGAAGGGATAAATAACTCTAATCTTATGTAAAAGGAGTTGTGCCACATGTAACATGGAGTAATATTCTCTTATAACCATTCATTATATGAAGAGGTGGAAAATAATTTATCCCACATGTATTTTTGGATGTTATTCTTCCATACTTATTGGTATATAATATAGGTGAGGGAGAGCCTTTAAGAATATTGTGATCTAATGCATTATGATGCTATTGTAAAGATGTGAAAAATACGTCAGGTGTATCTCTCCTGTAATATTGGAGATTTCTGAAGAATAAAGAAGGCCACACCATTCCATGGATGTTTCTCCATTTGGGGTTTGACCACACATATCTGGTGTATTGTTCTCTTGTTATCTTGACTCTTATTTCTTACATGATTACTGTTGCTTGTATAGATAGAAGGTCAGACTAGTAGATCTTTTCTATTGATTTACGTGTTAGTGTAAATGTATTGTTGTATGCTATTTATATTCTCAATATTCTATCAAGTGGGATCCCATTCCTTCATCACAATTTTAATTCATTTGATGTTATTTGCAATTTATTTCCTGGTAGAGTCCCTTAACTGAGAATCTAGAGGTCGCTAATTGGTAATCACTGTTGGGGAAAAATGGCTTAGTGGGGAGCTATTCCTCCTTTCCTCGCAAGTTGTAATTAAGGTAACAATAGATGTGATGGTTAGTATGATAAGTACCAAGTCGTTAAAGACATAAATTAAATAACAACATACAAACAACTATTTATATTATCAAACTTGCTAAGATGAGCTAAAGCACTACAAAATATGGGCTTTAACCAACTGATTGATATCCAATGGAAAATATTTAAGTACAATGGTGTCACCTTGAGAAATGCATATTCCAAGAGGTGGTCAACACTCCCTTCAAGGCGGGTCCTTTGATTTCTCTCCAATTTCTGTTTGACTAACTAGGAATGATGAGGAAAATCCACTTGCTTCCTACTAGAGAAGGAAAAGGAACTTGCGATGTTGAGGGTTGAATGTAGGAAAGAAATAGAGGTGTTCCTCTTTCAATTCAACAAAATAACAATGCTCAATGATTATCTTATTGTTTTTCATGCAACGAGGATACTTTTATAGCTAAAAGGGACAATTGAATATCTAAGTGATTTAGTGGAGTTACTTCCCGTCCATAAGTGGAAAATTGGAGTTAAGATGACTTGAACGTGTTACTAAATTTATGACTTTGCATCCCTTTGAAAAATTACATGGATATAATAGGAATTTTCACAATAATGTGTGGGTCTACTCTTTATGAAGCAACACTACAATGTCACATGAGAATTCATGTGTTGATCCCACAATATAATGTGAGGATTGTTTGCTGAACTTGCATGGTTGCATCACATGTGAATTCTTCTAGTGATAAAAATATAGTCATGTGGGAATTCTTTGGTGAACCATATACTATTGTCTCATTAAACTTATGATTTCAAGTTGACTTCATTCCACATGTTGATTCTTGGCAAATGGTAAGCCTTGTGATATGCGTATTGCATGTTGATGATGGATTTCCATTCCAAAATGTCACATGTGTGATAGATTTAGCTGATAACGGATGCCCCTTGATGTATGAGGCTAGGAGAGACCCATATAGATAAAAACATAATCGTTTCTTTCCTCATGTTGATATTTTTTAACTGTCAAAGTGAGAAAAAAATTACCGAGAAGAAATGATAACCCATAGGGGACTGATGCTGGTGACCCATGGAGCAATAAACTAAAATGTGACACATATAAATAATGATTTTATACAAAGGAGACATGCTTCCTTATACTTGTGATATTATGTTGAAGTAAATTACAATGAGAGGAGGATAAGGGGTCATCTCTATGGTGTGTTTGGTATCTTGATATATGAGAATGAGTCCTAAAGACATGAACCTGTTGACGGGCATATGTGACTATGCACGTAACGGGGGAAAAGAACCCAGACCGAGATCCTTAAAGCAGGCTCCAAGCTGTTTGGGATGGTTGTTCCTGATAGGTTTAAAGGCTCTGTTAGCCTGAAAGTCTATGAATAAAACTAAGCTATGGTTCCGTTTAATTAAATCTACAAAATACCTACGTATGTACAAATTAAACTAGTTAATATGATTACTAATGAATTAATAATATTACTAAATTAATCTATAAATTAAATCTACTCAATAATAAAAAAATAATCAAATATTGACATGTTAAATAAATTACAAAAATGCATTATAAACATATATACATTATTCATAAAAGCAGAAAAAGACTTGATATTGATGTAAATACAACAATCTGGTTCAAAAAGATTTTCAAAAATAAAAGAAAAACTACTATTAATCTGCTCTAAACAATCCTATCCCGATCGGGAGCGTAGAAAAACAGTAAACTGAAATCGAGTTACCAATAATCCTACTGTGTTAACAATCCTGCTAATATTCAAAAGGAATTCGAAAAACTTAAACAAGATCGCACAGCAAACGGATATATCATATATATAATGATGACAACACCAAATTTATAACATGATATATATATCAGCAAATCGAAAACAACATAAATCGACAGAATAGATGTGATGTGTTTGCAAAATTCATCAAAGGAATAATGACAAAACATTAATATTGCAGAAAAGGGGAACAAGATCGACTGATATCAAGAATACACTTGCATAATATTAAAATACTGTAAATGTATATAGATATCACCAGTCTTAAAGATGATGTAGCTACTGGCAAAAAATTGCCTCCAGTCACAGAGAATAATTACAGTGATCCTGCCATGTCTTTTCTCCCACTATCGACCCCTAGCTGAGAAAAAGAATAGCTCCAACCTCTCAGCAATCATGCATTTTGATCTTCTTGAAGAAATAATTCCTCAAACAGAGCCATCCCTCCTCCCTGGCAATCAAATTCCAGTTTGCTTAAATAAACAAAGATCAGAAGAAATGAAATCCAAATTGAGCTTTGCTCAGGCAAATTTCTGGAAAGACCCGTTTCTTTGCCGGCTGCAACTGCAAAAATCATGTTCAGAGGATCCCAAAAATCTCTTAGAATCCATAAATTTATGGGGAAATATTCCTGAGCAAAGATAAATGGGCTCGTTCTGGAGAAAACCCATGTGGCGGAATTTTGAGATCTGCCCCCATTTATGAGTAGTGAAGCCCGGAAAAATGCCTGCCTGTTTAGCTACGCGTTTTTGTAACTGACCGAAAATAAAATTCGTGGCATACCTTCCTTCCTCCACTTCAGGGACAACTCAGGCGGTTTTACAGCACAATAACTTCATCGCTTTTTATTTGATGATACCATCATCAGCATTCGATGAACGTGACCTCTCATTTCGCCGTGGTTACCTCCTTTAACCTGCATCATTTCGAAAATCGTAAATGCGAACAATTTTTAATATGGCGATTGAATTATTGATATTGTGCATTCTATTTTCCACATCAATTCTAGTAAAAGATATTTATGAAGAAATGATAGCATAGAATATTAACCGACTCCTTTTCTACTCCATGTTTAAACTGCACGATAAAACAACAGAATTATCATGAAAGATAAATGATGGAGAATCAGAGACTTCCCTTTCACACTGGACGTGGTGTAAATTCGGAATGACCGTAGTCATTTCCTTCATAGGATGGTATGTTTAATCTCACAAAAGGAAATCCTTCGTGAATTCGCGATATGTTCTCGATTCTAGATTGCAATTGTTCTTGTATTCCTGCAATTTCTTCGCCCTAATCCATGCAACTGCTGATCTGGATATACATATCACTGTAGACTGCAAACCATCTATAGTTTTTATGATGCATCGTGGCATTCTTTTCTTGACAATTTGGCGATATAATAGTAAGTAGTCTCTGGCATGATCCTCAACATGAGCTTTAGGCGCTATTTCCATGTAGTATGGCAAAAACTACGTGATTTGTTATGAACCCACATTTTGAATGATAGATTCTCTCTTTATGCTTTGAGCTTCTTGTAATGTGGCAACAATATTTTGGAAATTGCCATGATGTCCATCCACTTATGGCGATTTATGAAAACAAGATATGGCATTAATTGCAAAAGTGCTGAAAGCTTTACTACCATAAATCTCCTTTCAATATAAACATCATATTTTAATCCATGAAATAATTCTTTATTGATCAAAATACTCTTTTGGTTGTTGTTTCATATGCAGAATATCCAATAATATTCATGGTTACTTTGTCTTTCACCCATGTGAAGGAATGTCCACCAATATTACCAATACTGAGAATGCTCATATTGTTTGGGCTCATGCATATTCAAAAATATATAACTCTCAATGACATCCAAGCATCCATCCTTGGCCTTTTGAATAAAATGCATCCACATCTTACTGTATAATAGTTTCAACCTTCAGGAATGGGAGACATGCTATGCGAAATACAAATCCCATAACCCATAGTATCAACCTCGACCTCTACATGCAATAATAAAGATGACATATGAGGCCCATTATAG